>JAHHUM010002377.1:0-437680 GCA_036173005.1 Crenichthys baileyi | reverse complement strand
GATCACAGGAGCAGCAGCAGAAGACACAAGGGATGATTCAATATCTGAAGACGCTACCTGGTGTCATTTTTTTACTTATATATAATAACTTATATATAAGAATCTTTATTGAAACATTTATTAAAATATAATGTATGCGCGTGTAATTTATCTTATTTTAATATTATAATATATTAATATAATAATTTTAGATTATTATTATTAATAATAATTTTAGCTGTTATTATTATTAATAATAATAGTAATTTTGGATTTTCAATTAACAATAACTGCTGATATCTAAATGTACTTTTGTAACAAGGCTGATCCTCTTCACTTCAGGAAAGTAGTGCAGACTAACTGCAGCTGTCGTAGTATTGCTGCCACCATTTCACCATATTTACGCTGTTTTCAACGCAACTTGGCTTCTACCTGAACAGTTTATCATTGACGCTCACATAATGAATGACGGGAAACTTCCCCTTTCACGTCATTTACGGGCGACTATGGACTTGGAAAATTTAACTACGAGATATGTTATTTTGTGTCACAATTGTCTTTAATCCTAATATCATGTCAATTACAGCCCAATTTTTTCAATATTAAGATGTTTTCTTTCAATTTCTACATTTGTAGAAAAAGCGTGTCACAGACACTTTAAAGAGGCAGGCGTGTAATTCTGAGATGTTCGCTTGTACTGCATGCACACCGGGCATCTATCAAACTGCTCCCAACTGAGCAGAAAGTAGTTTATGAATGTGGAATAATGACTGTCAATATCATCACACTTTCTCTCCCTTGTTTCTCCTCTGTCTCACTAAGCAAGGCTAGTTCTAGACCGATGCATCATCATAGGTGGTGGTAGGGATAAAACAGTTACCTGTTATAAGGGTCACCATGCTTAAATTTGATTAAACGAAGGTAGTAATAGGCACACTAATAGATTATGGTCCTGTAAAAACTTGAAATATGTAAATGTAGAAAGGACTGCGCACTTGACCTTCATACAATTTTAACGACAATACTTAAATCCAATCTTTTACTATTTTACCACAGTTGGTACACTTTTACAATGAAATTACCATTAAACCTGTATTCAGTTACTGAACTGTTGAAAAACGTGTTTTTTTTAATTGACTGTCTAGCTCAGGGGTCTGCAACCTTTAAAATTTATAGAGTAATTTTTGCTCTCAGTCCAGCTAAATAAAACCCATGTAAGACTAATGTTACCTGACCTTCTCTAAAAAGGCAACTTAATAAATATCTACAATAAGAAATGTCTTGTCATTTTGAATGAACCATCATTTTATTCCTATTGTTAGCCTTTAAAATAAAGAAAAAGATAAAACTTGCAAAAACAGGATAGATACATTTTCTTCTAATGGATGTTGATATTTGTAGAAAGTGATGCAAAAAACAAGTATAATTTCCAACCTAATGACAAGAAAAAGATTTAAAAAATGTTATGGGTCCATTTAGTGGCATTCTGTCATAGAAATTCATTGTTTATCTGCTAAAACATGCATTTGTTATTTTATCCATCATCCAAAACATTAGTGTTTTTTTTTTTTATCATTTTAGTCAGCTTTATTAAAAGTAATTGTAGAAGGTCCAAAGAGCTGCAGATTGCAGACCCCTGAATTAACTGATTATCAGTGAAAGTAAACCATAGATGGTTCAGCAACCACAGAGCACCAAGTCTTAAATATAGATGCTAGGGATGGGCATTTATTGGATCATTTTTCGCTATGGTGAAAAATGTGAAATGATAAGATTTTAGATTTGTCACTTCCAAACAGTGATGCCTGAAAAACCCCAAAACTGGCTGTAATGTCAGTTTTTTTAAACTATTTTTTCCATTGTTGGTTCCATGAGAGCATCAATAAATATAGAAAAAAAATCAACAATATGATTAAATGCAGTTACTGTGTGCAGCTTAATGATAAGAATCCCTAGAGTTTATTTTTTTTAGGAGCTGTATTTGTGTTTCTTGGGCTTTAACAGCAGTGACATTCAGTCACAGCTTTACAGCTCCTAAAAGACTGAGAAGAAGTTGTCGATACTTCTCGTCATCACAATAAATACCACAAAATACAGAGATAAAATTTTAAGTTCATATTGCCCACTCCTACTGTACTCTGCTTGCAAGGAGTTTTAAAGACAGTTTTGTCCTAATGTTAACTACATAGAGAAGAAAACAAGAGTAGTGCTCTGTCCCCAGCATCCACTAGTGGCTTATGGACAGAAACACCAGAAACTGAATTAGAATTGATCAGACTGAATCTGTATTCATGCTTTGAAAATGTAGTTTGTTGCATTGAAAATTCAGTTTGACTACTTTCACTACTATAATTCAATTTCAGTTCCAAAATTCCAAAAGTTATTTTGTGTGACACATTCGAGTCCTTGAGGATAGCCACAGAATAATCAAACACAGACTTACAGATTTATGTTTCATATCAGGGTAAATTTCCTTTGCAGCATTTTGAGCTGGAGCAGTGCAGCAAACCATGTCAAACATATCGATGGGGAATGCAGACCGATGTGACACCAGCCGCACACTATGATAATCTGGCGTGTTTAGCCAATAGCTACAGGTAGCATAACTGTTACAGTTAGTCCATCATTCATTTAAGTGACGCTTCTTACATATGGTCATGTGACTTGGTGAATAACATCTGCCAAGCTCATGTACAACAGCTTTTACATGTTACCAATTTGCCGCAGGGGAACAGAAAATTTCCCACTGCAATAAGTATTTCGCATTATCATCAAATGTCAGGCAGAAAAATAATCAATTAACCCTAAACTCGACTTTCCAATCAAGACTCTTGCTTTGCTTGCCATCAGATTCAGTGAATGGTAATTGCTAACCCTATGTGTGGAAAGGGAAACTTCCTGTAATTACAGGTGACACGTTGACCGACGAGGGTTTAGTGGAGCAGTGCAATGGGTAAAAAGGAATTACTAATGCCAAAAGTGGAGGGTCTAAAATGGCAATTTTAAAAGCAGATCTCAGTGATATTTTTAAAAAATACAACCAGGCGAAGCAAAACCGTGAAGTAATGCGTGATATGGAAGAGACAGACCGCAGAATACACATTTGGATATGCAGAAATCACGACTAAAGAAATGTTGGCCTGCAAAGGACCTTCAATTAAATGAGTATAAAATCCATCTGCTAAAATGAAGCAACTACTTGTTCCAATCAGAACAACACATTTAAACAGCGATGCATTTAGCCTGTTTTATTGAGGTTAGTACAAAGACACCTGGCTGGTAGCAGAAATGCTCTAGGATAAGTGACAGCTATGCTTTTATACAGAAAGCATCTAAAAATGTTAAACACGAGACATTATCTCGTGTTTAAATGTGCAGACAGGTCAAATCAGCCAAACCAATCATTCTGTTGGGTGTTCATAAGCTGTATACAATCCTGAATTGAATGACTGTATTTTTGGCCCCAAGTGGACAGAAGGAAAATGTGACTTACTTTGGCCCCTACAGTACTTTGTTAAAGTCTTGGTACCCACCAACCCGGTGAGAAGACAGGGTTGGTCATAACATACCACATACCACTCAGAGCAACACTTTTACCATGAGAGTCAACAAACAAAAGGCCAAACCATTTTAACAACTGGAGTGAGTGCAGGGGAGGCATGCTATATGTGTGCTGATTTCTTAAGGGCAGGAAGGCAGTGAGCATGCAGGTCACACTGAGTGGGTGGCTTATATTGTGACTCACGCTCACGGCTGGACAGTGTCAGGTCTTTCTGACCCCTCCAGGGCACAGAAATAGATGAGAGAAGCTCAACTAGTCAGGTTGTGACATGTCTCCGCCAACACAGTCTGCCTCAGTGGACACTGTGGAAAATGTGCATCAAAGCAAGAGCATGTGGAACAACAAGAAAAAGCAGCCTAAAGCACTTATATATTCAGGGGTTTCATTTTCACATATTTTTTTCTTCCAGATCAAGTTACTAAAATTATCAGCTGTGTTCAAAACAATGTGCAAAACTTACACTAGATCAGAAGGCATGGGGAAACTTCTTTACATATTTTCTCTTTTAAGCTTTCCTTACAGAAAGATGACCTAAACAAGCTTTTATTGACTTCAGATTTTTTGAAGTGAAGTTCTATAAAGTTATTATTGGAAATAGTGTAAAGATTTCACCTTTTTGGAAACAAAAATCATTGCAGTGCTGGGTTTAAGTCTTAAATAACTTTAAACATCTGTCAGGATAAAACTTACAGATCTGATTTTTTCTGACATTTGTAATTTCAGCTAACACTGGTATCTCTGAATCTTTTTGGACTATTACAGCGAGTGAAATTGTGCACGACTTCTTAACACATTGCCTATGACTGATAGGTTTAACTTGAATCTGTGCTTCCATTTGCATGCAGCACTACAGTACATATGAATGCAAGGTGTGAATGGTGACTTGAAAGAATTAGATTAGCTTGTACCAGACACACTTGGATATCTGAAAATATTTAGAGAATTTCTGTATTTTTTGACAATTTTGGTGAAGGCTGTCATTGGTTAAAACAGAACGTCATTGACGACCCTACTCAGGAGCATCCTGACAACAAATAATACATATTTCTTTAATCAAAGGCTGTTTACAAAGATCAGAGCAGGTTGAACACTAGGAGGTGCTAAAAGAAAGACGCTAACAGCCGTCATGAAAGGCTTTTCACACCACAAGAAATGTATTTTTATCTGCCTTCATGGTTAACTGTGTTTATTATTTTGGATACAAAAGTACTAATTAAATTGTCAGAACATCTTGATTGGTGATGTGTTTTTCTGAAGTGATCGGTGTGTTTGACAATAACAGAGAGAACGTAAGGATCAATAAACTTTGTTACTATTAACCCTGCTTCTGAGACAATTTACCACCACTACAACACAGACAATATATTTAGAACATGCTGACCTGTAAACAATAAAAAGTATCTAAAAAGGTTTTATCCAGTGCTTTTGGGTAGTAAGCCCATCTTAACACAAAAATGGAGCAAGGACAATGCTGACTTGTTGATGGAAAGTCATCAGGATATATTTCACAAAGCAGACGGTATACAGCCCTGCTGGCATAAGGAGAAAAAGAAAGTGCAGGGAATTTTTTCAAAAATAGAGCCATAGAGCCATATTTATTCGAAGAAGCCACCTATAGGTTGGGATCCAACTGCACAAGCATAGACCCCACTTGTTTTCCCCACGGTCTTCTTCATTGTCCTCTAGTCAGCCACATTCATCCTCTATTTCCCTGTTGTCTCTTATTGTTTTCCCCTCCTCCTCCAATCCATCCCTCTATGCAGGTCTGCCCCAATCATAACAGCGGATGGTGGGCTTAGTTGAGTCCAGAATGGAACACTAGGCAGTGGGTTGGATTCACATAATTTATGGATTTGTTTTCTTTTTTGTATTTCCCTATTGTTTTGGTGGAGGGTGTGTGGGAGTGTGTTGGTGCTACACCAGCCGCTGTAGCAATGGGAGAGGAGGAGACAACTGTAAGCCTGAGCGATATCTTTTCCCTCTCCCTCCACTTACTTGCTCTGGCGCCCCTCCCTCTCGTCCTCATGCTTCTTTTCATTCCTCGCCACAGCCATCAGGACCCATCCTCCCTCTCTTACCATCTTTCTATTTTGTTATGCAATGCACAGTCCTCCCACGGTGGCTAACTGGTGCTGGACATCTACCATAACACTGTTGTCACTGGTGGTTGCTACAGATCTATTGTGCCACAGAGACGAGCTCTCAGGCTGCATTTGCTTCTTTGTAGACAGCTGGATCGTGGGATTTTACCTCTTCTTCAGTTTCTACTGGGATATTACTTGCTAGACTCTTAATTCGTGGACTTGCCTGTTCTCACTCAGCTCACTAGAGGCTGGGTGTCACTGACACACGATCAGCTCACCCGACAGACATGATCATGATCGCTGGCATGGGGGCTTCGATAATGGGCTATTTTATAATGCATCTATTCCAATGACACTCAAAGAGGTCAAAGGCAACAGCATCGTGCTGAGGAAGTGTACATTTATGGATACACTGTGGAGGAAGGTTGCGGGGTTTTGTGGCAGAGTTTAGGCAAAGAAGGTAACCGAGAACTCAAAAGACGAAGCAGACAAAAAAAGATGAGAGGAATGCCAGAGGGGTTGGGATGGAATAGATGAGACTCGTGCTGCCACAGTCTTAGCAGACGTGATAGAAATCTACTGACTGGCAACAGAATACAGAGACTTGGGAGGGTGAAGTAAAAGAAAGGGAAGTAATAGGATGGACTGATTTTACAGGTGGTAAAATGAGGAATATGGGGAAAAGGGAGGGATTTTCTATGAGCATTTTCCCATCACCGAGACTGTGACTACATATCCAGTCTCTCCCTATTTTTCCCTGGGTCGTCACCTGGATTAACTGTGCACCTACATTTCTTCCACGAGGACCTAAAAAGCATGTAGGATAATGTATACCTGAAACGCCTTAAGGTAAGCCACTGGCTCTTTCTACCATAATGTTATTTATATGAATTTATTTTTACAATAAAGTCATGCTAAATTAAAACAATATAACAAAAGGGCAAAAAAAATCCTTGTTCACCAAAAATTCCTACTACTATGTAGTACACTCATCTCCAGGATTACAGGAGATAAGTATTCCAGACTCTTTATATTCTTCGACATCTTCACACAGAAAGTTGGGGAATTTGTTAAGAAACAACTGTTTTTAGTAACTGGAGGATCTCATCAAAACCCCCAAATGAGAGCTTTTAATGGCACCTTCACTGACACCACTGAACATCACTGTCATTTTAACACTTCCAGTGCGGATAAAGCTTTCATCACGGAGGAAGCCTGAGTGTGTGCTGACAACTAGCTCCAGTTGTTCCATATCATAAAGCCTAGGATTTAGAAAATAATCGGTTCCAATGGCCGCTGCTCATTATCTAGTACACGTTGGTGTACCAGCATGTCTGGAGAAGATCAGCGGTGGTGATCTACAAACGAGGCATGCTGATTCAAACTACGTGTGCCGTTGCTCTGTATCTCTAACGTGGCTTTCATGATTCTCTTTCGTCCCAGGTGTGTCCTTGCCAGTTTGGGTTAGCATCAGGACCATGGGCACCACTGTCATCACCCTTGATGATGTGCGGGCACTGGAGATTAAAGAGGAACAGGAGGAGTCCATCTTGGCCATGCTAGGCATCGTTGGCACTTTCCTCAACCTCTTTGTGATAGTTTTTGTTTACATTTATACCACACTGTGAGGAAGGAACCCTGCGACTGGATAATACTGATCAATAGTCAGACATTAGGGAAAACTGGTTAACAGGAGTCTGACATGAACATCTATCCCAGATATAGATGGAGAAAACTACAGAAAGTGACCGACGATGAGAAAGACAAAGCCCTATTGCCCAATCACATGTCTGTGCTGGAGAGATAACAAAGGGCTGACAGATCTGGAAAGAAAAGGACTTGCCTGGAATGAGACAAGTTAAAAGAAAAACAGGATTCCCCCAGCCAGGACTGACTGTCCAGGGACCTAAAAGAAAAAAATGAACGTTTACTGGCTTTTACTGTCTGGGACTGCTGAACCAAATGCAAAGAAGTTTTAGAAACAAATCTTAAGCAATTCCATTTAATTGATATTAATTCTAGTGAAGCCCATAAAACTAAATTGTCAGGGCTGCTCTACAACAGCAGCGCTCCTCAGCATTGTGGTTGTGCTGTGCTGTTACCTTCCTAAAAAAAACTGCCAATTCCCAAATAACCTTACATAGCCATATAACACATGCTTCCCAGGAGAACTCATGCTACACCTCAAAATCCTGTTAAAGATGGATTTGTTAAAAAAATTAAAAATTCAACATTAAAAAATTCACATATGGAGATATTTTTGTAAAAAGACATCTTTACACATGCAAAGCATTTACCATAACTTGTAATAAAAATGCAGCCTATGTATTGTGTGATACAGCCAAACCTATGCTATATTTTTGTTAATGTTTGCTCAAAATTCACAAAAGATGAACGATGTGTCTAGAGGCTGTGGGGGAAGAAAGATGCTTTTACTTTTTAAAAGTTAGTTTCAGAAATTTTACCAATGCTGTTTTTATGGATATCTGAATGATGTCTACATCTATAGCTTAATGGGTCCATTTACAAAATAAACCATGAAGCATTTGAAAAAATTACAGCCCTAAGCTTTAAGGGTGACAAAAGCTGTGTGTAAAAGAAGACTCACTGGTGGCTGGTAGTCAAGCGTAAGGCACACGAGAATTCACTTCTCTGCTTTAGCTTTAAAGGATTTGGGCTGGTGTTGCCAGACATTTAACACATTTTAGAAAAGGAAAAATGAAGAAGTGGTAATGACATTCTTTCAATACAAGGAATATCCTATTTTAACAGCAATGAAAAGCTTAAAGTAATGGAAACTACCATTCAGAGTGTGAATGGTTATAAACAAGAGCAAATCCACATGGACACAGTGTACCTGAATAGCTTTCACGTAATCATGACTAACAACACACCTGGTGATGTGGGATATCACAAGATGATGGAGTTTGTATAAAAGCTGGGTTTCTGTCTCTGAGGTCAAGCTAGTCTGTTTCAAGCTTTGATATTCTGTTTTTAAAAATGCTGCTTTAATATGTGCCACACAGAGGCAACCAGAATATAACATAATTGAGGTATGAGGTCTAGTTTAAATATGAAGTGATCAATAGTTCCAACATGACCACTATCGTGTGATTGTATTTAATGCTCAAGTTCACTCAACATAAATGATAGGAGAAAAAAAAAGCTATTATATTAGAGGCTCGGTAGGCTTTTTTTTTCGGCACTAGAGGCTTTTATTTGTCATTTTTCAAGTAGACAGGAAAGAGGGCAACGAGAGGGGGAGACATTTGGCAAAGGTCGCCAGGTCCGGGACTTGAACCCGGGACAGCCGCATCGAGGACTATAGCCTCCACACATGGTCACATGCTTAACCCCTAGACCACCAGCGCCACGCCCTCTGCAGCTTAATATATTATTGCTCCGTGCAGGGTGAATCAAAGGAAGGCCAGGGTGCAGGATGGACTGATCAGGACGTACTTAAAACTATAAACATCCTATCTAGTATCCATCTAGGGAGAAACAAAATGTATAGAAAATCTGGCTCTCAATGAAGATAAATTAGCAATGTAGTAACATTCAAAGGTATTACCTTTCATTAATAGCTTAATTCCATGTGATATAGTGCTGGGAAAAAGCAACAAATAATATTGCATCCCAAAAGGCATTTCCAGGACAGTAATGATTACTGTGGAAAATTAAACTGGGCTGAATGGGCAGCAGTGAGCTCTGCAGACTGGAGAGAAAAGGCAGAGCTAAAATGTTAGACCAAGTGGTGAATGAAAGATGTTGACAGTAGAGAAAATTCAGGCTTACTTTAAAATGAGGTGGGTTATTATAATACATAGAATTCACCAAACTGCCTTTTGCTTTGTAATGTCTAAATCTTCTCTAAATGGATTTTTACACAGTTTTATTGTAGCCTATGATCAGAGTTTTATGTTTGTGACATGCATTCCAGTACTGCACAACAATAATATACTTGGCCAGTCGGATGGCCTCTCAATGTCCTTGATGTTGAATTAAGTATAATGTGGGTACATCACAACTGATACCATCATAGAAATGTTCAACAATAATGTAAATGCAGGTTTTACATCCACCAGCCTCAAACAATGGAACTAATGTCAATGATCAAATTAACACAAGACAGAGGATAGACAAGCTCAGTTTGACACATGTTACACTTTAATAAACTTTCCTTGATTAACACCAGTTTCTTCCAATCTGTCTATTAAAGATGGTTGCAGCTGTCACTGATTGACTGTTTGTTAGTTCGACAGATTTTTAGTTAATTGGACATTACCATCATCCAACTTCATGTGACGGTTTGTAGGGCTGCTAAATACATTGTCATTGCACAGTCTTTGCAACATATTTATATCGCAAAGGACTGTTTGGAGCACAATAATTATTGGCTACTTGTTCTGAACTAATGTAATATTTAGCCATTTGGACTTAGTCTTACAGCAACAGATGCCCATACTGGACCCAATTGGCATTGCCCACGATGCCCACAGAGTGATGGAAGCACAGATTAGAAAGTGAGGAAAGAAGAACATCTTCATCGTAATATTCACCATTATTTTCCTAATACTGTGCAGCACAGCTAGCACTGCATACATTTGTTATAAATATACAGATGAATGAAACTGTTGCAGACCTATAAAAACCAGTGTGCCAACATTAAAGCTATGCTGAAACAAAAAACTGTTGCCAGCATCTGTGTTTCAGAGGTATTCACTAGATAATAAGGAGCAATTACAATGCTCATAATGCTTTTTTAATCAGCTGTTCTCAAATTACAAGACCGGGGACTAATCAACAGACACCAGCACACATGCGTGCATAAGGATCTGCTCGCTATCCCAAACAGCCAACAGAGCCAAGAACAAATAGGCTGTACCCGGTTCTGGGCTAACAAGCCACAGAACACAAGGCAAAAGGAAGTCCAAAGACATTCGCATCAATTTGCTTGTCTCTTACTGAAGGTACTGTATTATTGTTATTATTATTGATAATAATAATAATAATTGTTATTTTTGTAATTATTATTATTTTATTTATGAAGCACTTTCAATCAAACTTCAGTACAGGCAGTTAAAAACAGACATTAAAAGACAGAATAAAAAATAATTAAAACAGCTCAAAATAACGGAGGGCACGAGAAGGTACATAAACCTTAAGAAGTTCATTTGAATAAGGAGGCCATGAAGTGTTTTATAAGTTAGCAAAAGCACCTTGAAGTCAGCTCGAACCTGACAGGGAAGCCAATGAAAAGAGGCCAACACCGGGGTAATATGCTCATATTTGCCCACCAGGACAAGCATAACAGTTAAAACAAAGGCGACACTAAGGTCCAACAACAATAAAACGGAAGCACGATCAGAGTCAATATTTAACAGCAAGTCATTAACCACCTTTGTCAGCGCTGTCTCAGTGGAATGATTTGCTCTAAAGGCAGCCTGAAAAGGGCTCCAAGTGACCAACAAAAGATCCACGAATGAACAGACCCAGTGTAGCTGAAAGCAACTTGATTTTGATTCTCTGGCAGAATCAACGGCTGCGTTAGCACCTCTCTGGATAAACATTGGTGACCACCATGTTTAAGGACATTGGTGACCACCATGTTTAAGGATGTTATGGCACTAGTTGTGTAACCAGGAGGCACACAGCTAACATAAAATTACAAAATAAGAAAATCTTAAGATAAAAACAATTTAACAATTACTTTAAATGTACATGCACAAAATATGCATATAAAGCATTAAGATGCATGAGCCAAACACTTTTATTGGCCAACATTTAGCTTGTTGACAACTTTTAACTCACTGTCCAGCAGGGGAATAATGACCAACATTGGCTCAGCAGCAGGATTAAATAAATGTATTACTATGTATGAATGCAGTATTGGGTTAAAATTATATTAAGATAAAAGATTATGTTATAAAAATGATTTACCTTCTAAATGCTAGAATAATTAATAATATGAAAATCACCAGTTTTTTTTATTATTCTATTACATTTTTTTCAAATTCAGAAGTTTACACGAGCTAAGATTAGTATGCCTTGGCCAAGCCCAGAGGATGATGTCAAGGTTTGTAAGCTCCTGACTGAACATTTGAGTTCAATACAGGCCCACCTGTGGAGGGATTTTAAGGAAACATCTTAAACATGCTGCTTCCTTGTGTGGCATTATGGGAAAATCAACTGAGATATCTGTAAGAGAATTGTGGACCTCCACACGTTTGGTTCAGCCTTGGCAGTATTCCCTTGTCGTTATGTTGGAGGGTTGCCCCCCCACATCAGAAATCATTTAAGGTTTGTTTTCCTTTATAAAAACAGGTCTATAAGTTGTCCTTTTATAAAACATACAAAATTATGTTATCTTTATGCCACTGTGTCATTTCTGCCACTACATTTTTCTACTCTCTGTATCATTTGCTGCCGAGTTCCGCCCTGACACACATGACACGTACGCGTGCTGAGGTGACCACACACTCCTACTACGGCGCTAGATTTGTACCACTAACCTGAGAGGGCCGTAAGACTTTTGTTAGCACATTTATCTATGTAAACAAACATATAATTTGTGGTGTTTGTGTGTGTGTTTAAATCTTACACCCCATCACTCAATGTGTGTTCTGGCACACGTCAACTCTGACTCTCCTGCTCTGTGCTCGCCTCTGTCTCAGGTCTCATTACTTGACAAAGTGTATGTCAAGTTACAAGTGCAGAGACAGGCCACCGGCCAATCACACATAGGTCTTTTTCATCCAATCAGACTATTTCTTCTGAATACTGTATTTGGTTGAATGAAAAACAACCATTCACAACTAGCAAATCAAAATACAGAAATTACAGAACAAAACAGTGGGATTTAGGGAAAACACAAGGGAACAGAATAAACACTTGAACTTTGTGGCCTAAGAATATTTAGTTAAGTACATATATGGGCTAACTTTGGGTGCTGCAGTGGCGCAGGGGTAAAGCGTGCAACCCATGTACAGTGGCTACAATCCTCGACCCAGCTGACAAGGGTTCCAGTCCTGGCCTATTGATCTGTGCTGCATGTCTCTCTCTCTTTTCACCCCATTTCCTCTTTGTCAATTTACAAAATAAAGGTCACTAGTGCCACAAAAGAAAAAAATAAATAAAATGAAATATGCTAACTAACATGTGCATTTTAGGTAATATTTCTACATATTTGAGCTACCAAATGATGGGTGAAAAACTATTTTGTCTGATTTTCAGGATTTTATTACTTCCAGCTCTTGAGAGAGGATGCAAAACTCTCTTTGGTTTCTATCTAAATTGTTTATCCAGAATATATATCGCATTATTTTACTGTCGATTTTTGAAGATGGACCCAGACGAAAACACACAGGCATTCTGGCATCCCTCATAATTTGATCATTTATTTAATATTTAACTAAAAACGGCCGGTCGACTTTGTTTTTCAGACCTTTTACAACAGTAGACGGAAAAGTCTTTATCGCATTACGGCAATGAGACATTTCTTCTAATTGCTGAAAAGCCATAATCAGAATAAGCTTTACTGCCAAGTTTGTACAGACAAAAAAGGAATTTGACTCTGGTATACTTTGCTCTCAGTGAATATTTTTCTTTTTCTTTTGGATGTTCATGTTATTTTTGACAATTCATCATTTGGTAAGAGTACAATCTGTTGAAGGTCTCCTACAAAACTCTGCCATCACCATCACCCTAATCTCTCTCTCATTCTTGTCTGGACTCTGGGTGAAACGCTCCTAAATTTCTATTTTACTTTCACTCAGGAGATTGTTGGTAAAATTTAAATATTGATTCTAATCTAAACTTGTCAGAGATTTTAATGTTTTGGGCTGAACTGGAACTCAAGCAGGTGCAACACCTACAGAACCCTGTTTGTTAACCTGTTAAGCTCTAAGGGGTTTTGGATCAATTTCCACCTGAAATTACATAACTTAAATAAACCAAGTATAACTCCACAGTTATAAAGTCTAAATGCAAACATCTGGTACCTGTGTAAAGGTCAGAGATAAAAGAATATTTTTCCAGTGGAACCATTAATGCAAATGTTACTATGTCTGATTTATTTGTGATTAAACAAAGAAAAAAATCTAATTTTTTGAGCCTCGCCAAAATTTTTCACTAAAAAATATTGCAGAACACCATGAAAATCCTTTTGAAACCCTAGGAATTGCCTCGGCTTTTATCCATCAACACCTTGACTATAGGTGCAGCAAATCTGGACTGAATCAGTTGAAGCATATTTGTTCTACAAACGTTTTAGTGGGCAATGTGCCAGATGGAGCTGGGATTTCAGGCAAAACCGTGCAGAATGTGTTTTTCACCTCGTCAAAGGGAATCTGGTCAAGTAAAAAAAGCTATTTTCCATTATAGAACTCCTTCTGCATATGATATAGCCTTTGGTCATGACATTTATCCTATGTATCAACATGTGCCATTGTGCACAGCATAAAATCAATATAATGAAAAGAAGTCAAACAAAATTTTATCTTTTTGTCTTCAATTGGAGGAATAATCCATGATAAATTATGTAAACCAATGTGCAAAATTGTTGATGGCTGCACGCCCCGTCATACCACCCCTTTCACAAACCCCTTGTATATACTGCTTGTTGTCCTTATCTGTATCCCTCTAAATGTTTTTACATGATGTGGTTGTGGAAACCTAAATCAAATTCCTTTTTTGTGACACAAACATGGCTAATAAAGTTGATAGTGACTCTGATTCTGAGTCAAACTCAAAACAAGCAAGCCTTGAAACAGTCTTACACAAACAAGGGACATGCAGAGCGGGGGATGATTGTTGTTTACAGATGTCCTACACAACATATGTCCTACACAAGAGTAATCACAAACACAAAATAACTAAAACATTGTTGAAATAGCAGACATGTAATGTAAATCAGCTTGAAATAAGAAGAAACACCTTAACTTGCTAATGAAGAAGTCCCCTCTTTTCTGAGCTTAATTTTCATCATCGTTATTCTAATCGACGCAGCTGTCTGTCTGGAATATATTCTATTTTCATGTCACTGGTCCGCTAAATATCATCCGAAACTTCAAAACCAGTAATTATCCTCTTCTGTGCCATTATGAGTGACCGATTATTCAGAAATAACACAACACTGGAAACTAACAGAGCAGCGCGCAAGCTTGCTGCGGGGCATGTGTGCAGCAAGCAGAGCCGGCTTCAAACTAAAATGCACCCGGCGTGCATGAGATTCGCACTCAATTTACATCACCTGAGAAGGTGCTAGAAAGACGAGTTATGCCTTGTTAGATGGGAAAGTGTTTCTAGTTCGGAATGATATCGGACTTGGTGGGGGGGAGGGGTACTACAAAAAGAATTGTAACGTTTTGTTCTGTTTCATTCCTTCCTGACTGCCAGTGGCAGTAAACAAAGTGGATATGTCTCCTCGCGCTCCACGTAGGTCGAGATTAAATGTAAACAAAGTCACGCACGTGACATGTAGCCCACCTGTGCGTGCGTCTATAAATAGCACGTGGAAGGCTACGTTCGGTCTCTTTGATCTTCTCGCTGTCGACCGTTGCGTGCTTCGCAGGTCGGTTGCTCCTATAAGTACGTGTTTCGCCGCTTATTGGGTATTGCAGGTCTAAGAGAGGTAAGCACACGTTCGGTGTGATACGGCGTCATCCTGCCTGTGACTTTTTCGTCGGAGTGCTCTTTGTAGCCCTTTAAGGCTGTGGTTGACGTGTCTCTGTTTCTTTGTTCATTCTAGTAGCCGGAAGCTTGATGCTGGCGCTTCTTTTCCTCTGTGTGAGGCCAGGTGGGGAGGAGCGGACAGCTGTGGTTTTCAGGTGAGTGGAAGCTGGATGTTCCGACTGCGTTCTGTGTCTGCACAGTTCTCGCTCGGATTGCCAGGCTCGTATTTGTATAGGAAAGGAAAGGTGTGCCACATTGTAATTAAATAGAGGCCTCTGATTGCGTTCTTCGGTTTTATTGAAGTCCTCGCTCAGTTTGCCTGGTGCCTGCCTGCATTTCCCAGGTTTGTGATCAGGATGCTGGCGTGCACTTCGTGTGGGGTCCCTCTCCAGGTAGAGAATATGACATGATCTATGGCGCAAATGCCTGGGCGTGGGTCATCTCAGGGAGGCTCTGACAGACCCATGCATGATCCGCAGCATTTTGCTGCTGTCTGTTAGAGAAAACAGGCTATGTCAAGTAGAGAATCTCCTTTTCGAGGCCGAGCTGCCACCCTCAGGGATGCCTCAACCGTGTTCCGGGAGGCGGGGGGATGCAAGGGGGAAGCTGCTGCTACTTGGGAGTCGGGGGAGGACCTGGAGGATGATGGAATCTCTGTGAGTCTGTGTGTCGGGATGGGGATTTTGCCTCAAGGAACAGTACACATTGCACCTTGTGGTTTTCCCTGGTGGAGGCCAGGTCTCCACTGGGGATGGATGCCCTGACGAACGCATGGCCAGCCGGTCTGCTGTATGCCTTTCCCCCTTTTCCATTGCTGCTGCCCACTCTCCACCAAGTGAGGTCGTCGACCCTGAAGGTTCTCTTGGTGGCCCCCGAGTGGCCCATGAGGGTCTGGTTTCCATTGCACGTCAGTCTGCTGGACTGAGTGGGCCACCTTTCAAGCCTTTCGAGTGTGTGCTGCCCCACTGAAACTAGTTTCTAATAGGACTGCTTTTTTCCTGGTGGTAACAACAGCTAAGCGGGTCAGTGAGCTCCACGCACTCACCATCACCCCTACCTGCCTGCGTTGGAAGGCAGATGGGTCCGGAGTAACACTGTGGCCGAACATAGCCTTTCTTTCCAGGGTTCTACCCCCAGGCTACAGGCACTGAACTGGGGGCATACTGCCCTCCCCTGTTTCAGTCCGAGGAAGAGAGGTTACCTAACACGCTCTGCCCAGTCTGGGCATTGCAGCTGTACATGGTGGCACAGGCGCTATTCACCAGTCAGACCACCTGTTTGTGTGCCATAGGGGACAGAACAGGGTGCGAGCCCTTTCAAAGCACAGGCTGTTGCATTGGGTAGAAGATGCTATTGTGCTGGCTTATGAGTCTATGGGGGCAGCTGCCCCTTCTGGTGTTATGTGCCATTCTACCAGGAGTGTGTCTACGTCCTGGGCGGCAATGAGGGGCGTGCCACTGGGGGATATCTGTGGGGTGGCGTCATGGGCAACACCGTGCACGTTTGCACGCTTCTACTGCCTCAATGTGGGACACGAGTCTGCACTGGCCTCAGGCAATCCTGCCCTGGCTTCTTCTACTTACTGAGGGGTGTGTGAGTACTGCATTCCTCGTGACATTGCTGGCATAAGTCATCCACTTTGTTTACTGCCACTGCCACTGGCAGTCAGGAAGGAATGAAACAGAACAGAAGTTACGCTCTAACTATGGTTCTGTGAATTCCTAGATGACTGCCAGTCACACCGGTCACTAGGAACTTCACCCCTTGCGAGAAGATCCGAGAGACCGAACGTAGCCTTCCACGTGCTATTTATAGACGCATGCCCAGGTGGGCTACGTGTCATGTGCGTGACTTTGTTCACATTTAATCTCGACCTGCGCGGAGCACGAGGAGACATATCCACTTTGTTTGCTGCCACTGGCAGTCATCCAGGGATTCACATAACCATAGTTACAGTATAACTTCCGCTGTCAGCCATGTCTGAGGGACCTCTACATGTCATCGCGTGTGTTTAAGTTGCTGTAAAACTAAAGGTATTTGTGGAAAACTCATTTGGGGAATTGTTTTGTGAACTTTAAAGCCTCCTCTTGCAAGGGATTTCAGGAAAAAAAAAAAAAACTAACGGTGTTAAATCCAAGTTTTAGAGAAATTGGCCGTGACTTTCTTCATACTGCATAAGATGACCTGGACATGAGCCAAACCACTCAGGGGCCTAATCTTCAAAAGGTTTGCGTGTATAAAACCACACACAAACCTGTTTGCATCCGCACAGCTGATATATAACCCAGGTGCAAATCAGATTACATGTGTAAAATCAGCGGAACAGCAGGTGCAGAGTTTTTAGCGTGTTGAATATGCAATACGTATGATAATGACCCAAACGCGCATATTTATGGGAGAGGGATATTCAAATGTTATCCTTCACCACCCGCAACGCGATTTATTAAACCTGAAATGGATTGCAGTGCTGTTTTTGCATCTAGATTTAGCACATTTGAAATGCAGGTACTAACTGGGACACAAAAAGTGACAACATAGATAGAATGATAGATGATGGAGAGAGAGACCCTTCTGTACATGTGTCAATAGATTTGGGTTGTCAAAAATAAAAATATTAAAAATAGATGAGAATAGAGGATTCTATGTAGGATTATCTAAGGTCCGATTTGGAGCCAATCACAAACAGAAGCAATGGCATATCTCCTATGATAAAACTCCTTGCAGCACCTTTTTTTTTTCTTGCGTCTGGGTCATTCCAGCACACCATCGCTGTCAGTGATCATCTGCTACTGAAGCACAAACCTGAACATGGTGAAGTGTGCACATAACTTATCATCCACCAGAGAAGCGCCCTAACTGTTATTGCACATCATGCATAAGACCCACTGTGCTTTGACGTTGATAATATAATTAATAGGAAAGAAATAAAGGCATTATAAGGCAGATTACACCCTTCATTTGCAAACTGGATGCTAAAATCACTTTGCCGAATGTCTCCCCCTCTCTTTGGCCCTCCTTCCTGTCTGCCTACTATCAAAAATAAAGGCCTCTAGTGTCGAAAAAATTCTAAAAAAAAAAAAAAAAAAAGTTCAAGGGAGGCAAACATCTAATAAATTAATTGACGACATAATTGTCTTTTATATTGTTAATATTGATTGGCCAATTTGCTGCGAGTTACATCGAGCAGCACAGTTAACAAGCTGTATGCGCTTCTGTGGCGACATCAGCCAGACGCAGCACCAACCAGCTCCACCGTGTGCACCAATGGCACATTACAATAGCCTGTAATCCATCATTCTGATTAAAGGCCAAGCAGGACGTAGTCTTCAGTCTCACTGGGTCCATCCGGACCAAAAATATAAAGTATCTGCTTGCAGAACAACTTCAGAGGAGTTGTCTGAGAAACTCTAAATGTACATTTTCAAACTTCCAAGCAAGAAGGTGGGGGTGGGTAGGGGGTTACAGGGGTGTGGGACCCACAGGGGGTTTGGCACTCTATAATGTTCCAAATTTGCTCCCTGATTTTACAACACAACCAGGCACGCATGGTAGTGGGGGTTCTTCAGTGCATCTGTGCTGGAATCCCAAATAAACTTACTTTAATAGGAATCAGGCTGCTTCAGGGCATTTACATTGGCAATTTGATCAATGTGGAATGCATGATTGAATTCTTTAGCACTGGTAATCTTTGAAATGGGTCCTCAAGACTGACATCAGGACATCAATTGCTGTACCTCCAAGTAACCGGCAGCCAGAATACAAAAGCTCAGCTCAAGACCAGCACCAGGCACATCCAGAGAGGCCATGAGCAATGAGCACACATGACTGGAATGATAAAGCAGCCCCACTGTGCTCTTATGGAATTTTACTGTTTTCTATGAGGTGGGGACTGAAAAGGCAAGAGAAAGAAATGAGGGATTACCTAAGCATGTGCTACATCTCAGCCCCACATCAATAAGAACTGAACAACAGTTATTCTCACCACTTGCTGACTGGGTTTAATTTGTGAAAATACATTTGCCTTCAACATATCAGTTAGAAAACAATTCTGTGGTATTACACTCAATGAAGCTTCTTTAAAGAAACTGAAAAATGCAACAGCACAGCACTGTAAAATAAAGCAAACAGAATAAGAACAGAAAACACTGCAGTCAGGGCATTACTATTCAGAATCTACTAGAACATACACAGACAGCTTCCCCTACTGAAAACAACCAAACCGCTCCAACTCAAACCCTCAGTTATCCCTGAGATCTAAAGTCACAATGTTCCTCACCAGTTACCTCAGCATTAAAAGACATAGGCTAACAGCTCTTTATGTTAAATACAACCCATTCATAAGTTCATTTAGAAACATTTCCTTAGTGCTACTAGGAAGAAGAGAAGCACATGAGCAGATACCAGATCCACCCAACATGTGACCATCTCTAAAACAGTTCCTGACTCCCAGCATGATGTGTCTGTAGGCAATCCCTCATTCTGAGATTCTTTTCTGTGGTTTGGACACAATAGGGGCAGACTTTAATCGTTTGCTGATATGAACAAAAAAAATGCATTTTCAACTGTATATTTTTCTGATTTCCCTGTCATGTTCACAATTTTAGAAGCAATGTCTGGAAATTAGGCCTCAAAAGGAAGACCTCGCCTAATTTGGGGCAACACATTCTCAGGGAGTGACATTTCTTTTACATGAATTATTTTAACGATATTAAGTTTTACAATAAATAGGAAATGTTGATGCTTCCACATGTTGCTGTGTTACCACAATCATTATTGAAGTGCAGGATTAAGAGAGGCTGTTGTGCTTCTGCAACTCTAGATCCCAAGGCCATTTTCCACCTGTGTCTTGACCTTTATTTGCAAAGACATGGTACCTACCTGAGTCATTGCGTAAGTAGGAGGACATGGCAGGGATGAGGCAGGACTGGCTCAGCAGCTCCTGTAGCACTGCTGGCAGAGCAGAGCTGTTCTGGGGTCTGCTGTCTGCAGAGGAATCAGAGCTGTGGCAACTACTGGAGCCTGCTGGGTTGATGTAGCTAGCCAAAACCTTGTGAACAAAACAAAATGAACATGTAAGCATTAAATAAAGACAGTACTCCCTTTATTTAAAAAGGATGGAAGCACATGCTGTGTAAGAACAGAGCCACGCTGGGATAATCTTTGGCTCCGACCACTCTTTGTTTTCAGGTATATTTTGTAATCTAACATAACCAACTACCAGAAATAACCTCTACCAAGACCTTCCCATAATAAAAAAGTAAATTCTTTAAGATGCAATCCTTATTTTAAATCATTGTACTGATCAATGACGGTGAATGTAAAAAACTCATCTAATCCTACATTTGATGGCTGCAGCCAACCCACGGCCCTGACAGAGAACTGTGCCTGCAGCCTGATACTTCTCACACATAGATGGACAAGTTCTGTAATCTTTTTTTGTCTTCTTCTACGTTCCTTTTGCTGATTGTATGTGAGCCAAACTGCGCCACACTGCCCACGGAACCACCAGTGGTATTGCTTTGTCGTTGTTTTTGGTACACATCCACAAGCTCCCTGTTCAACTCAAATAGGCACAAAATGTACGCTGAGGTTGGACAGAACGCTCCGTGTGTGGCTGGGTATTTCAAGTTCAATAAAAACTCAAAACTGGTGTACTCTGTTGGATCTGCACCTTTATCAGCTGCTTTACCAGTTTTAATGTTCACCAGACCTTTGAAGTTATAAACTAATTTTAGGTGTTAAAAAACAGCCAAAAAAAAGAAAAACAAACTGAAGCAAAAACTTGGTTTCTTCTTCAGAAATAAGCCTCGGCAGCAAAGACTTATCTGCTACTTTTATGTCTTTGCATCATGCAATGTAAATGAATGCCTTCTTACAATCCTTACAAGCTCTCAACGCTGTTAGCCTCAGATTCATTATGAACCCTAAATGTTTCACTCAATATTTGAAGTTGTATTCTAGCAATGGATGGTCTGCTTTCATGAAGCAAAGATCAAACTATTGACATTTTCTAATTTTAAAGCTATTTCTTCCTTCATATCCGACTTCTTACAATCTCTGGATAGTGCAGGAGCTTACATATTCCTTCACAAAACTGGTTTCTATTGACTGTACCTACAGCCTTCATTCACGCAGCCCCTGACTAAAAGGAATACCATTATTTTTTTTAATTGAGACTGCAAAACCATGCATTTAATGCACATAGAGAACAATGAATATCCTTGAAAAATGAAGGTTTCGCTGATACCTTCTTGTTTAATCTTCTCTCAAAATAACTAATGAAGTATTTATTCTAATATAGGAACTATTATAAAACAAACAACCCAGTGCCCTTCAACGATCTTCAGGAAAAAAATCGGAACTACAACTAAGTAAATAAAACACATTTAAATATCAAATGGGACCTCTTCCTGCAATCTGTACTAGTGCAGACTTTACAAAACAAGACCAGGGTAGGCTTGTGGGTTCAGCCTTCAACAAAGACGGAACAGAAATCAGCCAGGACACATTACAATTAAGACTGAATGTAGCTTGAGCTGCTGGATAAGACTGCTTCCTCAATCCACCTCACTCTCTTTTGCAAATATAACAGACATCATAAGAAAGATCTTCTAATACCAATGCTCCTTGTGCAAGACAATTATGTAACGAGATGATTGCATTTTAATGTAAGGAAAACTCTGTGTGGTGAATGGGGGATTGTTGATGCCAGTTTTGGTGGCATCAACAATCACCCAGTAAAAACCCAGCTCAGAAGAGACGAGGCTGATTTTTACCTGGAGTAGACAGGTGACGTGTTCCTCCTCTAGCCTCTGTTTAGTAAGGGCCTGTTCTACATCCCAGCCCGAAGCTGTAGATCCAGTACCAAACCCAGTTCCTTTAGCCCAGTACAGTTGCTGCTCCTCACTGGTCCCACCACTGTGACAACTGGAAATGTGTGGCTGCAAATACACAAATATACACACACAGAACTAAGTAATACAGACAGTTGGTCGTGGCAGATGGCCGCTCACACTGAGCCTGGTTCTGCTGGAGGTTTCTTCCTGTTAAAAGGGAGTTTTTCCTCTCCACTGTCGCTACATGCATGCTCAGTATGAGGGATTGCTGCAAAGTCAACGCCAGTGACTGTCCACTGTCTCTATATGCTCATCCGGGAGGAGTGAATGCTGCAAGTCACTGACTGGATGCAATCTCCTGGGTTTCCTTAGATAGAAAAACTTTTTATCCAATTTGAATAAATAACAGAATCTGACTGCACTGTTCAATGATTAAGATTAATTGGAATGTATGTACCTGACTTTTGTGAAGTGCCTTGAGACGACATGTGTCGTGAATTGGCGCTATATAAATAAACTGAATTGCATATTTGTTACAAATCTTTGTGTAAATTATTGTTCTGCTCTGCAGATATTTAATGCAGTCATAGGAAGCTACTTTTCTATGGTAAAAGGGAGCAGGGACCTGCAGAAATGAATGGCATCATCCTTCATCCAGGATATAAACTGGTTCAGAAACAACTTTAAGATCTGTGGTATATTTTATAGCTGTGGTATAACTTGCTTTCATACTGCACACTTCAATAGGATCCATCAAAGGTGGTTGGAAGTAGCCATCATTAAACAATTACTGATAAAAGGCTATGATCGGGTTGTTATTTGCCAAAGGTAGAGGACATGGTTCCCTTCTTGCACTACTGTTTTTATTTAGTCAGCACACGCTACAACCCAAACAATGAAGTCTGTGGCAAGGTTGAACCTTAAGCCTCATTATAGCTGAATGGAAAAGCTGATATAGAACACGGGACAGTAACCTACTTAACCTGACCAGCTGTTCTCTAATTCATTAATAGTAGCAGCTCTGTACGAAGTTAAAACTGAATGGTGATATATATATATATATATATATATATATATAATATATATATATATATAAAATGCTGACAGTGTTTAACAATGGATTTGGAGACAAGAAGTTGTGAGCACTCTGGAGGTTTGAATAGGGTGCTTACAACATTTTCATTTATGGTTAGTCTCTATAACCATGTCTTTAATTTCGTCTAGCCTCAGTGTTCTGAGACAGCACCAGTTTGTCAGTGCCAGAGAGGGAACTTGTGGTGATGGAAAGAGAAAAGCCTTCTACTCAGCCAGCACCAAGCACCAGTATAGAACTGGAACTGGTTTGCTGGGAAACTTACCTTTAAACCTATATTATAAAGCTTAGTTACATGTGGTGAGTAAAACCACCAGTTTAATCAAACTTTTTAACACAGTTCATCTAAAGGGCTTTCATAATACACATCTGTTTATCATGTGGAAGTAATTTAAAAAGAACGCTCCAAACCATCTTAACATGAGACTAATAGTGTGTGTGGGCTCTGAACTGTGGGTGTGTGGAGTCTGTGGGCCCTACCTCCGATACACTGCTGCTTGCATTGGGGTTACGAGGCGCATGGTGGCTGAGAGCTGATAAACAGGCCAGAATAAGGTGGATGGCGCCAATCTCTAAAGCCATGCGGCGCAGCAGTACTCCGTCATCAGTGGTCAAAGGTGTGCTGCTGAACAACGCTCGAAGGACATGGAATGGCAGTGTAGGCAGCACGTTAGCAGAAGGAGACTGCAGGATGTGACCTGAGAGAACATCAGAACAAATACTTCAGTCAGTAAATGACAGGTATTTTGCCACAGATTTAAAAGGAAGGTGGCAGATTATTTTTCTTTACTTTAAATAAATGGGCTGGGTATGATGCTGGTAAATAACTGCAACACACCACAGAGACAAAAAAAACTAACAGCAAAAGACTAAAATAAGCCTTCTTAAAAACAAATATGAAGGGCGTGGCGCTGGTGGTGTAGGGGTTAAGCGCGCGACCACATATAGAGGCTATAGTCCTCGAAGCGGCCGTCCCGGGTTCAAGTCCCGGACCCGGGAACCTTTGCCCAATGTCTCCCCCTCTCTTTGTCCCTTCTTCCTGTCTACCTACTAACAAAAAAATAAAGGCCTCTAGTGCCGAAAATATTCTTTAAAAAAACAAATATGAAATGTGGACAAAAGTTTTATTTCCAATTTTTAGGCAAATTTAGACAAACAAGTAATGAGTAAAGGACAGTGTGTTTCTATGGGAACTTGGAATCAAAAACAGGAATTGTTTTCAGACTTACTGCCTTCTCCATCGTCTGTGACACCCAGCACCAGCCGCAGCAGACACTGTGCGTGCTTCCTCTCTTTCAGCAGCACCTCAGCATACCCCGGGAGGCGCAGGAATAATCCGAAAGCTGCCAGCGAATGGGCAGGAATGGGCGACATGGACTGCACAGAGGATGAAGATGATGATGAGGAGGACTGGGACTGCTGCTTGTTGACAGGAGGCGGCTCGGCAGCAACAGATTCTGGGGCTTCGTACACCAGCTCCCCTGACTGTTCGATGGTCACCCACTCAAACTGGTCGCTGTCCTTAGGCTTCTCTTGAGTGGATGCTGGAATCAATGGGGCGCTGACCTGTGGGAAGCATCCAGCAGAGCAGAGACTGAGCAACGGTCCTCAACCTCTTTTAAAAACACATTTATTTTGTTCAAATAAGCTCCAACTGAATCAACATATTTCACAAAATGTTTCACAATAGAATTAAAGACAGCCATGGAATTTTCTTCTGTCTACAACAACTATAAAAATCTTTGTACTCTTTTGAGCCATTTATTTTTAGAAATTTGACCTTTAATGAAGTTGAAAGCGGAATAAAGTGTGGGAATACAGTTGCTTCTCAGATGAAGATCTGGAAAAATATTAAAAGCATATTCCATATTTCTCCATACTTTCCAAGAGTCTATAGGAACTCAAAGAAGTAAGCACTGGCTTATACAGAGTAGCGGGCAAAATTAAGAGGCAGGAACAGATGGAATGCAGTTTTTCCTCCACGAGGAACATTTGTTTCACCCTACTACACATGAGAAACATACGGCATGATAGGAGACGGAAACTCCTAGCATAGATTTTAGCTGAGCAATGCTTAGACCTCACATGACAACTCCACAATTCTTTCCTTCTAAAGTTTGTCGTATAACAGGATGGATTATTTACAGTTCTAGCTTTTACTAATTGACGGGCTCTACTGCAACATTTCTGAGTCCATGTGGATGTCCTAGAGGTCTTCTGTCCAGACGACAACGCTGTAAATCTGCTGTAAAGCCTATATGTTAAACTATCTGAGCTGAAGCCCGAAACAGTAATGTAGTAATGGGGCTACTGCTACACACTGACCAGTACAGCAGCTGGTTACCATGGAGACACTGACAGTAGGCTGGTTTAGAGACATTGGTGATTGAAGAGTCCCACTGATGGACTCCCTACTGCTTGGGTGTCATGAGATGTGATGGGGCTGAATGATCTCCTACAGTTAATTAAAAATGTCTACTTTATGGAAATCGTCCAGGAAAGAAAAACCTGACTTGATTATTTACATTTAACATATGTTTATTTATATATGTGTATATTGTACATTGTAAATATGTATATTCTGTAGTGCAAAAACAAAAACCAAAGAGCAAAGTGTACCGGAGTCAAATTCCTTGTTTGTATGTACAAACTTGGCAATAAAGCTGATTCTGATTCTGATGTTGAAATGCAAATAAATGGCTTCTCTCTGCAGGAGTGCTTTTCCCCCCAGAAACCAAGAGAGCCTAAAACCATCAAGGTAGTAACTTGTGTTATTACCTAGATAGCATGCCTTGTATTCAGTCAGGTCTGTAGTTTATTTTAAGATTTGTATTCATATTGCTAAACAAATGCATTAGAACCTTAGCTACAGTGCACATTGGTAAACTTTGGGTCCTTTTGCCTGAAAGGCCACACTTATGTCAGACTGTAATTCTTACCTGCTGAATGACATCAGGGTAGAGCATAGGCAGCCTCTCTGCAATTAGAGCCAGGCCCCCCATACCAGCAAAGACCTGAAGCGGTGACTGGATGGGGTTGGTCTCCAGCAGGGACTCATCAGTTGAAGCATCCAGACATTCTTCGCTGGCCGTCATTGGTTCATCCTCTGGACAACTGTTGAGCATGTCGCAGTGGTCCACTACAGCAAGACCAGAGAGAGGTGAAGCAAAATCACAAGTAATGCTATGCTTTTAGTCAATGTATTCTGCCTCACACATAGTAGGATTGGTCCTAAAATGGTTTATGGAAGTTTTATCCTCAATGTTGAAACAAAACTGAAGATTTAAGAGTTGCCTGCATGATATTAGAAAATCGTGTGAAGGAAATATTGCAAAGTATTGCAATGACAATATAAGTCGCAATAATTCCAGATTTTCCATCCATCCCTCCTCCTCATTTTCTCATCTGCTACTTATGATAATTTGATGACACTCTTTGATCTTTAGCATCTTAGGCACTATAATCTGTGTCAAATAGGAGCATCTGCTGCAGAGAAACTCCATACAAGTGGCTGATAATAGCATTGGGAGGCAAAGCAGGAATACAGTTAAGCCCAAAACAGTTCATATGCCTGGCAGATTTAAGTTTAAGGTCAACTTTTTTCTTGACCAATATGTTTCTTCTGACTGAAAGTAAGACTAATGTCTAGACTGACCCAGCCATACTCCTGACTTTAATTTCAAACACTTGCAGCTCATCACCAAAGATAATTTGTCAAAAAACCAGGGGAAACCCACAAAACGCTGATCAGCAATCACATTCAGGGTTTTACTGCTGGTATGCCAATAAAGATATTTCCATTGATTATTGAGAACCGTATAAATAATGTGACATGCAATTCTTCAATAATATGTAAATAAAAACCTGGATGAATAAAAATTATTTCCAATCAAAAACTTCTTGCTTGAATGAAAACAATTTTGAACCGTATTCTGCCAGGTGTATGAATAATTCTGGCCTTTTCTGTATATCACGCAACAATTATTACATTCCAGACAGTCCTATGTGATAATAATACTGTACACACTGATCCTACAATGACAACATTTCTGAAATATATTGCGCAGCTCAAACTATATTATTTAGTTTGTTAAAATAAAAAAAATATTTGAGAAGAGAAAAATGGAAATAAAAGAGAAGCTGAAGCATCTCCTAACATCTCTTCTGGAGTCACCTACAAACTGGTATAAAAGGTCTAAGTTTGTTGCCTAATTTAGTGATCAGAATGTGAGACACTTCAGAAGAAAGGGGTTCTAGAAGAACATTTGTGTGTCATTTGGTCTTTTTGGGGGAAGAACATGTTACTCACCAGGGAAAGGTTGGGTTTTATTTCTAGATGGAGTGCAAGTCTGTTTTGTTATTCTTAACAAACCACGAAGCAAACTTGTAAAACTAAATGCCTCCAGACCAGAGAATATTTTGTGGGAAAATCAACACTGTGTGGAGACTATGTTCTATAGGTCTACTCTATAAGAGTAAGTCTATATGTAGGGAAGCACTGCTGCAGATATACCACTGCTGATGTCATCAAAATACTGATATTAAAGATTGATCTGACCTTGTATTGCCACATGAGTCTGCAAAAGCACATCTAAATATAACCACATGTGGAGTCACCACATTTCTGGATGCCAGTTGTTTTAACCCCGTTACAATCTGTCCCAACATGGAATCATACAGCTGACCACACCCATGGCCAATCAGTGAACCGTAGGCTGTTCACGTCACATTTCAGCCCCAACGGGACCTGCTGCCTAGCAAGTACCGAAAAATCTAGTACTGGGTCAGAAAAGCTAGTAATGGAAACGGTAACAAAACAGGCTGAGTGAAGTGGAGCTGGCCGAAGTAAAACCCATGGAAAAAGTGACTGGGAGTTTGCAACTGGATGAAATGTACATTTGACCCCAGAGATAAAGTCTGTCCTTTAGTACCTTTCTCAGTGCGTAGCCTCTTGAAAGAATCAGTCTTTGAAAGCCCAGGGTCGGATATCACCTTGGATCCCAGTTTGACAGTCAGGTTTATGGACTGGTAGCCCTGTGGCAGCTTGCGATCATACAGGAGAGTGAGCAGTTGAGCCAGGGTCATCTCAGGTGGGAGTGGCTGACCTGGAAGGAAAGTAAAACCTTGATTCAGATATTAGCTCTGACTGCTTTTAGTCAAACCTTCAAGTGCTTGTAGTACCTGGAAGAAGCTTGTGGTACAGATGGAAGACAGGCACGCTGATGGTTTTCGCTGAAGGGTCCACACCAGATGAAGCGGTTAACTTGTCACTCACGATGCGACCCCTTCTTGATGGAGGTCGAGGAGGGGTCAAAAGAGCTCGTTTGGACTGGGATTTTAAACCTAATAGTACAGATGGACAACCTAGATGCATTTACTTCCACTTTGTCTAGGTGACAAAAACACAAACTGATTTTTGTTTCCCATGAAAAAATATTGACATTCATACAATAAGCAGCCTTCACAAGCATGACATATAAACTGGTATGGATTTAAAAACCTGTTTCAGGGATAGACATGGACTGTTACTGCTTCATCAGAGCCTTTTCTGTAATAAATTTAAGAGGTCTCTAATATTTGTGGTGTATCGACAATCTGGAAGAAGTGCTTAATTATGATGCTCTTATTGTTGCTTGGAATTGAACCCAATCCAGGTCCACAAGTGTCAAGTAATAAACCATCTGACTTTAGGAAAATGACTGGGTTGCATGTTTTACATGTAAATGCTCATAGTCTGTTAACAAAGACAGATGGATACAAAGCTGGGCTGAGTCAACAGGTGCTGATTAAATGGGTATTTCTGAAACTTTGCCTTCTAAAACCATACATGACAAAGATATATATATATATATATATATCTATGCCTTGCAGCACAGGCCACAATCTGCTACAAAGCAGTTTGAAATTCTGGAGTTAAATATTGACCTTCATGTTCAACTGTAGCTGGGTGTTACAGACCTCCATCTAACACCAAAGATGCATTGTCATCCCCCATTACATCACTGGTCTTAGCTACATTTCAAATAAGTTCTCCTGATGGGTGAAGAGTGGGCTCTTAACCTCACTCAGATCATTGAATGCTCTACTCGCTAATACCCTAAATGCCCCACCAAATCTACTCTTATTGATCTCTCGATTACAATGTGCCACATAAATATTCAGCTGCGGCAGTCTTTGTAAATTATCCAAGTGATCATTGTGTTTTTGGTGCCAACAGGGATACCAAGATTCCTCGCACAAAGCTCTGCATTGTGCGAAAAAGAGACACCCTGGATCACTTCAAGCAGCAGGCCTTTCTTTCTGATTTATTTCATGTCAAGGAAACAACCTGTTGCTGCCACCTTCCTGCCTCTTTTAGACTATGGGGCCATTTAATAAATGAATGCCTAGGCACATTCTCTTCAGTGATTAGATTCTGCTTATCATGGAGCGCTAAGGTTTATAACTAGATGTTAACATCTAGCCCATCATTGCACTATACATTCTGTAATTAAATGGCCATCTCTTTCTATATGCAGGGTCTTCCACTGGGACAAGTTCATCTATAAATCAATTCTCTGATTGTCCCCCTTAAATGTGTCTTCATATATGTCACCCATACACACCAGTCACAACCTCTGATCCCAGTACATCACTACTCTCTGTGTTCCTTCAGTCTGTACAGAATGAGGGAATAAGGCCTTCTCCTACCCTGCACCATTCATAAGGAATCATCTAAAAAGGAGCTAAAACTCTCTGATCTGATTCCATCCATCCATCCATCTTCTATAAGCGCTTCTTTTATACAGGGTCGCGGTGGAGCTGGTGCCTATCTCCAGCAGTCTACGGGCGATGATCTGATTCCTCTGGGTGAATTTAATATGTGGGTCAAAAATATTGAGAAAAGGGCAGCAGTTTTTGTCCTAATAAAATTTACGTAAAACTTCTCGTTCAAAGAGTTGTCCTCATTTTCATGACTATGAATATTGTAGCTTCACACTGAAGGCATCAAAACTATGAATTAACACATGTGGAATTATATACTGAACAAAAAAGTGTAAAACAACTGAAAATATGTCATATATTCTAGGTTCTTCAAAGTAGCCACCTTTTGCTTTGATTACTGTTACGCACACTCTTGGCATTCTGTTGATGAGCTTCAAGAAGTAGTCACCTGAAATGGGTTTCACTTCACAGGTGTGCCCTGTCAGGTTTAATAAGTGGGATTATATATATATACAGGGGTTGGACAATGAAACTGAAACACCTGGTTTTAGACCACAATAATTTATTAGTATGGTGTAGGGCCTCCTTTTGCGGCCAATACAACGTCAATTTGTCTTAGGAATGACATATACAAGTCCTGCACAGTGGTCAGAGGGATTTTAAGCCATTCTTCTTGCAGGATAGTGGCCAGGTCACTACGTGATACTGGTGGTGGAAAACGTTTCCTGACTCGCTCCTCCAAAACACCCCAAAGTGGCTCAATAATATTTAGATCTGGTGACTGTGGTTTGGGGTGAGCTGGACCGCAGAGTGAAGGCAAAAGGGCCAACAAGTGCTAAGCATCTCTGGGAACTCCTTAAAGACTGTTGGAAAACCATTTCAGGTGACTACCTCTTGAAGCTCATCAACAGAATGCCAAGAGTGTGCGTAGCAGTAATCAAAGCAAAAGGTGGCTACTTTCAAGAACCTAGAATATAAGACATATTTTCAGTTGTTTCACACTTTTTTGTTCAGTATATAATTCCACACGTGTTAATTCATAGTTTTGATGCCTTCTGTGAAATCAAACTGTCCACTTAGGAAGCAACACTGATTGACAATCAGCTTCACCTGCTGTTGTGCAAATGGAATAGACAACAGGGGGAAATCTTTGGCGATTAGCAAGACACACTCAATAAAGGAGAGGTTCTGCAGGTGGGGACCACAGACCACTTCTCAGTACCCATGCTTTCTGGCTGATGTATTGGTCACTTTTGAATGTTGGTGGTGCTTTCACACTCGTGGTAGCATGAGACGAACTCTACAACCCACACAAGTGGCTCAGGTAGTGCAGCTCATCCAGGATGGCACATCAATGCGAGCTGTGGCAAGAAGGTTTGCTGTGTCTGTCAGCGTAGTGTCCAGAGCCTGGAGGCGCTACCAGGAGACAGGCCAGTACACCAGGAGACGTGGAGGAGGCCGTAGGAGGGCAACAACCCAGCAGCAAGACCGCTACCTCCACCTTTGTGCAAGGAGGAACAGGAGGAGCACTGCCAGAGCCCTGCAAAATGACCTCCAGCAGGCCACAAAATGTGCAGATGTCTGCACAAAACGGTTAGAAACCGACTCCATGAGGATGGTATGAGGGCCCGACATCCACAAATGGTGGTTGTGCTCACAGCCCCAACACCGTGCAGGACGCTTGGCATTTGCCAGAGAACACCAGGATTGGCAAATACGCCACTGGTGCCCTGTGCTCTTCACAGATGAAAGCAGGTTCACACTGAGCACATGTGACAGACGTGACAGAGTCTGGAGACACCATGGAGAGCGATCTGCTGCCTGCAACATCCTTCAGCATGAGCGGTTTGGCAGTGGGTCAGTAATGGTGTGGGGTGGCATTTCTCCATGTGCTCGCCAGAGGTAGCCTGACTGCCATTAGGTACCGAGATGAGATCCTCAGACCCCTTGTGAGACCGTATGCTGGTGCGGTTGGCCCTGGGTTCCTCCTAATGCAGGACAATGCTAGACCTCATGTGGCTGGAGTGTGTCAGCAGTTCCTGCAAGATGAAGACATTGAAGCTATGGACTGGCCCGCCCATTCCCCAGACCTGAATCCGATTGAGCACATCTGGGACATCATGTCTCGCTCCATCCACCAACGTCACGATGCACCACAGACTGTCCAGGAGTTGGAGGATGCTTTAGTCCAGGTCTGGGAGGAGATCCCTCAGGAGACCATCCGTCGTCTCATCAGGAGTAGCCCAGGCGTTGTAGGGAGGTCATACAGGCACGTGGAGGCCACACACGATACTGAGCCTCATTTTGACTTGTTTTAAGGACATTACATCAAAGTTGGATCAGCCTGTAGTGTGTTTTTCCACTTTAATTCTGTGTGTGACTCCAAATCCAGGCCTCCATTGGTTAATAAATTTGATTTCCATTGATGATTTTTGTGTGATTTTGTTGTCAGCACATTCAACTTTGTACAGTTATATATATATATATATATACACACAAACACACACATACACAGCAAATGGAACCTTTAAAGCCATGGTACACCAGCCCACAAAAACCAATGTGTAAGTGGAGTGCATCCATAATGCAGGACTAAATGTATTTCTGTGGCTATGAAGAGGTATGCCATGTGGCTTTTCCTTTCGTTCTGTGGCAGTAATAATAGTCTGTCACATTTAAGGAATGCACCAAGGTACCTGAGGCCACAACAACACTATAGTTGTCCTGGAAGCCATTGTCTGCCTTCATCTTCTCCTTTTCCTCATGATTCTTCTTCTCCTTGTCCTCCTTCTGCTCACTGATCAGTTTGGCTGTAATGCTGGGAGTGTCTGAATTGATGCAAAGAAAAAGAAAGGAATCACACCTCTGCCAGACTCTTCCAGCAATAGCAGTGGTGTATCAGTTTCCTATCAAATGTTCAAGGTCTCAAGAGGTGAAGAAATCATTATGAATCCAATTGTTTTGAATCAAAAATCGATTTTGAATAGAGTCATAGCAACAAAAAACTGAATCGAATCATGAGATAGTAAAAGATTCCAACCCCTAGCTGCAACTAACGGTTATTTTAATGATCGATGAATCGGTCAATTATTCTTTCAGTTAATCGATAAATCCGAGAAAAAAAAAACATTTTTTATTTTCACCTCTTTATTCCAAAATAGAATATTTAGACTGACAGAGCATTTAGGGAATGCACCAAAGTAAGGCCCACAAAAAACAGGTTGCTGCTTGAGTGTTCTGTTACAGTTAGAATAAATAATAATAAATAAACAAATGTTGCTTGGTCTATCAGTGTCATTAACCAGCTAACAAGCAAACGGAGGCATCAGACGAGCTACCGGAGAGACTAACATTATGTAGGAAACTGTAGTGGCTTACGCTGCTGTTGCTCCCTTCACCCTCATCGACTACAACATGTTTCCGTTTTAGGTACAGTAATCTGTTACAGTGAAGGTTTTAGACTTGCACTAATGTTAGCATGAAAATGTTTGGCATTTAAAGGTGGGGGGGGAATACCTGTAGTGAGGTGAATACTTGCTCAGAGGCCAAAACAGCAGCCAGCTGCATTGTGTGACACAGAATTCAGACCCAGATTGATAGGCGCTTACTCTGGAGCACGTTCTGAGCCTCATATGACTATAAATTAACCTGTATGATGACAAGTGTTGTTGCATCAACAAACTATCTGAACAACAAAAACAAGACGGACTGAATGTAATGTTTCATCCCCATGAAGGATGATGTGGGGTCTCATGGATTCCACTCCCCACCTTTTATAACCACTGACAATTTGTTACACGTCGCCTATTATTTACCACATGTATGCAGTGAATGACCGGGGCTGTTCCCCTGGGATGCTGTGTGTGCCTAGTGTGTACAGTAGTTTTGTGGTCTGTACTCACATGACCGAGCCCACAGAGATTTTTTTATCGTCTCTGACCAGTGACAGACACATCAAATACAGCATGTTCACAAACACACTACTGTAGCGGTCTGGGACTGCTCTGGCTTTATATCGGATGTGAATGGAAACATTTTGTTCAGCTGATTCCGCCAAATTTGAAGAAGCAACAGAAGACAAGAAAACATTGTATCCTACAAACGTTCGATCAGTCAGTACTTGTCTGGTCATTTAGCATGGCTTTGACAACCACATCAGGTAACTGCTAAGTAGATGACACCTGACTCATTCTCTGCAGATATAATCTCATCTCTCTATTGTCCAAAAATATCCATACGACATAGAAATGGCACAGCACAGTTCACTACAAGTTTTTTCATGTTGGTCATCACTCAGTTAATCCATCCAACATTATAATACACCCCCTTGCTAATGACACAACAAACTGTAAGTGTTTATAAAAGAAACCTGAGAAGATTTCCTTTTATTACCATGTTACAGCATATATTTAGGTGTCAATCAGGATGGTCCTGACATCCCTGCACACAAAGTAGACCCCAGGCAGCCAGTTTACACTACTCCACAATGATGAAGTGAGCTAATAAGTGCCATTTTCAAAGAGTGCCTTTCTCTACCTTCAAAAAACTCACACTTATCACTTTAGAAAACACCTTCTCTATTTACACTCTTACTATCTCTTAATGTTGTACTTAAGGTATACACCAGGTGCCAATACAGTAATTATTACCAAAGCCCACCTTTCAGCTTATTGGTCCTCAATAATCATGCAACCACAACCCAATTCAGATCATACAAGTCAATCCAGTAACATCATAGGCTGCATTCAGAGCAGGTGGCTAGGATTACATGATCTAAGTGGCGTGACCTATAACTATCAGCAGTTGTGTTACGTTCCTCAAGTAAGGTGTCCAAATTTATTCACTGCTTAAAATACCTATATAGTTATCATGTGGCATCCTCAATATGTTAACTGCATCAGATTCTTATGACCAATGTGTGTCTCACCTTAGCTAGACACTAGAGGACCATCTGGTCTCTCTGCTCTCCCTGCACACACACCCTACGCAGCCCACCAATTCCATGTGGGACCTTTTCAGCTGATTACGAGGTGTAACAGACGTTTAGATCGCAGATGGAAAGAATGATCTGAAATGGGCTAAAGTGCCTCGACTTCAAGGTAGGGCTGAGCTTCAGTCAAAAACAGACATTATATTTTCAAACTGAATGGTTGAACACAGTATACTCTACTATTTGTCAACTACAGTGTGCAAAAACATTGGTTGTTTTTTACTACAAAACGCCAGGAAAATCAGAACCTCTGGGCTTAACTCCTAAACCAGAGAAGGTAAAGAGTCAGATATGCACTGGACTGTTTGGGCAACCATTCTCAATGGAGCTTAAAAGACTGCTGACAGACTGAACACAACACTAAGCAAATTTTAAACTTGGCGGTAACAAGGTTTGAGTTAGTTGGCCTAGCAAACCTGCATCCAACCCCTGGATAAGAGCAAAGTAGTAAGATAGCAGCAGTTTTCCTGCGTTAAAAGTGGCTGGACAGGAAAATATTTTTGCTCTCTAGAACAAGCCTGTCATTTAATATCCTGTAAGCAAGTCACATTTCACATGGCAGCGTACAGTTCTAGGAAGTTTATTTTGGCTTTAGGGACACATACCAGACACACGGTCGAGGACCTCAGCTAGTGTAGTAGAGATTGGGAGATGGAGGGTGCGGTACTTGTGGCCTGCTCCATACATGGGATGTTGGATCATGTGGCTGGTGGCATTGATGCGACCTTTATATAACTGAGGAGAAAAAAAGGACACATTTTAAAAATGTGACAATAGATCTAATGTCATCATTGCCAAATCCCACTGGGCCCATAAACAGTGCTGACCTGGTGCCAAATGCTAAATCGCTTACTTGTTTAGAATTAAGCAATTCCTTTTATAAGACATGCTGAGACAATTCATCCATATCATGGATTTTTAGCAGCAGTTGCAGAACCTAGATTCATTTTACATGTGAATTTACAGCATTGCTGCTTACATAGATTAGAGTTTGCCTATGGAGTAAATAACCTAAGTGTACCCCACTGTGCATGCTCATGTCCTGAAGTGAAACACTGAAAAAAAAATCAATCAGGTAAGCTTCAAATTGCTTTGTCTAAATAACTTAAGTCAAACATGGAGCACTAGCACAGATCCGTCTCAGGGGTACTGTGGATGGAAATTACAATCGTAGACATAGTTCGATTCATATGGCAATGCTGCCCCCCTTGTGCTTACATCTGAACACAACATCAACCACTATATCTGAAAGAAGTTGCAATGTTGGGTGTTCAGAACAACGTAAAGCATAAAGTTAAAGTGCTTTAAACTCTAAGTTAAATTAGTAGCTGTGGCAGGAATATAGTTGCAAGCTGCTCCGACTGAATGTAAGACACAGAAGCTAATCAACCACAAAGATTACTGGACAGCAGAAGGAGGCTACTAACCGGACAGGGAGACTGGAGGAAGACTGTGACTTTCTCATCCTCTAGCATGAGCTGCAGGAAAAGTCTTCGGACGAAGCCTGAGATATTTCTAGAGATGGGAACATTGCCTCTTTGAGGAGCAGACTGGAAGAGCTCACACAGGACCTGTAGCCAGATAACAAACACTCAGAACAGACTGAGGGAAACCCTCCGTGTCTCCATTCATTAGTAAGAGGAGAGTAAGCTCACATGGGCTCTAACTCTATTCTTTCTGTCACACGTGATGCACCCTCCCCTCTCTCCTGACCCATGAACATTATGTACAGGGGTTGGCCAATGAAACTGAAACACCTGTTTTAGACCACAATAATTTATTAGTATGGTGTAGGGCCTCCTTTTGCGGCCAATAAAGCATCAATTCGTCTTGGGAATGACATATACAAGTCCTGCACAATGGTCAGAGGGATTTTAAGCCATTCTTCTTGCAGGATAGTGGACAGGTCACTACATGATACTGGTGGAGGAAAACGTTTCCTGACTCGCTCCTCCAAAACACCCCAAAGTGGCTCAATAATATTTAGATCTGGTGACTGTGCAGGCCATGGGAGATGTTCAACTTCACTTTCATGTTCATCAAACCAATCTTTCACCAGTCCTGCTGTGTGTATTGGTGCATTGTCATCCTGATACACGGCACCACCTTCAGGATACAATGTTTGAACCATTGGATGCACATGGTCCTCAAGAATGGTTCGGTAGTCCTTGGCAGTGACGCGCCCATCTAGCACAAGTATTGGGCCAAGGGAATGCCATGATATGGCAGCCCAAACCATCACTGATCCACCTCCATGCTTCACTCTGGGCATGCAACAGTCTGGCTGGTACGCTTCTTTGGGGCTTTTCCACACCGTAACTCTCCCGGATGTGGGGAAAACAGTAAAGGTGGACTCATCAGAGAACAATACATGTTTCACATTGTCCACAGCCCAAGATTTGCCGCTCCTTGCACCATTGAAACCGACGTTTGGCATTGGCATAGTGACCAAAGGTTTGGCTATAGCAGCCCGGCCGTGTATATTGACCCTGTGGAGCTCCCGACGGACAGTTCTGGTGGAAACAGGAGAGTTGAGGTGCACATTTAATTCTGCCGTGATTTGGGCAGCCGTGGTTTTATGTTTTTTGGATACAATCCGGGTTAGCACCCGAACATCCTTTCAGACAGCTTCCTCTTGCGTCCACAGTTAATCCTGTTGGATGTGGTTCGTCCTTCTTGGTGGTATGCTGACATTACCCTGGATACCGTGGCTCTTGATACATCACAAAGACTTGCTGTCTTGGTCACAGATGCGCCAGCAAGATGCGCACCAACAATTTTTTCCTCTTTTGAACTCTGGTATGTCACCCATAATGTTGTGTGCATTTCAATATTTTGAGCAAAACTGTGCTCTTACCCTGCTAATTGAACCTTCACACTCTGCTCTTACTGGTGCAATGTGCAATCAATGAAGACTGGCTACCAGGCTGGTCCAGATTAGCCATGAAACCTCCCACACTAAAATGACAGGTGTTTCAGTTTCATTGTCCAACCCCTGTATAAGGCACAGTTATCATAATAGGTGAAAGAGTGTGCTGTCTGCAGCAAGTCATGTTTCATTGTTCCTTTAGAAATGAAAATTAAAGAAAAAAAAAAAGAATTCACAGCAAAAGCAGGATGGCAAGAAACCTGAAACAGTCAGGTTTAGAAAAGAAGATAAGACAAAGCGTGACGACAATACAGACCTGTGCCATGAGCCGCTGGTTGTTAGGGTGACAGGAGATACACTGCAGGAAAAAGGCCACAGTTGCATTTTCTAGAGCAGTTCTCTGCTGTGTGGTGAGACCTCCTGCTTGGCCAGAAGAAAGCTGAGAGAAGTGAGACCCTGATGGTGGCGTGTGGACTGGAGGAGCACCTGCTGTAGATTCAGTGCTCAGGGGCTGACAGCTTGCACTGGAACCAGCACTGGCACTGGAGTGGCACAGCAGAAAGAGCAATGCTGTCCATAGAGGATAAACCTCCGGTCCTCCAAGCCAGTCTTTCATAGCGTGACTGTTGCCCACTTCTGTAAGGAATCGCAGCACCGGAGCAGCCAGCTCTGCAGCCAGAGCTGGCCTGCTGTGTTGGGCTGAGGAGGGTGGGTGGTAGTGGTGATGGTGGTGGCGCCTCTCGGCCTGAGCAGCAGGCAGAGGGAGATCAGCGCTGACTAGGAGTCCAACACAAAACTGCACCAGGCTGCGCACCAGCAGAGAGGGAAGGCCCGAGTCCAGCAGCTGCTCTATTGCTCCTGGAGACTGTGAGGCAGCAGCAAGGGTGGTTAACTGGGACTCAGACAAGTTAACTGGAGGTCTTGCATGCTTAGAGTCATCTGTTAGTCCTGTGGCATTAGCATTAGCATCGTGTTGCTTTTTTCCGTCATCTGTCATAGCGAGGCGCCGTTGCTGGGCCTGAGAGTGACTGGCCGTGGGCACCGAGACGATCTTCATCCAGGACATGAGCAGGGTGAAGTAGCTGGGGTGGATATGACACATAGAACAAAGCAGGCTGTCCACAGCCTTCTTCAGCACAATGTTGCATGGCAGTGACATGGACCAGTTATACAAGAGCCTGAAGGAAAGAACACAGGATATTATCAAACGTAATAATATAAAATTAGGAACAGTGTGTAATCTAGCTGTCATCGGAGCAGAACTGACTCAAAAAGATCTCTGTTGAGCAGTCCAGGAAGATCATAGTCAACAGGTAGCTCGAAGCTGTGCCACAGGATGGCTGCCACACAGTGAAGGTGGGAAGGAGATGGCATGAGGAGACCATATTCTCTGGAGGAGGCAGAGGAGGAGCCAGCAGCTGAGTATCCGGTTGGAGAACTCATTTTATGTGCTGCCACTCTAGAGGAGTCATACACCCAGTGGAGGAGAGCCTGGATCCTGGAAGAGACGGAAAAGTAATGAACTGCAAGGTTTTTACACGTGTATCCTCACAGCAGAGTTGCCATACAACAAGAATGACTTTTTACTTTTCATTTTTAGTCTCTTCAAGTTCAGATGAAGACAAATTCTCCTCAGAGATAATGCTACCATATAAACTAATGGGACAGAAAGAGTCTTGCTACACGCTAGATGTTCTCTGTACCTGTCTTTGGTTCCAGAGTCCTGTGTGGTTCCCAGCTGGTACAGAATGTCGATAGTGGAGTCAGAAGAAAGGCCGTTCAGGCGTCCAAACAGCAGAGGACTGTTTAAATCTGTCAGAGACAAACAAACAGCATAACAAACTTGGAGGTGGCTCAAACTAATAAATGTGCCAACAAAATCTTTAATCAAACAAAACAAAAAAACACAAACTTTACCCCATTTCCTACTGGCTCTACTTGGGCCGGCTCCACTCTACATGGCCCGCTTCGTGAGCGCTTCCATTACAGTTTTTTTCCGTACCGGTACCTACTTTTTTGTTAACTGCTCCGAAGCTGAGTCGAGACTACATGTGACGGGAACAGACTGCTGTTCTGTGCTTTTGTGCTTTAAAGGCCTTGTCCTCATTATTGCCATGGCTGAGACAAACACTTCCTCATAAAGCCCAAAACTGCAACTTCTTCAGGCAAACTTTGGAGCATCACCATCCAGACAGCAATGTCTCTCTCGCTGACTATTTGTTTTTATTTTTTAATTAATTTATTTGTATATTTTCACACAGATTACTTCAATATTACTATGTCACACAGTAACGTTAATAGAGGCACAGCGCACTACACTGACAGCTGGAGGCAGGGCTTCAAGCTATAGCTTGAAACACAGCCGGTTCTGTGCCAAGTAGAGGCGGATCGAGTGTCGAAATCAGAAACATATCGGATATTTTTCAAAGTGTCTGCAGTCTGAAAGGTCATGTCCCATTTCATCTGACTTTCCGTCATTGTCCTGGCTCTGACTAGCATCCAGACAGACTTCTCTACAGAAGTAGCAGTCACAGCTCCACAAAAGGCCATTGTAATTAGTTGTGTGCTCGGCTCCGATTGCTCAGCAAGTTCATAATGACACTAAGACGCCGACATCCATTATTGCTTTTGTAAACAGTGTGCTGCTGTGGGACATCTACATTCTCCTTCTGCCCATGCAGGTCGCTTTGGGGCTGTGAACCGTCCAGACTTAAGTCTGATGATGGTCACATATAATTAGTAGTTTGAACCACAACGCAAAAAAAAGGATTTCAGCAGTAAATCAAGACCTGCTGAGTGAATGTAGCCATAGAGTCACACAGGTGTGATAATGAATGAGCTGGAAAAGAAAACAAGTAGGTTTTTGTCACAGGTGAAATGAGAGCTCTTGGACTCATCGTTTACTAGTGATCAGGTAATCTGCTATCTCTGAATGTAAACGGTTAGTTTTGAAATTGGAGCTGGCAGTATTGGATTCTTATCTATTATTTTGTCTGTGCGCCATGTTGTGTCAATCCAGTTATTATGCTATCGCAGCCTTCTGAATATTGGTCCAATCTTTTCAAGAGTTGCCTATAAATTGCCAACCATTATATATATTATATGAGGCTTATGAAGAAACATTTCTCCATGTGAACAGAAAATGCATTAAAAGAGTCAAGGCCACATAAACCCCAGCATCCACTGAGGAGGATAGAAGCTGGTTCTGATTACTAAGGCTATTTAGGGATTTAGTCAATGAATGTCTCAAACACTGGGGCAGTTGTGTGGACTCACTTGCAGGGTCTGTGCCAGAGGCAGCACAGTTTCTTAGCAGAATGTCAATGAGTTTGAGTCCGATTCTTGTAGACTGCAGGCCTATTTTAACCAGCACAGCCTCGATGTTGGGAGAGTGCATGCCACAGTAAGGAGACATTAGCAATGCAGCACATGTCTGCAGCAGATTGGCTGTGGGCGCTGCAGCACCGGCCATCATGGCCTCCAGGTCACCAACATGTGTCAGGCAGTGATGTAGAAGACGAAGCCACCCAATGCTGAGAATACACAGAGGGGAATGTCACAACAGCAGCCACTTTGAATCCAGACAGGCAGGCTCATTCAAAAAGCACTGGAGTACCTGGTTTTTGACACTTGGTCCTCAGAAGGCAGAAAGGGGTTGTTGACCGTTGCAGAGGATGTGTTGCCAAATGCCGTCAGCCCCAAGAGTTTGATCTGAGACAAACCCAAGGTGCTGGCATCCCGAGGCCGGTGGAGTCTCAGGCAAACAGCAGAGGCTACCTCTGCCTTAACCAGCTGGATCTTTATGTATGTTAGGCCACTGGTGATAACTGGTGTAGAAAGTGGCAACATGTTGACCCCGTCTGCACTGATCTCCAAGGAGACGGAGGATGGGCAGGCTGATTAGTGGAAGGAGGAAAAGGAACAATAAAAGTTTTTACTCAAGTGAGATGAAAAGATTTTATTGGCTACATAAGTAACATATAAGACAATGTATACAGGGCGCTTTATTAATAATTAGACTCCTACTCACTGGCCAGAGAAGCAAGATGTGGCTGGATGTGGACCTCTTTGAGCAGAACAGCAGCAGGAAGATGGATGGTGAGGTCACACCATGCCTCCTCTGGCAGGAAGATATAGGACCAGGCAGCTGAGCGTGCCCGGCGGTGGGGCGGAGTGGCCTGAAGGAGAACCTCTGCTGGCTGAGCTGTGGGGCTACTGGATGTGATGGTGCCTAAGGATGGATCACATTAGAGTCACAGGAGGTATAGGCAGCAAATTCTAAAGTACTTTGTTGGTCTCGCATAAAAAAAAACAAAAAGGTAAAAAAAAAGACAATAAAAATGTACCTAAGGGAGCGAAGTTGTGGAGTCCCTCAGCGTTGTCTGGCTCTGAAGTCATCACTCTGGCCTTTAGGTTACCATCTGCTGCTTTTCCAGGACCTGAGTCTAAGAACTTCATTATGGTGGACACCATACTGCGTGCTGTGTTCACAATGGCTCTGGTGCTTGTCACCATGTTGTTACAGATCAACTGTACACCCCCTGAAGAGGGAAAAAAATAGCTTGTTTTTAACATTGATGGACCCCCATCAAAATAAAACGACCATAATTAACAAGTAGATATGAAGCATTTAATATGTTCTCTCTCAGGCTCAAAAATATGGCTAATCAGCAACACATTCCATTAGCCACATGAAAATCTGATGAGCCTCAACCCACTTCCAGCGTAGGTTAAAACAGAACTTCTATGACTCTAAGTGAACTTAAAGAACTTTAAGGATAAATTCTGCAGATTAAAAAAGCAGTAGTGTAGTTCTACCTCCTTAAATATGCATGTCACACTGTCTAGCTACCGGTAACTGGTTCCTGCTTCTCACTGACCAGCAGTGATCTCCTGAAGGTTCAGAAAATATTACATAGATACATCTTTATTCCCTGATGTCACTGAACAGAAGATAGAGTGTCTCAAAATCTACACTCGGTACCGGCCCAATCTTTGTCAACTTATATATGAGCTTACCTACTAGTATCACTGTTTAAAATCAAATTTTTCAAAAACCTTTGAGGAATTTAGAAATTAATAAAACATCCTTTTCTTTAGCACAGTTCAACTGACAATAAATAACAAATAAGTTGTTGGATTCACATTGTAGGAAACGTGGAATAAAATCTAGAACAACAGTTATGTTAGTGTTACTATTTGCACTCAGTCATATAGAATTTTTATTTTTTGTTCATCCTTCCATAAACAAAAATATTCCACATTTAGTTAGTTTTTATAATTGAAGTCTTTGTTTTTGCTGCATGACAGGGAAAAAGAAAAAACGAACAAAGTTTGTGGATATTTTAGTTATGTTTTCTAGCAACTAAAAGAAGGGAAGAAAATTCAACTATAATCAATTAATTCCTGCTAAAACAGAAGGCTGACTAATAAATAAGGTGGGCATCACATTTTCTCCAGTTGATGACTGTTGTTGCACAGTTACACCCTCACAAAAAACATGGACTGAACAGGAAGGAAAAAAGTGAGATTTTCAGCAGCTGCCATGTTGTAACTATTCACTGCTCCCTGATGGGCTGGATGGTGCTCTAACACATGCGCAGGTCGGAGCGACAACGTTAATCTAAACTGCAGCAGCCCAGCCTGAAAACAACGCAAACTGCTGCAAACAATAAAACATTCAGTCTTCCTCACCTGCAGCGCGATAGCTGACCTCACTTACATGAGCAAAAAATAACACATGGACACACAGCATAAAGTTTACAATCAATTTGAATGAAACCTTGCAACATAAACAGATGGGAAACTCCAAGTTTTATCAAAAATCCCTTTAACTCACAAGTAAGGCCTTGCCTGTCTCTAGTGTTTTCTGTGGATGACAGACTTGCAGAGGTTACTGGTGTTCAACAGAAATACTCTACTTGACCAATAGATGTAGCTTGTGGAGAAGCACCATGGTAGAAAAATCTGAAGTAGTTCTATTAGTCAGAACGTGACCTGCACCTCTAACAGTTTCTGTAATTTATGGTACTGGCCGGGCATTGGGGTCACTGCATATGAAAGCTGCCAGACAGTTAAATCACAAGCAGTCATTCAACACTGTGGTGAACTGCAGAAAGACCAAGTTGCCATTTTATTCGCCATGCATGATGTGGCGAGCAGCAGTAACATTCCTGATTTCAAAAAGAAGCATCTAGACAGTGGAAAGACTCCAGATTTAAAATGTCAGGACTAGGCATGGGCCTAATAAGACTCTCATGGTAATCTTGAGTAAAGAACCACATCTTAATGGTATTCACACAAAATGTACAAATATATATTGAAAATGATCCAATTACTTTCATTTAAAAGAACAGCAAGATGTCCCCCTACTGCTAATATACTGATTATTACAGTTATAATAATGGTATATACAAGATCCATTCATTGCTATTCTGATTGTGATACAGAGACTTAAGGTAAAATACAGGATAACCATCTGACGGTTTTGAACTCCTTATTGTGCAAAATATCACGATTTACCGTTTTGGACTTTAGGAAGTGACACATATATAAACGGCGGTAGTTTTGAAACAGCGCTACCTTGAAAGTGATATTTGGTGATACTTTAATTTTTACCTAGGACAGTATTTTCCAACCAAAAATACTTACAAGCAGACGCGCTTATCCTTCATATAAGGAAGTTGTACAATGTAAAAGCCTTCTTCCAGCCAGCTGATTAGTAGTGCACAGCGACAGGTAATTGGGGGGCATTATAATTATATTATTACTATGATACTATGATAACTATAGATGGTGAAACCTCTCGTCATTCCAACACTTTTATTAGACAAAAAGACCTTAAAGACAAAGCTGTAACTTCTTCAAAACTTTGTACACCCTGAAACCAGCAACTGGCCATTGGTAGACATCACCATGTTTGGAGAAAATGATATACAGCATATCTGCACCAACACTTCAGGACACACATTAACCAAGCAAGACTGTCTAAATTTTCTGCACACCCACCCATGTCATGAAAGGCCTTGAGAGCTTCACTGGTGTCCAACACGCGCAGGATAAACCACAGAAGTGGCTCGGACAGCTGGCAGGTGGAGAGAGATCCCTACAAACACACAAAAATAATAAAAACCGGTATGTTTTGGGACTGCTCTGTGTTTTTTAAAGGTTATTTTAACTTCTAATCAAAGCTGAAGAAGAAGCAGGCGGATTTTACCTGTCTGCCCATGTAACCACAGGCCATGTATGTGAGAATGGGCTGCAACATGACCTGGACTGAGCTGGCCCTCTTGCTCAGAGTGGTGAGGATGGTGAAGAGGCCGTCACCCACTGAAATGGCATCCAGACCACCATGGAAGTTCTCATGTTTGGTAAGATGGAGACCACTGGCACCTGGAATAAAGGATTTGGATTCAATTTTTTCTTCATTATCAACAAAAATAGCTCAATATGTTGAGCTGCTAAACACCAGTATGTTCATTCTGTTTAGAAGGAAAACGAAGTGCTAAAAATATCACTGCATGAGAGTAGTCTTAAAGAACACAAAACAAATAAGGTGAAATATCCTGACCTACTTAACTGAGGCGGCAGAAACTGTCAACATCAGTATGCTGATATTAAACAGATGTCTTACCGATAATCATAGCCATGGCGCTGCTGTTGCACTGGCCCAGCGCTGACAAGATCTGGCTCATTATCTGCTGATTAGCAAGCACCAGGTCAGCCACGCCAGCAGAGGGACCCTGACTGGATGCGGCTCCACCTGCCACACTTTCTTTGCTTCCACAGACTTTCTCTTCGTCTGAGACGCTGCTATCAGCCGTGTCGCTGCCGACTGGCAGCAGCCGTCCACTGAACTCTCTGTCCCCTGAAAGAGGAAGCTGCACCAGAACATTCACCAGCTTGAGGAGGTTAAACATTAGCTGGTCCCGGGTGGTTTCTCCGCAGACAGCCTTTGCGTCTCCAGGTCGGATGATGTTGGCAAACAGACCCCCAAAGCAAGCCCGGGCACCCACCGAGCTATCTGAGCCACTGCGGGACACCACCTTGTCAGAGCATGTGATGTAATGGTGAACCAAGAATGTAATGGACTCGATGACGGAGGAAATGGTGGCCACTGACACCACCTCGAAGTTCTGCTCCAGAGTAAATTCCAGCAGCTTCACCTGGGCATCCAGAGGACCCTGACCTGACTGGAACGGCCCCCTGAAGGGTGAAAATGAACCATCAGCTGCCAAGAACTGCACCTCATTCTGTAACCATCTTAGAAACTGATTCTAGCTGTATTTTTACAAAGAAAGATTTGTTTGAAATTACGTTCATCTACAAGCAAAGCTTACCTCTCAGTTGACAGGATGTGTATGAGTTTGAGCAAGAACTCGCTAAACATCTGGGGACAGGTGGAGGACAGATGGACCTGCAGACGGCTCAGAAACTCATGCATGGCCTGAGTAGCAGTGGGTCCCACCTGACAGCTGTGCTGGCTCATCCCATTGGTGCTGCTGCTGGACAGGAAGCGCACCAGTACGTGAACCAGGGTGGGGTCAGACACCATCTGTTGAGCTGTGTTATCCTGAGAGTTCATCACACTGCTGGATGCTGGAGGTTTAAGCACAAGTTTCATAGGCATCACACAACACACTTCTCATTTATCCACCCAAGAACAAGCCATTGTTTTTATATGCCTTGGGATTTTATACAAATAGGAAAATGATTTAATAATCCATTTTGAGCTGTATTTAAGGGAGTGCACAACTAACCAGAGAGGGGCATGTTGGTCATCAGTGTGAGAGAGTGTAGCACCAGGCACCATGTTCTCAGGGAAGTGCTGGGGTACCAGGCCAGCACTGATATGAAGCTGCTGACGGATGCTGAACCCACAAAGATGCAGACATTAAACACATTTACAGCAACATACAAAGCAAACTGTGACAGCAGTGCTTTTTAACAACCTACCTTGGTTAAGTGGAATAGTGGGACTTCGGCTGGCATTGAAGAGGAAAATATCTGACCCGCTATCTTCACTGCCACCAGAACATGTGTTGAGACTGAGCGTTAGCCACAGCTGCAGCAACGACTCAAGCTGAGAGCAGAAAACACACAGATTTCACATTGCTGTTTTTTCTAGACCTCCTTTATTCTCCAGGTGTAATTGTTTCAAACGCACTGAAGAAAACCCTGAAGAGCAACTTACATGATTACACTTCCCAACAGATTTGACTAAATTTACTGGAAGATTTTTTGATTCAAATATAATCAATATGCTGAGCTAAAAGACTGACAGGAGTGAGAAAGAAGAGAAAAGTGGAGCATTGTTAAGTTAGTGACCTGTACATGGTGGACTTGCAGCATGGAGAAGAGCTTGTTGAAGCAGGCACTCAGAATGGGAATGGACGAGGGCTGAACCATCGGGCTGCTGCACGGCGGAGAGCCACCACTGTGGAACGCTCGAAGGAGGGAGTCATCGGTACCATTAGAGGGCTGGGTGACTGCAAGCCCAGAACAAATATCAAGTCTTCATGTAGTACAAAGGCTTTGGACTTTAATTAGTCCATTATACTCTTTTTCTTTAAAGTTAACAACGCTGTGATCCAGTAGAACAACTTGTCTGTATCCTGTTGGCTGGAAAATTGTACCCACATAATGCAGCAGCAGAACACATTAGTATTATTTTGGTCGCCCTGCAGCTCGAAACGTTTATCAACTCAGCTCCTGCAACAATTCAATTCAATTCACAATCAAACACTGTAAACAAAAGGCCTCTAAGCATTCACTGCTAATTAGGACTTAAAAAAAAAAGAAGAAAAAAAAAAAGATTTATACTGCAACAATCTAAGTTGCTTTAGGACGTTCGTGAAGAACCAATTCATTTAGTTTAAACATAGGAAATAATAAAAAATTAAAATAATAAAAACGCTGTTAGGGGTTCTCTGAGCATTTTCCTACACTGGGGAGAACAAGTATTTGATAGACTGGCGATTTTGCAGGTTTTCCCACTTGCAAAGGTCTTTCATTTTGATCACAAGTTCTCTTCAACTGTAAGTGACGGAATCTAAAACCAAAATCCAGAAAATCACACAGTGTGATTTTCTGGATTTTGGTTTTAGATTCCGTCACTCATTAAAATTAAAGACTTCTACATGCTTTGCAAGCAGGAAGACCTGCAAAATCGGCAGTCTATCAAATACTTGTTCTTCCCACTGTAGACAGTAGGAAACAATCACTTTAAAAATCATTTATCAATTCCAAAAGGAAAGTAAATGTTGTCTTAACCTTCACTTGTCTATGTTTCCTAAATGAGTGATGATGAGTGAGATGGGGATGGCTGGGGTAGCGGCCTGTATCACAGAGGATCTGAAGAAGCCTCTGTCTGAAGACACTCTGCTATTGTATTGCAGTCTTGTGAAAAGAATGGCCAGGATTGTCCACGAAGTTCTTCACTTTATGCAACATCCCTCTTTCTACAATCATCTCTAGAGGTTCCACAGCAGTCCCCGGAATAGAGCCAGCTTTCTCTCTCTTCACAACAGACTGATAGAAGATTTGCAACATCTTGCTGCAAAAACTAAATAAAAACAGCTTCCACAAGAAATAGTGTGCTCTGTCAGTAAATGCCAGAAACATTTAACCCCTTACCTGTAGATGAACTTGAACTGAGAGCTTGTAGAATAGACTCGGCTTGTAAAGTTGCCATCATTTTAAGCATGAGCTCAGCCTGCTGCTCCAGGCCAACTTCAAGTCGGGCATCCAGTGCTGTGAAACAAGAGGCAGAGCATTTAGGCTTGGATGGAAAACATTTCATAAAATAGAGCTGGTGCTGAAGAATTGAAGAAATTCAGCTTCTGCTCACCTTGAGACACAGAGACCGACACACACTGGGAGGCAGGCTTTTCAGGTGCAACTGAAGGTTTGGATACTGGAATACCAACACCTCCGATGTAAGGATTGTACCCATATGTTCCATAGTCAGCACCCCAGTAGTCATACCAGGTGCTACTTATTGGCTGAGAAAAGTATGAGAGAGAGAGAGTGTGGATAAAAAAGGACAGAACAGCATGGTAACCAGAGCTGTGCAAATCATTAATCACAAAAACAATGTCATCAACAAAACAATAATTAGTCAAACTATTTTGCCATTTTTGGAGGACAGGTGGAACTACAGGTGGGGAAAAGATGGAGGACAATTGGAGCTACATGTGGTGGAAAGGTGCAGGAGAGGTTTTTCTCACACACTACATTTGCACTTTGATTTGTTTTATAAATGAAGACGGTGTGGACTCATCACTTTTCATGAAGTCCCGATAATTTGCACATTTATTTAAAAGAGGTGCTCTATGTTTTTATAGGACTAAAAGTCATAAAGACGTTTTACACACAGCAAACAAAAGAAAATCTCTTTTCTATAAACCAACCCCCTAAAACCAAAGGACCTTGTTTTCTTTGTGTCTCTAAAAAACTTAAGGAAGCTGCACTTCAATCAGCAGAACACCATTTGGCTTCAATATCACATGTTTTGTAATGTTATGTTTTATTACTTTTCTGTAAATCAAAACACTTTTACAGTAAATGTTGTTTATGTAGGGAGGAGAGCAGCGCAAAAATCAAACAGATAAAAACAAATAAAGTTATATAATAGATGAAGCTCCACTGTCAGAGTTTATAGGCTCAGTTAGCCCAGAACTTTAAGTCTTAAGTCAATCTAAAAAGTTTAAATCACCAAGCTATACTGATGTGGTTGAGTACCGATGTTTAGCAATATGAGCTACCTTAGCTCAGAACAAGAGCCAGCCTAGTCCATCTAAGGCCTTTTTACAGGGATCACTCATGTCAAACATCCACACTCAATCTTTCAGTTCTTCATTTAAGTTCATTTTAAAATCTCAAATGTACCATGAATTTATGGCAGTTATTTCAATAGCGGAAATGCTTTAAACATGGAACCTGGAAAAACAGAAACTGGATGGAAGGATGGATGGGGACACAAAAGGACACATTGAAGCAAGGGAGGTAGGACACAAGGAAAAAAAATCAGGCAGGACACATGAAAGGTAGGAAGGACAAGAAAAAACAAAGAAAAGAAGCACACATGGAAAAAAGTTTAAGAAGAAAGGACACAAGGGGGGAAAGAAAGGAAGGATGAGTGGAAGGATCTAAGGAAAAGAAGGCAGGACAAGATAAAGGGAGGTAGGACTCAAGGAAGTAAGAAACAGAAATAATGGCAGTAAGAAGGAAATTAAAGGAAGAACCCAGAAAATGACATGGAATAACATATTTTCCCTTTCTCTTATTTTATTTCCCATACTTATCCAGACCTGTAAAACATTTTAATTTTATTTCATACTTTTCAAAAACTACAAAGGAATCCTTTTATCAGTGATTTATCAACTTTCCTTTACTGGAAGACTTTTTATATGCATCACAGATCTTGGAATCCTGCAGATGGAGAGACCCACTCAGCATAATCGGACCCAAGTTGAAGTCAGTATAATCTGTATTTTAGCCACCATTCTGCTTCAAAAGCATCAGCTCTAGGGACAGATCATTCACATGCTGCCTAATCATCCGAACCTTCTGCTACTTTACCAACATGATGTTTTACTTTCATCTGTCATTGGTTCTCACGCCATACCCTAACCTAAGTAGTCTATAATCTGTTGTTGTGTTGTTTAATTGCGGTTAACAGGATGGTCAAATAACAAACCATTAACATTTAAGCTCATGCAGTGATAATTACTAAAAAGAGTGAAGGAAGAAAGTCAAAAAATCAACATACCTTAAATACTTTGGCAGCGAGTGGATCTTTTTCTAAATCAATATCTAAAGGATCAATATCAACATCCATGAGGTCTTGTAGCAAGTCAAAGTCTATGTCTTTATCTTTTTCCAAAGCGGATAGAGGTGGAGCACCTTTGGATAATAAAAACATCTTTAATCTTTCCAGGTTAACATGATGAAACATTTAAGCAATAGATACTTGTTCTTTAGCAGGCTTTGGGACACTTTTAACAGTAATATAGCAAACACCACAGGGTGAAGAATATAAAGATTGAAATTTGTGTTATTGCCCTAAAAAAAAAAAAAAAAACCTGGCAAAAAACTCCATCTAAAGGAAGTTTGATTGATTTTACATCAAGTAAGTTTAAACTCACATGTATGATAAAGAGAGAAATGTGTTCAAAATAACATTTATATTGCAATAACAAGTAATAAAATGAAACTGCTACTGAAAATGACTGGGTCTTTGCATTTCTGTATAATATTGTGAGAAGTGCAACGGGCAGAGAGGGGGTACCCACGTACTTTGAAACACTGTGGAGGTCCCTGTAGTACCTGCGACGATATCTGGCACCAGAGCTTCATCTATGGTTTCCACCAGGGGAATAGAGGAAGCCTGGGCCAGAGAGTCATCTGAGTCTGCCACGGCTGAGGAAGATGATGCCCCTGCCTCCTCACCCCCAGCCACCACCTCTTCCATGGCATCAAGAGAACCAGGAGACATCAGTTCTCCTTGGACCAGAAAGACAAATAATGCATCTGTTTCACATCTTGAGCTAAGGAAACTCACATTATCCCTGATCAGAACCATCAACAAAACATGGACACAATATACTGATGGCTAAGAATTGCTGCCCTAGCATCCAGAAACATCTCCAGAATATGCATTAAAAAGAGGATGGTGGATGTCTGCACAATGCAAAGATTTTGTTTTGAGATTATGTTGACCAAAAGATCAGCATCAAAGTACTTTGTCTCCTACTGTATGCAACTGGAGTTGGCTCAAGTATTAAAATGTATTTGGTGGTAAAATAAAACTTTTCAGAGTTTTCTTTTATAATTAGTAGAAGTAGAAGCAGAAAGCCCAAACTGCCCCGTTCTCATTCACTGCACTCATTCTGCTGGCTGGCTGTGGGATACGTCTCCTCTGCATATTCCTCAGAAGCATTTACCTTATTACTGTGATCCTAACAGGCTGGTGATTGTGACGCCTGTGTCAGCAAGTTTAACTGTTCACAGACCAGAGCCCAGCCTAACTCCCTCGCCAGATGGTAGCTGCCTGGATTCTGGTTTTTAGCACAAGCAAGGACCAAGAAACATTGCGGTTGGCTTTGAGCGGTTTGGCAAACCAGCTAACACCGTTTCACTGAATCCTGTCCTTTATGCCTAAGGCAGTGGCTCAGTCTCTCCCTCACAGTGTTTTCTCCTCCATCCCTTTACCTCACCTGTGGGAGGGATTAAATAAGCTCCACCTAATTCAAGCTCTGCATGTATACACAGAAGGCACAAATGGTTTCCAGAGAAGAGACCAGCTCTTTATATTTTGGGCAAACCTCTGCTAAGGCAGGACCATCATAAAGCAGTGGCTGTACCACTGGACAATGCAGTCACCACCTGTGGGTCTCTATACCTACTCTACTCAGGGGCTGGCTGCATCCTGGGCCCTGTTTAAAGGGATGTCTAACAAGTACATGTGTATGACTGCCAACCGGTCTTCTCTTGCTTTCAGATGTATTTATACACAGAATGTCTCGGTTCCTAGTGTGGCCAATGCAGTGTTGGTGCTGGTATCCCGTGGGTCAGTGTCTGTCCTTGAGGCTAGTGGTTACATTCAATAAACTGGCTGTACGGGAGTCGCCATATCTAAAAGTGAGAAACAAATGCTATGAACGAGAACCTTAGGGTTACTTTTCTAACCCTGACTGAGTCGTGCCTTAGCGCAGGCTACATAAAAGGTATGTGACATAGGCATCGCAATCATCAGCCAATCAGGACTGACTTTATGAGATAAATGCTGAAGAATACGCAGATGGGGCATTTCCCAAAATGAGACATCTCATTCCCGATTCTCTGAAGACCAGCGTTACCTTGGGTAATGAAGTTTTGTTTTCTGTTCTCACACTTCCAACAACACATGCAAGAACTGGGTTCACTGAGATAAAAAAGTGAGATAATAACCAAATGAAACAGACCTGCCAGGATGTCCTGGAGCATACATGTGAGGGAGTACTGTGCCCATGCCCCTCCCCAGGAGATGTCTCCTCGATTGAAGTCTGTCCCTACAAGCAGTAGCAAAAGGCGTTCCAGCTGCTGTTCAGACACCACCTCACACAGATGGATTGTAGGTCTTGTGGCATTAGCTATTCTAGCAAGTACCTGAAGGGATAAAAACATTAATCACTTGTCTATACAGAGAACAATAAGGAGATCCATGCACTTATTTCAGATGAATACCTTGCAGACAAAAAGTAGCAGGTCAGCATGGCAGGTGAAGTCCATAGAGAGCAAAAAGAGGGCAAGCTTCTGTACCACGGAGATGCAGCGTTCATGGGACAAAGTGAAGGGCAGAGGTTCTACTTCTGGGGCTTCTTTGGCTGTTGTGGACTCTGCATCCAATGTAGAGCGAGGCCATTCAGCTGTCCGTCTCAGACGGATCAGGTCTTTAAAGTGCTGTGAGAGGGAAAAAAGATGTTCTGGAATATCAGTACAAACTGCTTGGTTAAGGCAAGTAAACATACAGCTAAAAACTACTGAACTAGAATAGTTTTTAATTGTTGTTCATTAGTGATATTTGACAGAACAGTCATGCCAAAATATTACCATTCTGAAATATAGACTGGTATGCTTCTCACCTTAGATGTGGCTTGTTTCAGTTTGGCCTGCTCCACTAGCAGTTTGTAGGAGGAACCTTTGTTGCTCTGGATTTTCTCCTTCTCTATCTGCTCAACCAAAGCTTTCTGCTTTGCTTTCAATAGGTTCAACTGCTGCAATAAAACAAGCACTGTTAAAATAAACACTACAAATGCAGTCGTGTAATGCTCCTCAGTTATTCTGGCTTTGGAGTCAAACATGTTTACCTGCTTGTGATGAACAAGCTGCTTGCGGAGCTTTCGTGAGTAGAGACGATCCAGGCTGCTGCTACCTTTAGCTGTCCTGCTTGAGTTCTGTGACTGAAGAGTGTTGTTAATAAAACTCCACTGAATCCCTGAAACACAGGAAAAAACTGTTCAAAAATGTGAGTAACATTACCAGTAGAGCCTTTTCAGCAACCTATCATTACAGCAGCAAGCATAAAAATGTGCTCTACCCCAACAAAGAAAACACAACTTGCTTTGTACATGGTTGTTCATCCCTAAGTCAACATTGCTTGTTCCTACAACAGGAATGAGACTGGACACATATAGATACGAGTAACTGATCAAAGCCAGGTATGAGTAAGTCTTTTCAAAAGTAGACCTTTTGCACTAAAAGTATAGATAGTAAAAATTGGAGGCCAAAAATGGAAAACCCATCGTGTTTATCTACCTGTTACAGGCCTGTCCCTTTCCTTCCCTCCAAGGTTCTTTTTCGCCCCTGAGGCCTCATCTTCAATGCTGGCTACATAGTCCAAAAGTCTTGAAACCAGCATCACTACCCAGCTGATCATAGGGATGTCTAAAATACCTGGGGGAAACAGACACATTCTTGTACCTCATTTTACATCATTTGGGACAATGTGTCTGTCTGTGCTTTACCTGCTTTACCTTCAGTCCTGCGCTGAGTAGCAGCCCCTGGACGCTGCAGTGGAGACAGCAGACTGTCCAACAGGTTGAGGAGACCCTCCAACACACCACTATTACTCAGGGATCTTTGGCCAATGCAGGACAGGAGCATGAAGACTCTGGCAAGACCAGAGGATGCTTTAGTTAGTACTTACAGTTTCCACTATGGAGTGTACATAAAACAGAATCTACAACAACAACATTGTTGTTGTAGATTCTATAGTCTGCTGTTGCCTCAGCAACTGGCAAACAGGCTTTCCCAAAATTTTCCATGGATGCAGACAAATACATGACATTACTTTTTCCAACACAAAAACTCGTACAATGATTACCTGGTAGAGAGCCTAAACATTCCATTCACTGAGCACTTAAGGTTTGCAGGAGAGGAGAATATTTGCGCTTCCGAGGATTTCAAGTCAGATTCATACATTCCAATTAATCAAACAGTGCAGTCAGATTCAGTTATTTATTCAAATTGGATAAAAAGTTTTTCTGTCAAAGGAAACCCAGCAGATTGCATCCAGTCAGTGACTTGCAGCATTCACTCCTCCCGGATGAGCATGTAGAGACAGTGGACAGTCACTGGCGTTGACTTTGCAGCAATCCCTCATACTGAGCATGCATGTAGCGACAGTGGAGAGGAAAAACTCCCTTTTAACAGGAAGAAACCTCCAGCAGAACCAGAACAGGGCTCAGTGTGAGCGGCCATCTGCCACGACCGACTGGGGGTTAGAGAGAACAGAGCAGAGACACAAAAAGAACACAGAAGCACTGATCCAGGAGTACTTTCTATGGGAAGGAAAAGGTAAACATTACTGGTTGTAGCTCCTTTAGTGGCTTCATCTAGGAGCCTCCTTTAATCACGCGGATTAATCATGCCATTAATTTAATCCATGAGATTAATTGATTCCTTGCTTATTGCGACAAGCCTACTTACTGAAGCGTCTGTGTTACACCCCTGAGAGCCTTGAAAAAGTATAAACTCCGGCTTCATTATTCACCCAGAATGGCTGTCATCCCTTCAGTCTCCTCCATCACTGGCTTACAGCTTTGTGCTACAGGTCAGAACTCAGTTTTAACTTTCTGTTTGGACTGGTTTCAGTCTGTATAAAGTGGATAGGCAACATTTTAAAATAATGGAAACAGAAACAGCTAAGAAGACATTCATAGCGTTGAACGGATTTAACACAGGGAAGCTCAAAACAATCACCAGTGTCGGCATCACTACATTTAGTTTCAACTATGATCTTTTATTAAGAGGAGGGCTCATGAAGAGCAATGGGGGTTTAGATGTTGGTGGGATCTCATCAGAGGAGTGATTGAAGAAGCTATTGAGTGTTCTGGTTCTGAAAAATAGCCTCCATGAAACGAACGTTATGACAGGTTAAAACCTGTGAAAATTCCTGGTTTGGGCAAATATATCTGCCAATAAAAAGCTGTCTGATTCCAAATGTCCAGGTTCCTAGTGAATGAATGCATCTAAAGCAACAAAAACTAGAAAACCACCAACACAAAAACAAGCTTAGAAACAATGATAAAATACATAAAAGCTCGACGTACTTGCTGCTGTAGACCTAAATAAATGATAAGCTCACTCCAGCTACTAAGGCTAAAGCTCCCATGTCCCTGGGGAAGTAAGGTGTAAAAGACATATGGATGTGTGGTTCTGTCCCACTGTGCATTTTTGGACATTTTATTCAGAACTCATTAAATCTCAAGTTTTGCCAACTTGTGGGGAAAAGGCAGAACATGTTCAGTGTACCTGTACAGAAACTGTGGTCTCCTACCTGTCCTGGGGGAAAATAAGGATCTGCTCAGAGTTGTAGAGCTCCTGCAGAACGTTAGAAAGGAACTGGCCCCACCAGCGTTCGCCTCCACAGAGCTGCACCAACAGCAACCCAGCATGAAGACGGATTTTAGGCGTCCCACTGATGCAGAGGTGCTTAAAGAGCTCCTCGCAGGCTTGGGCATGGAAGGTGTTCTGGAGCACCGAGGGGACAGAGTGTCCTGACAACACAAACAGTTCAATGAAGCAAGTGTGTCATATCAATGCCAAGCAAATCTCTAAGCATACGTAACATGATCATTACAGGAAGCCATCACGTTCAGTGCTGCAGCAGTGCTGAGCTCTCTGCCTCACCATTAGTGGAGTGCAGAAGGCTGAGCAGGGTGTCCAGCAGATAACGAATGATTGTCCTGAGCTGCTCAGTGGATGAACTGTGAACAAGCCCCTGGGCCTGTCGGTCGCTGGCCTTGGGCAGAGACTTGCGGCTGGCGCCCAGTGATACTCGCAATCGCTGGACAGCATGGTGAGCCAAGTTGAGCTGTAACTGCAGCTGGATGCAGTCCTGATAGGCTGAGAAAACCCGCTGGTCCTCTTCCACCACCTTGTCTGGTTTTCGTAGGAAGTACTGGGCATTATTGGCACTGTTCAGAGGTGGAAGGTCAATGTTGTGAAGAAGGGTCTCCAATCGATGGCAAGCTAGATTGTACCTGGTCAACGAGAAGCAAGCAGATTTAATTCTTCCTACATTGTCAAACCTCAAGAGAAGAGAGAGCCAATCTCTAGTCTGGAACACACTGCTGTTTTAAAAAAAGAACACAGGGCTTGTCTGCGTGACTAGGGCTGAAACGATTCCTTGAATAATCCGAGCACCTCGATTACAAAAATTCCTTTAGACTAATTATCTGCCTTCGTCAAGCTGTTTAACTATTCAGCGCACTGTGTTCTAGCCAGATGGTTATTTGTGTTGCACGATGCTCTCACTTCCACTAATAACATCCTGCGTTGCTGATATAGGGAGGCCAAAATGCAGTTATAAGCTATGGAGGGAGATGGCAAAGGGCAAAAAGAAGGACTGAGAAACAACTAAAATGGTTAAAAGTGTGGGATCACATCAAACTGAACAGAAAAGAAAACAGAGCATGTGTACTGGATTAGCATTCAATAATAGCACATCCTCAATGCTGCAACACCTGAGCAGGAAATGCAAAGCTCCCCCCACCACCAACTCGCACATCCTAAGCACACAGCAAAGATGAATAGATGTCTGCAGAAGGAGACCACTCACATGCACGAGGAGACTGAAAGTGAGCTGAGATATATAAAGCCAGTGTTTATTAGGCCTGGATTTAAATCTGCCATTTACCTTTTTGATAGGTGATGTATTTTTTTATTCTGTGCACTTAAGTACACTACAAGGGTTCTCTTTTATCTGGATAACATAATGCTTCTTGATGCTAAAAAAAACTATATAAAAATCCAGAATGTAATAAGTGAAACTTCATGCACTTTTTTGCTTGCGGCCATTTTCACCACAGAGGCATCTAGCACTGTAGGGAGGTTCAGTCAGCCAGAAAGAGCTGAGCCTTCGTCATGTTCATGTTTCAGCTGCAGATGCTTCCTTTCCTACAAATGTTCAAGTGTGCACTAAAGACATCCTATGTTATTACATTTAAACAATATGATTTATATTTTTAAAAAATGAATTGAATTATTTGCTTCCTTGCATTTTCTTTCATGTATTTCTTTTACTAAACTTTGGACCATAAACTAACTACCAAATAAACTTTGGTAGTTAAATGAAGAATCTGCAGATATTTGATTACTAAAATAATGGCTAGCTGCAGCTGGGGACACTACATGAGACACTGTGAGAGCCTGATACTCTAACATTCTGAGACTAACTTCTGCCGCTGGACAATGGAAGAAACAATGGAAAACTGAAGGAAATTGGTACTGCAGCCAATTTCCAAGTCATAAACGGAGAGAAAGTCTCAGGTGTTATTGCGCGTGTCATTGGAGCCCAACTGGGAGAGAGACAGGGATTAAGAAACGGAGACAGTTGTGAAAGCTTTCATAGATGGACATAATAAGATGTGAATCAGATGCTGCTCGCAGCAGCAGTCACACAGCACTAATTTCCCTCAACATTTCTGACAACTGTACATCAGAGCTAAATCTGTGGGAAGTGCATCTGTCACACTAACCAACCACAGACCACTGACCCAAGCTTATAACCATAGTTCCATCTGATTCGTTCATGACAAAAGATTTGTCTAAGGTGGCTGATAATCTTATAATGTGAACCAGGCTTTAGAATAGTTAAGAGACAGTCCAGAAAACTAAACTGTCCTTGACTTACCTGCATTGGATGTCCTCCTGTAGAGCTACCATCATGGTCAGATGTTGATCTACATCTGGCTGACTGGCAGCCTCACTTTCTCCACGCAAAGGATCATGCATCAATTTAAGTTCACTCTCCCAAGGTAGGATGTAAGTATGGCCATAGAAGAAACCTAATGGGATCTTTGCTCGCGCACTGGTGCTGCCATACCGTCCAATCACCGTAATCTGAAGGAACACGTTGAAGAAATTAAAAAGAGGCTATGAGAATTATAGACGGTGGGGTTAAAATGCATTGCATTATCCCAAAATTCTCCCCAGAATAAAGAGAAACTGACCTTCATGAACCTACAGACAGGTGGTGGCAGCAAGTCATGAAGAATTAACGAATGGGTGCTGATGTCTGTGGCCACGACCAGCCTGCGACCATCCACCTCCTCACCCAGCGTCCAGATGTCTATGGACAGAGAGGCCAAGTCTCCGCAGGTCGGAATCAGAGCGTCAGTCAGCAGGACAGGACGGCCAAAGTCTAGGGTGACGAAGCGTCGAGCTCCTAGTGAGAAAAACAAAAAAGCAGTGAGCAACGACCAACAAACTGCCTGTTGTCATGCAGATAATGTTCACCGAGATTAACAATGTGAGAAGAAACGAATAGTAGAAGCAGTAACCTAGCATAGTCCCCAACATTACATACCAGAGTGCATCCGCTCTATGATTATGGACTGGTGTGGAGGAGGTTGCAGGAAGTGAGATGCCTGAGAAATCGCCAAAGCCAAACCGCTGCCCAACGGGCTCTGCAACACAAAACATTCCGACTTCAATACGAGAAACAAGCAGCTAGCAGATTGCCTAAAGCACAATAGAGCCGGGAGGCGACTGTGTCGAAGAGTAGTCGTCTAGCAATCTGAGGACGGTGGGTTCGATTCCAGCTTCCTCCAGCCACATGTCGATGTGCCCCTGGGCAAAGCACTCAAATTGCCCACCGATCTGCATATCGGTGTATGAATGTGTGAGCGTTAGTGAGTGCATCTGGGTGGATGTGGCTCTTTATTGTCTTGCCATTTAAGGTTGGCTACAGAAGCAGGCCCCTCTAAGACCTACTGACCTACCTTTATAAGATGACAACTAAAGAAATTCTTCCTGTCACTTTTGTTTTACTCAAATGTTTTTTATAATTTTCCAGATCAAAAATAACCATAAGACAGGAGAAACTATGAGATGATGAGCAGGTCAGCTGAAAAGAAGATTTATAGTTAGTAGGCCCAAAAAAAATACTAAAATTACCCTGGCTTTATTACATAAAGATAGTAAGTTACTGCTCATATCAGTATTGCCATTTCTTTGATTTGTACATTGATCACTTATTTGTTCCGTAGCAAAGGAAGCAAACTGATATACTGCTACTGTTTGAACTCTAGCAATTAGTACTGGATGTTCAAAGGCTAAATGATCTGACATTCAGCACAAATTACTGACCGCCTTGGCTTTCTGTGTGTTCTTGTGTGCAGCCATGTTGACAGGTCCCTGGTCCATCATGGAGCCGGGGAACAGGTGAGCCAGCTCTGCACTGAAGGCTGCAGACACAGCCTCATTGGGTGGTGTGAGAGGAGGGGTCATGAAGAGGGGCGTAGTTTTAGGTGTTGGTGGGATGACATCTGATGGGTGAATGAAGAAGCCCGGAGCAGATGAGTTTGAAGGCACAGAGTTATGGATGGGTCCACTCCAGAAGCGACAGCAGCAGCTGCAGAGGTGGTTTGATGAAGCTTGGCCTCCAGCTTTGCTTTCTGTTCTCAGCAAAGAAGGGGATATTAATGATTAGAGATGAAAGTACTAAAGGGAAGCAATCTAACCTTAATTTTAAACACAAATGAATAATTTCCAAACTAAAACCTTATATCTTGGCATAGTTCAGAATTTGTTAAAAAATGTAAGAATTAGGGGTGCAACAACTGATTGGCCGGTCGATCGATCGGCCCTGACTTCCTAAATTTTGAAAGATTTGTGATCAGCCAATACTTACATGTGAAACCGAACTTATCTACTCATCTAACCCATTGTGCAAGTTTAGTTTCTTTTTGAAATGTGAAAAAAGAAAGAATAAAGGAACTGAACTGCTCTAAATGATTCATTTATATTAGGAAGCACTGCCTCATGTGGGGTTAAAAGCAGTTTTTATCTTTTCATGGGTATTGTTCAATGTTTCTGAATAAAATAAGATTGGAACTTTGAAGGTGTCTTGTGACCTTAACACCTGACAGTGTTAGTAACAAAAAAATCGGTCCACCCTTAGAAAGAATGTTATCCCTGTACATATTTTGAGACTTCCTCTTGTACTCAAGACATTGACATTTGTACACTGCAAACAAATTGCAATATTCAATTTAACTAAAATTGCTGCTTCAGTAAGCCTTTACTAACTAGCCCATGTATTGCCCTTAGTCCATGATATCTTGATTTTTATTTATTTTAATTGTATATGGCTTATTAATTTAGGATGTGGAAAAACATGATAAATGCCTCGGATTAAGTGTGAATAGTTAGCTGGCAGCTAGTGTGAAGCCTAGCTGTTTCAACACAAAGCAACTGCTGTGGTTTCCTGCACAGATTACCTTTGACATCAACATTTTCATCTGTCACGTGGAAAACATCTGTTAGTGTGCACAGAGTCTGAGACCTGCATTAGCTCAACTATAAACTGTATACAAATCAATGTTACAGCTGCCAGAATGTTGTATTTTAGCTCCAAATGATTCTGTCTTTTAACATCACCATCACGACATACATCTGATGAGTACTTAGAGGTTACATGTGGAGCATATCCTCTTCTGTACTGCTTTAGTTTAATTCAAACAACAGCATTTTACTGTAAATCTTAATTTCACCTGTTGTTGGAGCTTTAGCAGTTGCTGCTGTTTCTCCTGTAGGACCTGCAGCTGCTGCTCAGCTGAGACCATGGCATGAGACAGCGACTGCAGGGCCACCTGAGCTGCAGAACTCAGAGCTGTTGAAGCTTCTCCGACCGTCCCCGTTGACATGCTGCCCACCGTCGGAGTCACACCAAATGTACTCACTGGATTTAAAAAGTACAAGCACAAAGCTCACCAGATGGCAAGCCAAAACTACATTCTGAACAGAAGTTTGGTAAAAACCAAGGAAGAGATACCAGTGAACATGCTGGCATCATCTCGCTCCACCCGTGTGCCATCACTGGTGGATATACATGTAAAGTGCAAAGGCTCCACTTCAAGGAGTCCAGTCAGTGCTGTGAAGCTCCCCTCTGCTGCTGCTGCAGAACTGCTCACTTTTCCGTTTCCTGCAAAACATTCCAGATCTAAGTATGAAAGACAGTAAACTTGATTTATATAGCACCTGTAACGGGTCAAAAACCACAAAGTGCTTTACATTTAATACAAACAGAAAAAACACAGATAAGTCTTAGAACCTCCTCTAACTCCCTTCAAATGAATCTAGCTTTTCCATTTTACTTTAACAATAGTTAGAAGTCAACTAAGTGACTTGATTTGTGAAAACGCCAGAAAGTACATTTAATGTGTCCCTGTTTTTATTCATTACATGGCTCATGATGAGGACAAAACAAACTTTAAACTACATTTATGAATAGACTAATAAAAAATGTTATCTTTTTGCAAATTATAAATTTATTTTTATTATAGTTATAATTTAGGTTTTGTAATTTCAAGTTTTCTTGGAAAGCAGCCAGTTTTTAGCTCTTCTACATGGAACCACTGGATGACAGGCTCAAAATGAAAAGATGAGCTTGAACCTTTGGGATGTCACACCTTTCAGGCGGGTGAAACAGTTTTATTCAGATTTTTTAAATTTTAGGCCACCTTGTCACCATCTGATGTTTGCAGTCCAGTTATACAAAACAAGAATTACATGGTCTGGGGCAAAACTGTTGGTTCTGATCCCACAAGACCATTAACAGACATCATGATGTCGTTCATCAGTAGATGGATAAACTGACACAACTGGGCTGCTGTTCAGTGGACATAAAAATTCATCAACTCTTGCTTCACACATCTTGATCATCAGTTGAATCTACCATCAAACAGCGACTAGTTGGGCTACTGGTAAGATGTGTGTGAAGTCAAAACAATGTCATATAAAAATCAATGTGTTGTTTTTATAATGTATAAAGTTAAGGAGCTGCTATAGTAAAGCAGAGCTGCTACAAAACACTAGGAGGCTTAGTGGTCAGAGAAAGCTTTGATAAAATGCTTGCTTTTATACAGACGTTTTAAATGCTAGCAGAGAGACATTTCTGTAACAATATGTGATCCCAGCTCCTACCTGAGAGAATTTCAGACAGGTCAATCTCATCTGACTGGACCCCTATGCTGCTGTTGAAGGCATTCTTGCAGGAGGAACCACTGACTTCCAGGTCAAAAAGCACCGGGTCAAATGGAGAGCTGTACAGACCATACCTAAGGTGGACAGGAGGAGATGGAGAATGGAACAAAGCTAAGCAGCTTAAAGATATAGTTTAAATGGCAGCTATGGAGAATATCCAGGCAGAGTCAGACTATACCTTGTTTGCAGCAGTGCTTCCAGTGGGGTGAGGCGGTCCTGCAGCTGTCGAGAGATGGTGGTGAGCAGGGAGGCACATGCTGTGCTACAGCCTGCCAGGTCTTCCTCCTTCACATAGTTCAGCAGTACGAAGTACCAAAACACTGAGCCTGTCGGACAGATCAGAGAGACAACTCAGAAATGAATACAGGGTGTTTAGTAAAAGGAAAACAGGTGTTGTCATGGCTCTGCCATGATGATCAGTTACTCACCACCAGTGGCTGCTGCAGGCAAATAAGACATATTATCTAGCAGAGCTTTCAGAAGGCTCGTGCTAAAACCCTGTTGACTTGGCTCTCCTTTCCCATTGCTAAATAAAGAGACAGAAAACACTTTGACACGGAAACCCCAATGTCCAGTTCCAATAAAAGAACGCATCTTGTAAGTTTCTTACCTAATACAAAGTGCAAGAAAGCGAGCACACTTGTGTGCTATGCTGCGGCCCGCTTCAAAGAAACACACTCGCACTATTTCTGTTAACCTTATCCTGGTTTTGGCCAGAAGACCCTCCTTTCCTTCCCTGATGCTAAAAACAGAGAGGAATTTGTTTCAGACACCTCAGAAAAGTTCTATTTACATTTCTACATGATTTAAGGCAATACTTTGAGGTGTAACGATATCAGCAGATTTGATGTGCTATCTGGCTGCTCTGTCAGCATGACTGCATCTGCTGAAGAGAAAGCCATTATATGCCCCACAAATAAAGATTTGTGCTTTAACCATCTGTGCTGTATACTCGTATTGGTCAAGTAAGAAAGAAAGCAGCTTTACTAAGAGTCGACTAATAAACACTCACCAGGCTAGCTGTTAAATGCAAAGAAGCAGCCTGTACCATTTTTAAATAGTTGGTGTGGCAGGATTTTAGCTACACAGCAAAATACAAGAAATGCTGACAGAGTGACAAATAAAATAAAGACAGTCTGTAAGCACTGTCACAAAATAATGGTATACGCCTAAAATGCTTCTTGGTTTGGCCTTATAAATCTCAGCTTGTTCTCATGACTGTAAGATTGTGTCCTGCCTGCTCTTGTGAACTGATTGTATCGTTACACCTCTACTTATTTGCTGTGTGCTGTTTGCTTAGGCCTGCCTGCAGGGTCCGTTGGAGAAAACCCCAGCGAGCCAGCACAGGATGTCAAGGATGAGGCTTTGTGCATGCTCATTGGCTGGGCTGTCCTCTGTCTGATGACACAGCACATCCAGTAACTTCTCATGGAAGTCTGGGAACTGCAGCATAGCACAGCGCTGGACCCTGAAAAGCACAGGAAGGTACAGACATTAGTTAACCTGTCATGCTACCGGCAAACATACTTTCAGTGGAAGGTTTTGGGTTCAATATGACATTGAGCAAACCTTTCTTTGGGCACCGATGTCTTCTTGAACTTTCTGATAGTGACTGAAACTTCCTGCAGCAGGTCACAGCCTCGCAGGTTCTCTACTTTCTTGGATGGTGCTGAGCCCTCAGGTTTCCCTGTTGCAACCCTCTCCTACAAATACAAAATTATAAAGAAATCAACTAATGACTTTACCAGAGGTCACATGCTACAGTTTTAAAAACGTATTTTTTCATTTATTACCAATGCAGACATAACTTTTGTGAAATCTTATGTTTACCTGATAAGCACAGTTTGATGGACAAATCCTTTGAATTTAACTAGAATTATTCCTCAAGTAAGCCTGTCCTAAAAAGTTCTTAAAATGTCCTTAAAATGGAACAAAACCTGGATCTATGGAAGTTGTGGAAGGATGCCACAGGATGAAAGGAATCATACCAACAGTCTAAAATACAATTCAGAAAAGCGAATTCCCACCTTGGAGGCCTGGGTCTGCTGCAGCAGGGAAGACAGTGAGTGAGCTTTGGAGCTTTGAGGCTTGGCACTGGGCATCCTTACCACAGGCCTTGGGCTCTCCTCCATGCCACTGTCGCTGACTGCTTTGATGTGAACCAGGAAGGAGCGGTACTTCCCTCCTGCCATGCCTGTGGTACAAAGAGGTATTTACAGTTTTGAAGTTGCATTCAGGAGAACAAACACCCGAGTCATTGTGTTGTGTTCAGTAGACATTCTGTCGATGTCAGACAAAATTAAACTCAGAAAAAAAAAGACAAATTGCAGCTCCCATAAAAAGATCTAGAAGAATAGAGGAAGTTTATTGCATGAAATCTCGGCTGTATCTAGTATTACAACTACATTACAAAAGAGACAAGATCACTGAAAACTAGCAGAGATGAAACTTAAAAACGCCACTAAGGCAAAAGAAAGAATCCCTTGCTAATAATGCCAATTTGTCAACACAAGGAACAATAAGCCTTACACCGCACCAGTGCTACCATCACAGTTTGCTCTGTGGTTGCCATTTTTGGAATGTGTCAACTGTTTGTCTTGCTGAACTAGAAATACAGGATTCAGTTCCAACCAGCTAAGGGTGAGGCGACAGGTTGTGTTTGCCATTACCTCTGACCAGCTTGGGGCTGGTGAGGCTCAGCATGCCAGAGTGACCAGAAAGGTCCAGCCCACTGGCCAACCACACGGGCCCACACAAAATATCCTCCTTATGGTCCTCAAGGAATGGACACAGTACAGAACCTATAACAAACAGATAAAACTACTGTTAAATACTAACATTCAGGAGCTTTAACTGCTTCAGAAATCTGAACTCTACCAAAGTAAAGAACAAGATTTAGTCACTTGTTAGCAAAAGCTATATCCTCTAATCCAAAATTATAATTAACCTTAAATGTATTTGTGTTTAATGTAAAATTCAACCTCATCAAAACTCATCTTAATTTGGCTCAACATGGTTACTTTAAAACCTCATCTACAACAAAACAAGGGCTACAAGTGAATTTCTCCTAAAGGCATGGTAATTTGACCCATATATGTAGATAAAACCTTCTGATTGATAGCCCATCACGAACTGAACAGATCTGATTTCACCTGATGTTTCCTCAATGTCCATGAAGTGGATGTCTTCTGTGAAGTCCTGCAGAAGAGGCTGGCTGTTCTTCTCCCCATTGGCATGGAGGACGTTTGAGAGAGGAAAAGTGATCTGTCTGTCCACTGCTGTGTCTGCCAAGAAATTATCATTTTAATTCACCATATGAGTCATAATAAATTTATTAGTTTACTTAATTATGGTGAAAAACTTTCTTTTCAGCTGAATCTATTTTGATATGTGCTAATGCAAAAGTCAATCACCATTCTTTGCTACAATATTAAGATGATTTCTTTATTTTTCTGTTGCTTTAGGATGTCAGAAACAGATGCAGTACTTAGTTTTAGGTTGCAAATGTTTGCAAATATTCAGTGTGAGTTTAACTATTTAATGTATGCTGTGTTACTTCAGCATTTATATTTGTTAAGAAGGGTTCCCTAACCCAGCAGTAAACATGACATGTAGCATTATTCCCATTACTGAGAAATCAGAAACAGTCAATACCCAGACATGAAAATGTACTTTAAGAATTTTTATATTCATATGCACACTGTTTGCTTATGTGAATCCTACAGCACTGTGGGCTCATTCTGATATTCTCTGTTACGTTTCCTGCATCAGTTGTGCAAAGAAACAAAGTGGTAGGCTTAAAATGGATCTACAATTTCTGAACAACATCTAAAAGTCATGTTTCTCAGATGTACCACAGCTGATCCACTTACTGTTCAGTCAAGCCTCAGATGTCTAGAAATAGTCAATGTAAAGGTGACAGTCAAAAAGCCCTTTTGGGTGAGATAAATGGGTAAAAGGAGCAGCGGTAAGCCCGTCAACGTTAGCGCTGGACTGATGAATCCTACAAACTAAAGATGCTTACAGGGTTCCAACACCTATCGTTAAATAGATTTTACCCCACCCATTGTTATAGCATTTTAGACATTCAAGTATAAAACAAAATGATCTTAAACTGCTTTATAAGTCATGTTATCTTTAGGGGCCAAAAGAACATGAAACAAAGCAGTGCTGAAATGGGCTTCCTATTCTCCATCATTGTCTTCAGTACCAAAGTTTGCCTTGGTCAAATAACACCCCATTATAGAGTTGTTCACTTCAACTTTATCATATTTCAACTGTGATTTGCCTTAAATGATTGAGAAAAAAAGGGTGTAATCATAAAAGAAAGATTATATAATTTTTTGGCATATTCTACTTTTGAAGCATGCCAGTAGTTTGTAATGCCTGATGACTGATGCATGTTTCCTCCCCTTAAGAAGGCTGAACCCACAGGCATTATGCAGTCTTATTTTCATGAGACTGATTAATATTAATATTATTTAGCAATTTTGTTAGTTTGGATATTTTAATAGATTTTGAATATAATATTTTCTTTTCTAGACATTGCTGAAGTACATATGGGTGATTTAATTTTGGTTTAATTTAACATGGGAATTATTTTTAGAGAACACCCAACAAGAAGTTAGCAGGAAAAACTGTTCTTCAAATGCAGTAATCATTTTCAATAGTCCTGATATTTACCAAGATAATGATGATTTTCATTTTTCATGACTCAAAGTCCCACCCCTACCATAAAGTAAAGACATTCAAAGGGAACGTCCCGAGTAAATGAACAGTGTCCTCACCACTGACTTTTCCCAGCCCTGGTGCCTTGTTCTTCAGTAAAGTGACTTGGATCTGAGGAATGTTGACAATGTTGGCATTCAGGACGAACTTGAAGTCCACATGGCCCACCATGCAGGCCTTAGGCAGCACCAGCTCAAACACATGCTCATCCCAGCTGGAACTGAAAAATACAACATTATCATTAAAAACAGAAAGCCATCTAACTTCTTTGTTCATTCTTTGGAGAAATGTTCCCTTTGCAAAACAGAAGTTTATTTTTAAAGCACACTTTGTTCTAACAGATTAATTTGGAGTTCCTTCTATATTTAAAATAAGGCTGCAGCAACCAGCTGTCCTAAGTAATGATGCCGAATATGATAATTTGACATCAATATTCAAAACATTTCCTTCTTTTATAAGGAATTTGTCTTTTTTAATTTTATAAACTTTAAGAAATATAGTAACTGCCTTTAACAACCATAAGCTCCTAGTTGCAGTCTGCAGGGGTCCTTTTATTGGAACACTGCCTGAGTATGTTAATGTTAAGGCTTTATGGAGCCTACCACATGCATTTCTTTCCTTCCTAATTTTAGTTGTGTACATATTAATAATATCTAAATGAATACCATTTAAGCCAGAAAACTCATTCACAACAAACAGTGAACAATACAGTTCATATTTATGTTAGATGGAAAAGTCTGCATCATTCTGCATTATCAAATTTTAAATAATTCAATTAAATAATCCAAAAGGTAAATGTAATGTTGTAGCTCATATTCTGCAGGTTTCTTCAAAGAGTCGTTGTAGATGCTGATGGCTGTGGGCAGGAAGGATCTCCTGTAGAGGTCTGTTTTACAGCAGATCTGAAGAAGCCTCTGACTGAAGACACTGTTGTTGTAGGACAGTCTCATCAAGAGGAGGATCAGGGTTCTCCATAATGTTCTTCATTTTATGACAAATCCTTTGTAGAACAGACTTTTTCTTAGAGTTGCAGTCCTAACTGCTGGATTTTATACTATAATAAGAAAGCCTTTGTTTACATTTTTTTTAAATTAAAATAAATCACTGTCAACGTTGACTCGAAAAAATTGCTTTTAATTTTTGTGAGAACATTTGTTGCTAAGATTATTCAGTATATTAGCCGATAGACTGTTAACAATTTAGAAATAGCTGTAAGTCGCAGCCCTCACCAAAAACCAATAAGTTAACAGGTTTCTTCAGTAACAAGAAATGTGTAACCTGCGCAAACTTATTCATTTCTGAATTTCCTTGTTTTAGCTGTGCTCTCTAAAAATATCTGAAGAGCGGGATACCCCTATATCTGAATTGTGAGGGTAGCCCGCCCCCAACTTGCGGTTCCTCGACACCAACAGGACTGGGAAATCCCAGCTCCTCCATGTGGGCAGCCCATACCTGTGGGGAGGACTATAGAGTGAGGGATGGAGTCAAATAGAATTTAGCCCAAACTTTCTAGGCCAAGTTACATTTTGCCCAAAGTGTTGAAGCTGATTATCTTTGTATAGCCATGACTTTGCTCTGCATTAAGAAGTGATACATTAAAGTAAAATTTGTAGCACTTGTATCAAAGATATCATGGCATTTTCAGATCAGCATTTTACTTTAGCAAATATGTAAATCTGAAAAAGATGCATTTAAATTTACATACACCTAAAGCACAAATATGAGAAACTACTGAAGATAAGAGCCACCTGTAACTCTGAAGCTTCCAAGTGCGGGTGTGCTGGGCTGCATCTCCATGGTGCTGCTGATGAAGGTGCTGCGGGTGGCGTCGTTGCTGCTGCTCCTGTTGCACCTCCACCCAGCACGGTGGTACAGTGGCGGAGAACCGTGGTGTCAATGTCTCAAACCGTGTCAACTCCATCAAGGACGCCAGACTTTCAGGGGTCAGAGGTTGGTCCACAAGGAGGTCCACTCCTGCACAAAAAATAAATTACATGCTTTGTTATTTGAAATGTGATGGATTGAATTATAGTGTTTTGTTTGTATAACCCCCATCCTACCTGTGATTCCAGGACTGGACGGGTTGGAGGAGGGCTTGGCCCCCTCTAAAAGCGGCTCACCCCCTTTAGAAAGGGGGCCATCAATAAACATATCTCCATCATCCGCATCATCACAAACTCCTCCAATTTGAAGGAAATGAAGTTCTCCACCTTCAGAGACACAAGTGTGACAATGCCATCAAAACATTTTGAGGAATGAAAGATTCTGCCAAAACTTTGTCAAAATTACCAATGGAAGCATTTCTGTTGACTATAGCCAACGGGAAACAGTAACAAGGTAATAGTTCAGACAGTACTGCCAACTCATTTAAATTATTAGCCATACCCCAGTGGATAAACAATAATTATGTTAAAAAAATGCAGTCTATGTGTATTGGAGCTTGCAACATTTTACTCTGTAACAGATGTTGTCTAATACAGATTTTAAAAAGCAGTCAGTCAGTCACATATGCCCCAAGTCACAGGCCCCACTCCGCTCGGCCCGCAATGGACGCGTTTTGGGGGGGGTTCTTTTAAGAAACCTGAAGCACTTTGGGTCCTCAGGTTAGATAAAGCGCTACACAAGTGCAGGCCATCAGAAGTCAGTAGTTTTGTGCTTTAAAGTCCTTGTCCTTCTTGTTGCCATGGCCGAGACAAAAACTTCCTCATGAAGACCAAAATTATAACTTCTTCAGGCAAACTTTATCAGTCCAGACAGCAGTGTCTCTCCTCTCTGCTTCTACTGCTGCCACCCCAGATGTTTCACATGTTACTAGAGTTTGGACTTCCTTTTAGACACAAAGTACATATTGGCTATACGACATCATGCTCTGTGAAAACGGGGTGCCTCATGGATGAGTACTAAGTCATTTATCCTTTTTGAAACACATGACTGTAGTATTAACTTAATTAAAAACAGCAAATTAATTGCAACAATGAGAAAAGAGTGAATTGATTCATCAGCAGCAGCTACAAAACATTACAGAGTTATGGTGGTGGGGGGGGGGTTACTGACTACAACAAGTCCCTTAATGTTAGCAAAAGTAAGGTTCTAAATCCGAGCATTCACTAGAAATGGTGTACCCCTTGTGAAGTGTATCAGGATCACTAATGTCTTTGTAGTTTACATCACTAAAGTTATTTTGTAGAGTTTTAAGACCAACACGCACCTGCCCACGAAAGATGAGCAGAGGATGCACTTTTTCAGGAGGTTAAGAGACTACTGATTCCATCCAACATCTACCAGGGTACTACTGAGAGCATTTTCACAAACTCCATCACATTTTTATACAGACTGCAGTGGAATAAAACATCATTTTAAGTTTGAAAACTGCATATACTGGATTCCTGAAGGCCGAGCCTGAGCTGAACCACAATACTGAAGTTGGCTTTGGACTGGCAGCAGAAAATTTTTTTTCACTTACCTCTCAAAACAGGAACTGACTATCAAATTACAGGGCACTCATTAAAAAACTGTGAAAACCTGAAAGACAAACTTTTTATGCGACCACCAAGGAGAATTCTATAATGTTATTGGATTCTTCAATCTGAAGGGTAAAGTTTATCACTGTGGTTCGGAAATGATTATGTTTGGAGTTGAAAGCCAACAGAAGCCAAACCTTCCTGATGGTACACATGCAAAACAAAGCTAACAAAGCTATACAAAATGTCTACAACCTTGAAACTCATTTAATTTAATCACTTAAGTTCTGAATGGCTTCTTGTTAAATCTCAGGCACAACAAGGCTTAAGACATCGGTGAATGATTTACCTACTTTGATACAAGCCAAAGTGTTTCTTATACCTATACCAAAAGGATAAGGCATAAGGATAAAATCGATCAATCTAGACTTCTTCCAACAGATCACACAACGTTATAGAATTCTATCTGGCTAAATGAATCTGCAAACACTCACTCCATCCTAAAGTTAAAAACTGTGCTGTCTGCCAGAAAATATGCAAGTACAGTTCAAAACCATTACCTTTAGTACAGGCACAAAGGCGGTCTGTCCCAGAACAGTAGGTCACTGAGACAAATGGGTCAGTTTCCTCAGTTAACCCATCCTTTTTGGGTGGCTCCACCTTGGCCAGAACCTCCAGAGTGGACAGGTCCAATATCATGATAAAGCCGCCTGTGTGGTGACCACCAGATGTCCTAGGCCTGCCATCTCCGCCTTCTTGCACTCTTTGTGGCTGTAGGCAGAGGTGGAGGTACTGGTGATATTACCAGCACTGCTGGTTGTGGCTGCTTCACATGCAGTCTCAATTCCTGACCCAGACATGCCTGGGCCAGGCCCAGACAAACAGTTTTTTGAAGCTGAAAGGACCGCTTCTTCAGGAGCCTCTTCACTCTCATCTTCTCTGCTGTCAAGTACATCTGGGGGAAGCAAGATTAGAGAAGTAATGGCATCACAAGGGTCCCAAATCTGTTGTACTTTGATCGGCTCCTCTTCTAAGGTGACAATTCGAGTGGAGTAGTTGAGCTTGTAGAGTGCAAGATAGCCCCCTCCACTCCCACGACTCTGGGACCTCTCCGGCTGCTGGTGGTGGTTTCCTGGAGGTACTATGAAGGGAGTCTGAGGTGGGGACCCCCCGGGGTGATGGCCTTCCATTCCATTGGCCAAAGGGCGAAGGGGGTCACCTTCACGTTGGCTGCAAAGGGCTGAGTGTAGGCGGTTTAGATTGTTAAGAGCCTCAACTTGGTTTGAAGCACTTAGAGACTCAAATCCGCAAGGCTTGAGACCAACCAAAAGGTGCACTCCGTCCCAGCACGGCATAATAGAGTCCACAAAGAGATTCTCCTCTTCCAGCTGTTTTGGCAGCCTTAAGCACTGTACCAGTGTCCCAGGCCGAGGGGGGTTAGAAACAGTTGCTGCTGCCAGTGTGCTCCACTTGTCCACATGCCCATCTATACCTGCCAGATTTGTTGCATCAGCAAACTGCTGAATATATGTGATCGGAGGATCTTGAAGAAGTAGTTGCTCATGTGTGTCAAACTCCATTTCAATGATTTGTGGCACAGTGAAGCCTTCCTCATGAAGACCTTTGCTCATTAAATTGTTCATCTGAGCAAATACCTGCCCTGAGGATTTGTCATCCACCTCTCTAATACTATATAGCAGCAGCACAGGGATAGTCCTGTGTAAAGCTGGCAGAGAGGAGGGACTCAGCAGCTGAGAACCTGCCAAGTTAGAGAACCCTTGCTCCTGCGTACCAGTCTGGGGGTGGCAAGGATCTATCTCCATTGGACCATGTTCCTGAAGAGATGGAGTAAGTGGCTCAGCAGCCTGAGTCCTTAGTGAACCATCAGTGGTCCTGCGTGTTGCAGTTGAGGCAGATGGGGGAACAGCCATAGGGGTTATAGAGGCTGAGCGGTAGCTGAGTAGGCCTCCAGCTAGCAAGCAAGGAAAGGGAATGTTGTGGTGGTCAGGCACCTTGTCTTTTGTTGGCCTGGCTATGGGCCTTTGTTTGGTTTAACGAGGTGTTTGCACCAAGCTCCTCCAAGTCCTTGACAGTATCCTCCAAAACACTGGCAACTACTTCCCACTGAAGTTTCTCTGGCTGCTGTAGCACACTGAGTGCTGTCACACCGAGACTCAGGTCCATGCTCTCCCACTGGGATGGGTGACCTGCAACAAGATCAATAAGGTCTGAAAGTTTTTCTTAAACTGCAACTTTTGTTTTCGATAATTAAAATTTCTTTTTGATATCTTTTACCACAAGAAGTTGACTTTAACTCTGAGAAAACAAAATGTAATTCATAAAAGGCAAACACTGCCTTAACAAAAACAGGATATCAGCAGGTTACATACCTGTTATTGACTCTGATCGTGAAGGCTCCTCGCTGTCAGAGTCCTCCAGCTGGTCATCACTGAAGAAGTGAATAAAAACATTAACACAAAAGAGAAAACTAAAAACAACTTGTGGTCACAAATAGAATTTAGTTGGTGATATCACCAGTTTTTTTAGGTTTTGCTGTAGTTAGTCATCTCCCTATATCACAATGTGTTGGAACCATATTTAGCTGCTACACTGAATAGGAGGCTTAGGGCAGAGAAAGCAAATCGAAAAGGTGAAAAACTCAGCAGCAGCAGCAGCAGCAGCAGCAGCAGCAGCAGCAGCAGGTAATGACGTAAGTAGCCGCTGGTGCCGTCAACAAGGCATGTCTGACAGAAAGTGTGGCTCCACTTTTCAAAATGCGATGCAGATTACTCTCGCTGCAATATTTGTGACACGAAGTGCAAGGCCAGTGGCGGGAATACTTCTAATCTGAGGAAGCACCTGATGAAGCACAAGACTTTTTTAAAGGCTGAAGAGCAATTTTTGTCAGCCTCAGATCCACAGCTACAACTCCTGCATTCAGCACCGTTAGCACGCCTGCATCGTTAGCGACTCGTCGTCTGCAGCCAGCAACATGGGGGAAGAAATGTTTGAAACAACTGAGACGTTATAATACAAACAGCTGGATGGTGTTTGATATATTCATTAAAGTTTATATATTGAGAAATAAATATGTTAAATTGAAATTTTTTTAGATTTTATTATTAAACAAATGAACCTTTATTACCACATAAACACACAAATGTACCGAAAACTGGTACTCACTTTTTATGTCCTGTCAGGTCAAAACTTCTATTGATGTCCAAGTAAAGTTATTAAATCAAGCCAATATGTGTTCTCTTCAACAATGCCTTCTGCATGTGAACACATTATAACTAGCTGAAGCAGTGATACGGTTTCTTTTCTCAGTGTCTTGAGGAAAATGAATGATTGTTTCAGTTTTTCACTCCCCTTCTCATAAAAACATGTTTTAATGAGTTGCTTTCACTCACCTCTGCTGTGTTGGACACAACCAAGGCACAGCTCACTAATAAAAAGCATTCTAACATAGCACAGAACAAAGCAACCACTCATGCATATCTGAATAACAATACTGGTCAGAACTGGAGCAGAAATTGCGCATTTACCTGAATGCTACCAGAGGTTTAGTTTTTTTTTTTTTTTACTTACAATTTTTGTCACGAGCAGCCATTGTGGCTGATTACATGCCCACTGGGCTCAGCGTTTATGAATAGTTAGAAGGTTGACTTTTAGCTCGCTAAGCTACACATCTGACCCGACTTCCTCGTCCTCAACTAGACATATTACCATCAAAATCTTCACTTTATGAACGCATATTTGAACTAGAGACATTTGCTTTCATCTGGCGTGGCGATTGTGTTATGCATTCTCTAGTAGCTCAAATTTGCTCCCTCCAAACCATTGCATTCGAAAGTTCCCAGGGCTTTGACACATTTTGGCAGAACAGTTACTTCCTACCACGCACCTTGGTCATGGAATAATCTACAAAAAGTTCGTCAACTCAGAAAACATCCGTCATTGATTTCAACAGTATATTTTATATAGTTTGGATTTTTGCTATCTTGATCAGGTCTCCCCTTGTTAGAGATTTTTGATCTCAACTGGACCTTATGGGTAAATAAAAGGTACAATAATAATAGCAAATAAAAAGATGCCTGAGGATGACGTTCCATACTCAACATCATCGCTAACTGTCAGCCCGTCTGCCTTGAGCTTGGTTTCTTTCTTTTATGCTTTTTTTTTAAAGAAAATGAAACTCTTAAACAAAATGGGTCAATGACCTCTCATATTCATCCTTATAAACCTGCTGGCATTGCAACCTGTGCCTCAAGAATTTGCTGAGTAGTGGCAGTTTAAAGTTGACTAGATGCGTTCAAAACTCCGCAGAAGACGGTCATCAGAACTAAGATCTTTCCCAAGATCTGAGGGGGGTTTGTTTTAACAATTTGTGACTCCATGTCTGTGTCTAATATTATAGACTAGTGTATCATCTACCTGTCTCCCTCTAGCTTGGGTAGGTCAGAGCAGGAAGATGACTCTTCCAACCAAGTGAGAGTTGGCCTTCGAGACTCCGTCAGCACCTGCTGACCCTGCTCACCACTGCACAGGATCAGCTGCCGGAGGATGGCTGGATCGTACGGGTTCACGTCAAACTTTAGATGCACCTGATGAGCACAAAACTGCTCTCTTAATCGACAACCGCGCCTAAAACAGTAGAAAAAGTCCGAACTCAGTACCATGCATTAGAAGCTAGCAGCTCTTACCTTTATCATTTTAGAGACATCCCAGATGCAGATCTTGCCCCTCTTTGTGGCAGCAGCTAAGAACTGTGGGCAGCTGCCAAAGCCATAGCAGGCGATCTTGTCTGAACTGTCAGAACTATTGGGGAACTGAGCGGGGCTGGTCGCCAATGTTACTGACAGAGGAACATTCTGTGTATGCTCTCCCTTCACAAAGGGACAGTTAGGAGAATGTCTCTCGTGTTCAGACCTGGTGGGAATAAGGGAAGGCTGTTAGGCAAGTATTCCACGAGATAAATGTGCATTAAAATACTAATGCTACTCTATTCACCAGGGCTCATCCGTAGGTTCCCAACAGACTAGACACACACTGCAGGTGAAACACATTGCTCTGTCATCCCCTGTTGAAGCAGGCTGTGGACAGAAAGTAAGATGGGCAATAAAACTTGTCAACAATTATGTTTAATCATAGCTTTCTTTTGTAAAAACAGACACAGCACTGATATTACCTGGTGATGTTTGCTCAAATTTTGCTTTGCTACTGTCATCAAACATGCAAAGATGCAAACGGTGAGCAAGGAGTGGGCGAGGTGAGGCCATGTTTCTTCCTCTAACTCAAAAAGTAGGTACTAAAATAAAACCCTCTCTCCAAACCTGTCTTTCAGTACCCCCTTTGCTGCACCAATAGAAAAGCTGTTGATCAGCAAATGTGTGTACAAACCTGAATACACGCTTCTGCAAAACTATGGATGCACTAGTAATTCCAAAAGAATAATCTTATTTATTCCAGATAAACCTTCCATCCTCAACAACTAAAAGTCACGTTGACCTTTCCCAAGAAGCATACAGCAGCAGGCACCATTCTTAGGTCCCGACCACTACCAGGCCTTTTCCTGTTCGTAATATTCTTTAGTTTCATATAGTTTCACATTATTCACACATTATTAGTCTTTGTGCTGTTGTAATGTAGAAGAGAAATTGGCCAAAATTTTCTCTATACATTCGTTAATCAGAAGCAACATCATTCACGAACCGGAAAGGGTTTCAGACTGTGGGGCCTTTGAGTGATGCTGGGTCTCAAAAAGTTACTAGTTAAATATGACTGCCTGTTAGCAAAGACCTACTTAAGAACATACCTGGTGATAAAACCCTGCTTGAGCCATTGGATCAGGCTGAGCCCATCTGTAACCAGCATGTGGCCATGATGTAAACGTCTCCCGCCTGTTGGCCTCACTGTACATCAGGGATCTGTGGAAAGCAACACTCTTTGGAAGCAAACTGAATTTTGAATGGTGGTCCAGATACTAGCACTTCATCTGTTTTACAGTAAACAGTATGTAAATTGTCTTCATATTTTCAACACAGCCTGAAATCCTTTTAAATTTGAAATAATTTGGAACCTTAACTAATCGGATCTCAAGGCAAATGTTTGGCAAATAATGCCCCTTTTCCACTAGTCCATATTCAGTGCAGTCTCAATAGCCGTCAAGCTATTGAAGATCCCACCCACCTTGAGATGGTACTCAATTGTAATGGAAAACAAATCAAAGCTTGTTGAGCTGACCCGACCTGAATAGAGTAGGTACTAATGGAAAAGAGGCATAACATGACATAGATAAACAGAGATCCAAAGAATTTATGTCCCATTAACAGATCACAGGGACTGAAACATTTTAACAGTGCTAAACAGTTAAATAGCATTTCATAAAAACCATAAATAAACCAACACTGTTTAAGACCCGAAACAAGCTAATTCTTTTGTAACGTATCAACATAGAATCATAATGTGAGAAAGTGGTTGCTCCAACCTATCTACAGAGCGTCCAGGGCCCACCCCAAGCTCAGGCCTGGCGCTTGACAAGAGGTAGGAGAGCCTGTCCATGACGGAGGAGGCTACAGACAAGGCAGCTACGTTCAGGTTAATCTTCTTCAGCTCACTGACGATGGCACCGGCCACAAGCTTCAGCACATGATGAGGGAGATGGAACGTGACCGTTGCCCACTGAAAGAATAGTGGAGAAGCAGTTAGAAGATGCTAATCAAAGTGACTAAAATAAAACAAAATGCAACCATATTAGCTGATCTAACAATCTAATTTATTAGGTTTAAACAAGGAGACGAGCGCCTGCTAATGTAGCTGCATGTGTCAGAAACTTAAGATACAAGCAAGGTACATTTGACAGCAGCCTCAGCTTTTTCTCATTACTTAGCCCCATGATCTTCCATGGTGTCCTGAAGTGGTCACATTCAATCCTTTCCAAATACAACCTAGGACTCTAAAAACCATCATTGTTCTTCAGAAGCCAGTGTTTGATGAGACTGGAAAACGATTACACTGATTTTTATTCCCTCATTTTATTAAGATATTTGACAGTCAACAAATACAACCTGCCAATGTTTTGCCAACTAAACATGTGCACTTTTATAACCAAACTGAAAATGATTAAACAGACTAGATGATTCAAACTTTGGGTAGAAAGTTTATACCCACTTCTTTAAGAGGTTTATCGTTGATATAAAACGAGAAAACTATCAGGCTGCCTTTCTTTAATATTTTCTAATCTCCACCTGAAAATGTATTGCTGTGTGTGTGGGACAGTACATCATTTCCCTTCTTTGGTCCTCCCCTGACAAACTGGAATATCCCTCATTATAGAAAGCTTTCATTTCCAAAAACATAAATGAAATCCTAAATCATAACTTAGATTCTAGACATGTCTGTAAAGTACAATGGAAAATTCAATAAAGATGAAAAATATACAGCTACAATGAACACATTGACACTAAAACGAAGAAAATTAGAAATTTTTTTCAGTCCTCTATATTCATTATAAGTACAAATATGCTGAAATGTTGAAGTGAGGAGATCTATCTGATTGCTAAAGAACAGTGTGAATATACAGAAACGGATCAGTATCTGTCACATCTGCTGATGTGTAAGTAGCACCCCTCTGCTTCCAGTGTCCAGTCTGATTTTAGCCTAGAAATGCACCACAAGTTCATGTTAAGTCAACAAGCTGAAAATACCACCACTGCTACAGGTAAATCAGCTATGTTTTTTGTTCTTTACACCAGCATACGCTGGTATGTAAAATGACTAATTCAAATACTAAAAGCATCTCTAAACATAAAGATACCACAGAAAAGTTGTTTCAGCATCTGTCCTTCTTCAAAACCAGCACCATAAGTGTTTAGCTAGCATAAAACCATATTCATTGGTCAACAACACACAAGATCCTGAAAGAGCTTTATAGTTTCAAGATAAGACCTTTAGGTTAAGGCAAAATAAACATTCTGGAAGCCATAGTTGAAATGCGCCTTTACTTTAAGGATTTTCACACATGTTCCGCAGGGTGCCAATAAATGTGGCAACACTGTATATGATACTGTAAAAAAAGAAGCAGGTGAATGACATTTCTGATAGTATTCTCTGCATTCTTTGCAGAACGTTACAAACAATGTGGTTTGTTCTCACTAGCTTACCTTAGCTACTTTATGATTGGCCGCAGTCTCATGTGAGGTATTCTTCAGACCTTCTTTGAGCTGGCTGATAAAAAGTTCATACCCCTCAGTGCTGGACACATCGATCTTATCCTGACATGCTGACAACATTTGCTGTGCCTAAACAAACAAAAACATTTCTGTTGGTTTCAAGATCCAAACATCAACAAAGCTAGAAAAAGAACCTGCCCTCTTTCTCATTTCTGGTTTCCAACAGAAATTAATCACTTCCTGATACATTTCCTAATTAAATTCTGGGAAATTAGCAACTTATTTGACTTTAAATTGTAATGGTTTTACTTTGAGCTACTTGCTATTGCAGCATTGCTGTAATATAATGGACATTTTATGAGAAGAAACAATATTTAGCTAATAAAAAGGGGAAAAAGCGGAAAATGGTAGTATCATCTTTTTTGATATAAGACCAGGAGTCCTCATTTTAGGCCTCATTCAATAAGGGTAAACAGCTTCTATTTAAATGTCTGTTCTCACGTTTAAACAAAATCCTGTTGGATTGAAAATATGGTCTGCTTCCCTTCAAAATGATGTTTCTGCTCTGAGATTAAATGTTTCTCCTACAAGTACTCCAAAGAAACTTATTCTTTGGATCAATAAATCTGAGTTCAACCTTAAGGGACAACAACGACATTAAGTACTTCCTGTCTGAACATGTACTCTTACCTCTGTGACCGGCAGCTCCAGCTGAACCATGTCCTCCGGCTTGACCACCGGCGGCTGTAGGGCCGTATCCAGGAGCAGAATGCCATTCAAGTCCTTCCTGCACCCCACAGCATAGTCGTCCACAAAAAGCACCTTGTCAACTGCAGGAAAGTACTGGCACCTGACACGGCCGCCTGGTTTAGCTAGGACATAATAATTAATGAGTTAGTTTTCCACATTTTAACTGGAATCTCCCTACCTTGCCTGATAAAATGCTGCACCCACCACCCCCCACTGTAGCAGAAATAGTCTGAATCACATCTATGAGCTGTTTTTGTTTTGCCTTAAGGTTTCACCACAACAATTATCCCCAAGAGGCCACAAGTACCCTGGTTCGAATCCCACAGCCTGCCACTCTGGGTCCCTGAGCAAGACCCTTAGCCCTGAATGCTTCCTGGGCGCCACACAATGGCAGCCCCCTGCTCCCTAAGGGATGGGTTAAATGCAGAGGATCATTTCGTTGGAATGTACAATTACAATGACAAAGAAAGATTATCATTATTATTAATATCAAACAGCTTCATAACATTAAAACCTGTTACACGGGTGCGGGGCTGATGGTGTAGGGGTTAAGCGCGCGACCATATGCAGAGGCTACAGTCCTTGAAGCAGCTGTCCCGGGTTCAAGTCCCGGACCCGGCGACATTTGCCGAATGTCTCCTCCTCTCTCTACCCCTCTTTCCTGTCTGCCTACTGTCAAAAAATAAATAAATAAAAAGTCACTAGTGCCGAAAAAATATCTTTAAAACCTGTTAGACTGTAATTGAAATATACTGTATGTAAACATATTAATGTTTGTTTGATGTCCAGTTTATGTCCGTACATGGTTACATACCACCCAGAAAAAAAGTGCTCAGACAGAATTTCCTGGTAAAGGAGAGATTTCCTCCTTCAGCTAACTTTCCAGACAAGAGGAAGGATCATGGAGGCGTGAGGGAACAGGTCCATCAGTCCTGTTCCCACTACCCAACCTCAGTGAATTCACAGGCTGTTTCGGTTTACTTTCAGTGTTCTTTTGGTGAGTTTCAACATGCCCTTTCAGATAGTAGTTTAACTAAAACACAAGCCCCACTATCAATCACATCATAGAAGAACCGCTGTGTTCATGGGGCTCAGTAAGCAGGTGGGATGAGGGCTCCAAAGGAACGCGGTACAGAACTCAGAAACATTCACCTGAGCAGTATAAATAAGATGTACATTCATATTCAATAAATTAGAAATATGAATGAAAAGTTTTTTTAATTCAGTAACGTAATTCAACAAGTAAGCTCATTATATAGTCTTTATTTCTGTGATTTAGGATTAATTTCTGCTTACAGCCAATGAAAACACAGCATTTAGTATTAGAATATTACATCAGACCAATAAAAACATTTTGAAAGTATGTTTTATACCCTTTTAAATGTTGCTATTTTAAAAGGAACTTTTAATCTGACCAACCAGCCTCATTGGAACGTATGCTGTAATTTATTGAATTGTTGGGTATATTACCTACACCAGATAAAATCTGACTGAGCTCTCTGTCACCAACCTGGTGCCGGCTGTCAAAATGAATTCAGTGCTTTGAAAGAAAGGCTAACTTTTCCACCAAAGAGGTTCCAGTTCTTAACTGAAGCTGGTGATAGAACCAGTTTTTAATCAGTTCTGGTAAAGAACCAGTTTGCTGAGAGCCAACTCGGAGCCATGTCATTATTAACATCTCTCTTGGTTGATCCTAATGTTTTACTTTGTGTTTTTGTGAAGGATTGTAGTACTTGCAGACAACGTTACTACACAAATGTTATTTATTCCAGTATCCCTGCTACTATATCCCATACCTATTAACACTGATCTAAACAAGCTTCACTATCCTGATCGGCTGATCTCTCATCCACAGCAGCAGCACTGAAAACGAGAGCCAAACAAGATTTATTAACACCAACTGAGATGTCAGAACACCAACAGTGTCAATGAACCGAGCCAGAATTAACGTATATGGATTCAGAGGACAATCACCAGCTGTGAGCAGCCCACTGACACGTAAACTCCATGAAGGGTCATTACAAAATAAAGTTCTGGAAGATTAGAGACCGTAAGTTTATGCTGCTCTGATTTATTTGTTTAGAAGGGCTTTTAACTGTACTATCTAAACATTATTAAGTAAGTTTTCAGTCCAACTTTCCTTTCATTTTTTATCATTCATTTTTTTTATTTTAGGTCATCTTTATTTCTCTTTAATTACCTTTATGCCACTGCAATGCACTTTTCCTATTATGTCCCTTTCTCTTTTTTCCATGTGCAGCACTTTGAATTGTCTTGCTACTGAAAAGTGCTATATAAATAAACTTGTCTTGCCTGACTGTAAGCTGACATTTTATTCTCCTTCAAGCGTGGTGTTTTGAATGTTTTCACGATTTATATTTGACAGATGCAAAAGTAAACTACACTCCAGAGCTCTAAACATAGCATTCACAACGTTCTGAATGGCTGCTTTCCTCCATGATCCTCCCCTAAATCCTGACCTTCTTTCCTCTGGCCGAGCTGGGGCTGGAGCACAGAACCTGGGGGGCTGGGATAGCTCCAGTTTCCAGGGCTAGAGGCTGGGCTTTGTCTCAGTGGAAACACAAAAAACTGGTGCTTAATAAGCACTAGCACCAGTTAAGCACTGGGCCCAGTTTGGTGGAAAAGGCCCCCTTGTTGTGCTGCCATATTTGCATCAAATCACTTCTTGACATATTCTATAGTGATGTGACGTTCACATTACTATAGCACTACTTAGGCAACTAAATACAGCAACAGAAGGAGGGTGGTATGATCATATCAAGGGCATGCTCATTGCACACAGTTTGTTTTCATCACATGTCATGGCACTCAGACGTGTGTGTGGGACTGTAACCTGGCTGGGTTGCCAACGCAGCCTGGATGCAACGGTAGAGGAGGACAACGAAACTCGTCTTTCTCTACGCAGATTTGTAAGATGATAACAAGAGAAACAGAAGAAACCTTAAAGGTGACCTATTATACTTTAAAAATTTGGGGTAGATCTATGGGCTATACAAAACATGTAAATTACATTTATCGCGCCAAATCATTCTCAGATAATGAGATTTCACCTCCTCAGGTCCCCCTCTGTTGAGCTCCTTTCACAATGAGCTGTTTTAGGGATCTGTCACTTTTATGCAAATTAGCTGTACCTGGCCACACCCCAAACCTACACTTCATACACTTCGTTTTATTTCAAGGCTAATATTTAGTTTGAGTGTTTTCACATTATATTTGGTGTTTACCATTAGTGCGTTAACCTATTTGTTATATTTAATGGTACAGTCTGATTTTTTCACTTATATTTCACTTTCACAAGGGTGACTTGTCCTCTTCAGGTTGGAGGGGAGTTCCTGTCTCAAGTGGAGGAGTTCAGGTATCTCGGGGTCTTGTTCACGAGTGAGGGAAGAATGGAGCGGGAGATCGACAGACGGATCGGTGCGGCTGCCGCAGTAATGGGGGTGCTGTGCCGGTCCGTTGTGGTGAAGAGAGAGCTGAGCTGAAAAGCGAAGCTCTCGATTTCCTGGTCGGTCTACGTTCCTACCCTCACCTATGGCCATGAACTTTGGGTCATGACCGAAAGAACGAGATCCCGGATACAAGCGGCTGAAATGAGCTTCCTCCGTAGGGTGGCCGGGCACTCCCTTAGAGATAGGGTGAGGAGCTCGGCCATTCGGGAGGGGCTCGGAGTAGAGCCGCTGCTCATCCACATCGAGAGGAGCCAGTTGAGGTGGCTCGGGCATCTATACCGGATGCCTCCTGGACGCCTTCCTCGGGAGGTGTTCCAGGCACGTCCCACCGGGAGGAGGCCGAGGAGACGGCCCAGGACACGCTGGAGGGACTATGTCTCTCGGCTGGCCTGGGAACGCCTTGGGCTCCCCCCGGAGGAGCTGGAGGAGGTGTCGGGGAGAGGGACGTCTGGCGTCTCTGCTGAGTCTGCTGAGTCTGCTGCCCCTGCGACCCGGTTCCGGATAAGCGGAAGACGACGAGTACGAGTACTTCACTAAAATACTATTGACACACACAACACTTGTAGTACAGAGCCACATGGGTATTTCATATTTATATTTTGATATTTTATACTTAATTTTATGAAAATATATCCAAAAATATTTTTGCATGAACATATCTTGTTTATAATTTCAAACCTTCTAAATAAAAATATGCATCTTAATATGGATGATTCAACTTTTTTGTGAATATTGTGACACAAAATCACATATCTCGTAGTTAAATTTTGCCAAATTCCAAAGTTGCTCGGAAATGACGTGAAAGGGGAAGTTTCCGGTCATACATTATGTGAGCGTCAATGATAAACTGTTAAGGTAGAAGCCAAGTTGCGTTGAAAACAGCGTAAATATGGTGAAATGGTGCATTGCTGGTGGTGGCAGCAATACTACGACAGCAGCCGTTAGTCTGCACTACTTTCCTGAAGTGAAGAGGATCAGAGCTGCCTGGATCAGAGCCGTAAAACTGAGGGACAGACGGGCTGGTCCCGCAAAGCACAGCCAGTTGTGATCAGAGGACTAGTCAGCAACCCGCTATAAAAAAACCTGATGATGTCAGAGGTTGTGATATCTTCCAGACGAAGGAGAATGTTGAAGCAGAGTCTATAGCGATGCTGTTCAGAGCATCTGATGGAAAAGATCGCCAAAGAAAAAGTTGCTTGCTGCTGTTGCTAGGTAAGGAAACGTCCGTGTCACAAAAGTACATTTAGATATGAGCAGTTATTGTTAATAATTACAAATCCAAAATTATTATTTTAATAACAATAATAATAATCCAAAATTATCTTATTAAAATAAGATAAATTACATGCGCATATGATATATTTAAATAAATGTTTCAATAAAGATTCTAATATAAAGTAAAAAATGACACCAGGTAGCGTCTTCAGATCTTGAATCATCCCTTGTGTCTTCTGCTGCTGCTCCATACTGATCACTTCGCCTCCTGTTGTTTCACTCAGTGCCGTATTTACTGTAACCCTGGATTTACACTGTATATGCTCCGGTCCGGTCCGGTCCCCTGTGAAGCCCGTGATAAATGCGGTAGCAAGTCCAAAACGACTCATTCTGTGGAAGTTAAACCAGTTAAACTGCTTTATTTTCATTTTATGCATCCAGATATTTTCATGTGTTTTGTTCTACAATGGGTGAGTGCAGCAAAGCTATATTTGTTGCTTAGTTTGGTGCATTTAATGTTTAATTGCTACCTTACTTAACTCAGTAACTGATCTAATTGATCTCATGTTAACAACTGCTAATAAATATATGCGTGTATTTATTAATATAGCAAGATCTATGCTTTAGTGAATTATTTTGAAAATCCGGATGTTGTGCTCATTCTGTTTCCTGTTGGTGTGCTATAATTCATGCCGGCTGACTCCGGCTGTGCTCAAGTATACAACAACTGGTCGTCTCAGCAGTAGGAAATTACTTTTTGAAATATTTTATGAAGGTTTCTTTTCCATTAATGTGATTGGATTTATCATAAAAATTCCATGTCAATGTCAAAATGTCAAAAACCTCTTTAATGAGATGCCAGAGAGTCCTCACACTTATAAAGGTTGACAGTATAAAAAGCACAGCCAATGTGCAGGCTTGTGAACAGGTATAGATAACCATGCTATCCAACTAGTTAACGTCAAGTTCTCAATAATCCAATTTACATTAACCAAAACAAAGAGGTTCTGACCAATAAGGAAATATAAATGAAAAACTCTAAATGAACAGTGATGCTGTTTAGCTCTATTTCTGCTGATTTACAAATGCATGCATCTACTTAAAAGAAAAAAGAAAATACAGTGTAATATTTCATTTCTCTGAAGTTTTGCTAATACTGATTTGAAATTTCATCAAGAAATTTGAGGCAGTATGATGATTTCAACCTCAATTTTTAAAATACTAACAGCTGGTAGAAATGCTTTGAAAATGATTGTAGATATCATGTTTCAAATTGTCCAAAGGGATTACCAAGTCAGTCAGTCTACTGTCTACCCTGTTAAGGCCAATACTTACTGAGCAAGACAAGAGAAATTAGTTCTTCTACTTGAGGCTGAAAGAGCAAGAACAAAGTTCTAGCTGGTTAGGACATTTTATACTTCACAAAAACTAAAGTGCAGAAAGCCAAGGAAGTCCCACTGCCACTGTCATTTTGTTTTTGCAGCCCTGGGAGAGAGAACGCAAGCTTCTTTTAATGCATAGTATATATAGGCCTTACGTAGTAGTTGACACCAACCACTGTTGGGGTTTTATAACCTGCAATAGCTACATACTATACAGCATCTACTAGAGCTGAAAGGAACACTGGTCAAACAGCAGCTCAGGGTTTTCGCCAGCGCATTTCAGCGGGGCGCTACGCTTAAAATTGTCACCACTATGCTGAAAATTAGGCCGATACGCTCATAAAAAATGAGCGTATCGGCCTCTGACTGACATCATGGCTCCTTCTGTGTGGGTTTTATGTCGGCTGTGGCGCCTGCGCTGAGTCTGCTCCCACAAGCCCCATTCCACTTTTTCCCTTTTCAAACTATTTTATCAAATCATTTTTGTGCGTTGCATTTCAAGTTAACACAGGCCAGTTTTTTAAGTTAAAGACATGAAATAATCAAAATATAATCTCAACGTAAAATTGTCAGTATTTGATTGTATTCTAAGATCCCAAACTGGAATTAAATCGGCCCCAGAAATTCTGTATTTACTGGCAGAACAAGCATCACCTGACTTATTTAGAAACTCATTATTTATTCACAAACTTATGAATGAATACTTACTGGATCCTTTCTTTTTTTCCCATTTAAAAACCATTTCAATAATAGTTTGCCTCTTAAAAATTGTGCAAAAAATGTTAAGGTTTTGAATCCTAAAACATTAAGATTGTTTAAGGTGAGCAAAGATTTTTTACTGAGGGAAAATGTCCAAAGCAGGTTAATGCAATGCTTTGGAACATTCTTATTTACGATATCTAGGTGAAGCAACCATAATTCGAAATCTATCTTTTCTCACCTTTCAGAACATTCAAGGGTGTCTTGGCCTGTAATTTTAATGCTGACTCAAATGACTATTTTTTTGCCACATAACCATATCAGAGGATGCTTTTTATTAAATTAGCCCATACCCTCCCAAATAGCTAGTATCAACTTCAGATCTAACTTGTAACATTCAAAAGTAATACAACAAAACACAAGGCACATGTAACAGCTGCTTAAGCAGGACTGACCCCAGCAGATTTAGGATATAAACAAATTGATTTAAAAACTACACAAAATCCAGCAGGAGTCCTAATTAAACAAAGTTCCTGCATTTCCCTCTAGGAATTCTAACCAAAACATTTGAACATACCTTGTAAAATGGGTTTAGGATTCAGCAACTGCAGAAAAGCAAAAAGTGAGGGGCAGGGTTTCTAATCCGAGATGTGACCTCAGCAGAAGCGTGTTAACATGCAGTGTTTAGGGTACTGGGAGCTGGCATGTAATCTTTGATCAGACGCTGGGTTAAATGCCAAGTCAACGCAGCATCAGTTACCTAGTTATTATTTCACAGTGATTTCATATTCCACCGTTGAGCGACTGTAACATCAGAATCACTCCGGTAGTTTCAATTGACTTACTTGCCGGTGAGTTGTGAAGTTATGTGACTGACGAGCCGCAAGATAGCTTAGTGGCTAACACGGCAATACCGCTTTCTTAACTGAGACAACATCAGACAGCCCACAGCTTCCATCTATTGGTAATTGGGCGACTGTCGAAGTTTAAATCTAGACCCATTTTCCTAACGACAGGCCGCTTGTGACAGACATAACTTTAGAGGATTGCCCGGCTAACTGGCGCTGTGCAAAGTCCTACAGCTAGCTATTAGCTACAGGAAGAAGTGTCATGCTGACTCTAGAGAGACAAACAGTGAATGACAATAACCAAAGATTAGCCTTAAGGACTAAAAAAATCATTCTCCACCGGTGCTTTGTTTTACGTGCCCAGAACTGGCTACAACGATCCCAGCTGTCAAAAAACTTAAGCAGGCCACTTGAATATCTGATGTGAGCAGCTAACCCACCAGGGTGCTGGTCCCTTCAGAGTCTGTTGACAAACTGTATTTGGCTTGTCAAAACTGAAAGTGTCGTTGTCAGGGCATGACAGAGAACTCCGGCACCTACCGTGAAGCGCTGAAGCCTGAAGAATGGCCCCCGAAGTTCCGTCTATCACTTTAATGCTTCCCCGGCTGGTAACGGCTAAGATAGCGTTGAGGGCCGGGTGGTAGGAAAGACTTCGCAGGCCCTCCTCGTCGCAACGCAGGCAACCGTCTCTCACTACAATCCAGTCTGAGGAGGTGGACGAGCCCGAGCCCGGCGAGGCCGCGGCCGCCATCTTTCCTAATTTTCCCTTTCCTCCTCTTCTTGGTCTTTAGAACCTGACGATAAACTTAAATTGAATTCATCTAAGGGGCAGATTTCGAATTACCACTCCCTAGCCTTCTGCGGGTTCTTCTCTGCCCGTCACCGCCGCAGCGGCTATTCACCATCAGCGATGAGGAACTCAAGGCTAGGCTCTGTCACACCATAGGAACACGGAGCTAGCGTACCGCTTCAAAACATCTCGCGAGAACACCAACAGTGAAAAGAGAACAGCCATAGACACAGCGAACAGCTGATTAACAAAACAATGGTTTTGTATTTTTTGCTTGTAAAACTTTATTACAGTGCACGTATATAATTATTATTTTCATGTAAAGTATTACTTCTTTTAAAAATTGCCTTTGAGACTAGTAATCGAGTATTTTGGCATTTATATCACATAAATTAGACCTTTCTCAACAACACCCTAATGTGTTCATAGAACATAATTTTATCCTGGTAAAACTGATCAATCATCTTTTTTGGAATGTTTACCTGTTATTAGAACATGGGAAAACACTTTACATCAACACCATCGAATACATTATCAAAAGCTTCCAAGAAACACAAACACCCAACTGAAACCCTGACATAAACCAGCCCTTAATGAAAAAAATAAATCATGTCAATAAATTAATAATGTAATCAATAAAAACATTACATATATGTTGGCAAGTAACTTGTAAATCACCTTAAATAAGCTAATTTTTCAAACTCTAATCTAAAAGAGCTATTTGAAATAAATGACAAGGATTAGTAGTTTTGCAAGCACCAGTTTCAAAAAAACTATACATTTATTTGTCGTATATTTTACACATTTATACTATATTTATATATAATGTGTTTGTGTTTACCCATATATCTACAGTGTATTGAGAGTATTTTTTATTAATTATTTTTATTTTCCAAAAATCTTGATAGCTAATTAAATTTAAAAAAAAAAGATATGTGGGTGTTAAATGAAACAGGTTACAAAGTGAGAAACAGCAAAGATTGAAATATATTCTGACCAGCGCAAAACACCTCTTGTGAACATTGGATTTTGCTTCATTATTTCTCACCTAATTGTATATATTTCTTTTTAAAAGGTCTGCACACTGAGAGTGAAGTGGAATTGAAGTCAAATGCCATGTTTGTGTGTACAAACCTGGTTAATAAAGCAGATTCTGATTAACTGTAAGGTCATCAATAGATAGCGAAAGACAAAAAACCCAGTAAGTAAGCAAAGTAAATGTTCTCAACCAAATCAAACTCCACTGCCAGACATGTTGGGGGATTGCCAAAAGTACAGGTACATCTAAAAAAATTTGAATATTGCATCAAAATGCAATATTTTTTGCTAGTCATCTCAGAAACTCATATATTTCATTTCATTTGGAAATCAAGGTCCCAGAGTCTGGAGTAAGAGTGGAGAGGTACAGTTGCTTGAAGTCCAGAGTAAAGTTTCCATAGTCAGTGATGATTTGGGGTGCCATGTCATCTGCTGGTGTTGGTCCACTGGGTTTTCTGAAGTCCAGTCAATGGAGACATCTATCGGGAAAATCTAGAGCACTTCATGCTTCCCTCTGCTGACAAGCTGAATGGAGATGCTGATTTTATTTTCCAGCAGAACTTGGTACTGGCCCACACTGCCAAAGGTACCAAAAGCTGGTTCAATGACCATGGAGTTCCTGTTCTTGATTGGCCAGTAAACTCCCCTGACCTGAACCCTGTAGAGAATCTATGGGCTGTTGTCAAGAGGAAGATGAGAGACACCAGATCCAACAAAGCAGATGACCTGAAGGCCTCTACCAAACCCACCTGGGCTTCCATTACACCTATGCAGTGCCTCAGGCTGATTACCTCTATCCCATGGCACACTGATGCAGTAATTCATGCAGGCGGAGGCCCAACCAAGTATTGAGTGAATGGTATTGAGCATACTTTTGATAAGCCTGACATATGTGCTTAAAACATTCTTTTTGATTATTCTAATGGGATATTCTAAATTTCTGACACACTGAATTTTGGGTTTTCTGTAAGCCATAATCATCAAACTTAAAAGAAACACAGGCTTGAAATATATCACTCTGTGTAATGATTATATATATGAGTTCCACTTTCTCAGATGACTGGCAAAAAATATTGCACTTTTACACAATATTTACATTTTTTGAGATATACCTGTATAGGGTAACCCCTCCAAATCTTTGAATCATTCAAGTGTTCCAATGGCTTTCATGGCCAGAGACGTATAGAGACCAGCACCTAGACATGCAGCCTGCTTCTACAAACATTTGTGAAAGAAGGGGTCGCTCTCTAGGGCTTAGTGGATTCCAGTGTGGAAATATGATAGGATACCACCTATGCAACAAGACCTGTTGTAAAATTTCCTTGCTGCTGAATAGTCCACAGACAAATGTTTAATTATAACAAAGTAGAACCACAGGACAGGCTCAGCTGATGTTGAGGGCCACAGCACACAGCAGTCAGCAATTTTCTACAGAGCCAACAGCTAAAGACCTTAGATCAACTTTAGAATAATGGATAGAGAACTTCTTGGAATGGGTTTCCACGGCCAAGATGGTGTGTAGGATGCAGTGGTGTAAAGCACACTACCAGTGGACTGTAGAGACGTGTTCTTTGGTGTGACAAGTCATGACTTTTTATTTGCCAATCAAACAGACAAATCTGTGTTTGTCAGTTGCCAGGAGAACGGCACTTGCTGACTACATATTGGGTCGAGGGTAAAGTTTGGTACAGAAGGGATAATGATGTGGGGCTGCTTTCAGGAGTTGGGCTTGGTGCCTTAATGCAGAGTCCTGACCTAAACCTGACAGAACACCTTTAAAATTAAATACAACAGAGGCTTCTCTTCATTGGTGTTCGACTTAACAAATCTTCTTCTGGAAAAAACACACTAAACCTGGTGGAAATTTTTCCTAGTAAAGTCAAAGCTGTGTTAGATCATCAGCTTAGGCCGTCCTCATTTTAAACCCTATGGATTAAGAATGGGATGTCATTCAAATTCAACTTCAGTATCTGATCACCCAATCTGTGAATGCTTCTCTTTAGGCTAATGGATTCATTTTTGAATGCTTAGTTGTTTATTAGTTCTTGGAAATCAATTCTTACAATTCAGTCAAACATTGTTTCCTTTTTCTTTATGTTGTTTATTTACATGTTATTTATGTTTTGCTATACATTTCCAGAAAAGTGACATCATTCTAAGAAAAATCTTAGAATTTCTTGAATTCCAAGATTTTTCTTAGAATTTTCCCTCAGTAAGATAAAAGTTATTCACGAACCATCTTGGGCCTCAAGTGAGCCTAAGAGTGTCTTAAGCAGGCAAGATGACGGAAAGACTACATTGAACAACATTGAATTAATATAACGCTACCAGCTCAGTCAAGAAGGAATACACCACCTTAGTATGTTAAGTAAAAGAGAACATAAACGTCTACGACAATCATACAATTATTAATATAGAAATAAGATTTAACTTTCGCTCCTGGGGCGAAATTAAATGTTTCAGCAGCAGAACGGGGTAAAGGTGCACCACAAATAAGGTAATATTAGGATGGATAAATAAATAGAAACAATAAATAACTCTGAATAAGAAGTTTACAAAATTACAAACAATATAGTACAGAATTATTTAAATATTTACAGACTGAAATGCTTTCAAAAATTAAATTTAGAAAAAAAAATTAAAAACTCAAATATACAGTATATATACAAAGCGGAGAACAAGTATTTGGTACACTGCCGATTTTCCAGGTTTTTCCACTTGGAAAGGTCTTTCATTTTTATCATAGGTACTCTTCAACTGTGAGTGACAGAATCTAAAACAAAAATCCAGAAAATCACATTGTGTGATTTTTAAGTAATTAATTTGCATTTTATTGCATGACAAAAGTATTTGATACATCAGAAAAAAAAACGTAATATTTGGTACAGAAACCTTTGTTTGCAATTCCAGATATCAGATGTTTCCTGTAGTTCTAGATAAGGTTTGCACACAATGCAGCAGGGGATTTTTGGAACCCACTCTCCATAACAAATATCTTCTCCAGATCCTTCAGGTTTTTTGGGGCTGTCGCTGGGAACACGAAACTTTTCAGTTCCCTTCATAGATTTTGATTTGGGTTATGGTCTTGGGGAGACTGGCTAGGCCAACTCCGGACCTTGAGATGCTTCTTATGGAGGCCATGCCTTAGTTAGCCCTAGCTGTTGTGTTCAGGTCGTTGTCATGCTGGAAGGGGACCAAGCACGAACCCATCTTCAGTGCCCGTACTGAGGGAAGGAGGTTGTGCTGTAAGATCTCCGATACATGGCCCCCATCCCATCCTTCCTTCTCAATACGGTGCAGTCCTCCTGTCCCCTTTGCAGAAGACCATCCCAAAGAATTGATGTTTCCACCTCCTAGCTTCACGGTAGGGATGGTGTTCTTGGGGTTGTACTCATCCTTCTTCTTCCTCCAAACACGGTGAGTGGAGTTTAGACCCAAAAAAGCTCTATTTTTGTCTCATCAGATCACATGACCTCCCATTCCTCCTCTGGATCATCCAGATCAGAATCAGAATCAGAATCAGAATCAGCTTTATTGCAAGGTTTGTACATTACAAACAAGGAATTTGACTCCGGTACACTTTGCTCTTTTGGGTTTTTGTTTTTTGCACTACAGAATATACATATTTTACAATGTACAATATACCACATATATAAATAAAAAGGTTGTATTTGCAACATCTGTATGCTGTTGTTTTGTATTTTATTAAATGTTCACAGAGAAAACAGCCTGGCGGGAAGAAACTGTCTCTGTGGCGGCTGGTTTTAGTGAACAGCGCTCTGTAGCGTCGGGCTGAAGGCAAGAACTCTAAAACAGTTTATGGTGCAGGGTGTGTGGGGGTCTGCAGAGATTTTAACAGCTCTTTTTCCTGACCCTAGACCTGTATAAGTCCTTGGATGGAGGGAAAGGTCAGCCTGATGATTCTCTCTGCAGTCCTGATTATTCGTTGCAGTCTGGAACCTGTCCTGTTTTTGTGATGACCGAAACCACACGTGGAGGATGGATGAAGACAGGACAGACTGAATGATGGCAGTGTAGAAGATGACCCAGCAGCTCATTTGTGGAAGGTTGTATTCTTGAGTTTGCCCAGGAAGTACAGTCTCTGCTGGGCCTTCTTTCGAACAGTGTTCTATGTGTGAAGAACCATCTCAGGTTCCCCCTAGAGATGGTGGTTCTAAGAAACCTGAAGTGATCCACAGCCGACCACGGTGTTGTGAGGATGGTGAGGGGGGTGTATGGAGGTGGTGTTTTCCGAAAGGGCCACCCACCATTTCCCACAGTCTTGAGTGGGTTTAGCTCCAGGCAGTTCTGACTACACCAGTGTACCAGCCGGATCCACCTCCTGTCTGTATTGCAGACTCATCACCGTCCTGGATCAGTCCAATGACCAGTGGTGTTATCTGCAAATTTCAGGAGTTTTCACGGACGAGTCCGCTGAGGTGCAGTCATTTGTGTTACAGGGAGTAAGAGGAGTTGGGGGAAGAAAACACCAACCCCTGGGGGTGGCACCAGTAATTATTGATCGGTTTCGGGAGGAAAGAGAGAAGATGCTCCCCAGTCTTCACCTGCTGCTGTCGGTCCGTCAGGAAAAGCTGTTGAATCCACTGACAGTGGAGGCTGGGGACGTTGAGCTGGGTTGAGGCTTCTGGTGGAGGATGTCTGGTATGAGGTGTTGAAGCCGAGCTGAAGTCTACAAAACACCCAGCGCCGGAACATGAGCTGGGGTTGAGCAGGGGAACAGAATTTTAATCCATGGTAGTTTTGGGCCTGATCCTCACCTTCTTCATTGATCATTGATGCCCACGAGGTGAGATCTTGCATGGAGCCCCAGACAGAAGCGATTGACCGTTATCTTGGAAAAACTTCTCCCATTTTCCTTATAATGCCCCAATAGTTGCTGTCTCTCACCAGCTGCTTGGCTATTTTCCTGTAGTCCATCCAGCCGTTATGCAGGTCTACTATTTTTATCGCTGATGTCCTTTACACAGCTCTTGGGTCTTGGCCATGGTGGAGAGGTTGGAGTTTGTGTTGTTTTGAGTGTGTGGACAGGTGTCTTTTATAACAGATAATTGAGTTCATCAAAGTGCAGTTAATACCAGGTAATGAGTTTGAGGAAAACAGGAGGGGGCTGGAACTCGTCCCTCGAGAGGCTGCGTCAATCTCACGAGATTGATCTTGAATTTGGTCGGCGGTTGGTTGTGGAGGAAGTCTGGAAACAGGTTTTTCTTTTGGGCTTACTGGATAAACGGGCTTTCATATTGACAAAACGGCGGAATAGGCTAAAACTGGTATGTGGAATGGTTCGAGTAAGTACAGTTAGAAGACGGGGAAAGATATGGATTTTGAAGGTGGGGACAGCGGTAAGGTAGGGGGAGAGGAAGAGGGACGTTGGGAAAAGAGGAGGAAGGAGGGATTTTTGAAAGTCAGGGTAACAAGCGAGAGTTGGAAAAGAAGCAGCTTCGGATGAAAGAGAGAATAGTTAGAAGGAAAATACTGAAAGGAAGAATTTAAAAATAATAATAAAATTAGGAATGAGGAGGAGCATAGTAACCTGAGCCCGAGAAATAAAAAAGAAAATAGGAGATGTAGAAATGTGAAAGTATTGAAAGTTTTATTAAGAGACGGGAACTTATTAGTGACGTGTTAAAAGGAAGAACAAAAAAATGAAGGCTTTACATGTAGAAAGCATGAAAAAAAAACAATGGTTGTAGAGAGAAAGATTTTCGGAGAAAAATAAATCAATCCGGGGGGTGGAGTTTTTTGGTATCCCTCAGGATGAAGATTTAGACAAAATAAAAAAAAAAAAAAAAAAAAAAAAAACAAAAGAAGCATTATGGGGGCAAAAAGTGAAAACTCACTGAAGAGATGATCAAACACTGTCAACAGAGAAAAGAGTAGGAAGTCTGTCAGTGATGATTGAATTTGCAGAAAACCCAAAAATCTTGTCAGAAACATCAAAATGGATTGTTAAGCTTCCAAGTAAGAGCATACACCCTCCACACTTAGATGTTACAAAATGCCAGAGATATGGGACACAGCAGCAGTTTTCAAAGGGAAAGCAGAGGTGTTGCAAAGTGTGGAGGGGACAAAACAAGATAGAAGACTGTAAAGAAGTGCACAAGAAAAATTGTTGTAACTGTGGAGGTCAACATAGATTACATATGGAGGATGTGAGGTGAGGAAAAACAGCAAAGGAAATCCAAAAACATGTAAGGTGAGCAAAAAACACAAGTTATGCAGAAGCAGTCAACAGTGTTGGAAAGGACAAAGATAAGAGAGACGGAACAAAAAGAGAGGGGGGACAAATTCCTCAAAAAATGCAAAAACAGAGGAGAATATTGAGTTATCGGTAGAAAGTTACTATTCATTTGCTTACGTCATCAACTGTACTGACCAGAGGCCAAACACATAAAAAACTGACAAAAATTAAAAATAATTGTATTAATAATTTTTGGGTTTCAAAAGAGGGATCTTGGGAGAACATCAACAAGAGGTTGGAAACAGAGGGGAAGGGGACCAGGAAACCTCAGGGGCTGATAACATATGAGAATTACTACAATGGAATGATAGAAGTCTGATAGCTAACGGACAGGAACTGAAAAGGATATATGATGACTATTATTAGATTTTGTTATTAAAGGGTATGATAGTATAAGAAGGGGACGACCAGAAAGGAAATGGAAGGAGGTGTGCGATATTTATAAAGAAGGAGTTCAATATCAAATATTAAGAAAAAAGGTAAAGATTTAAGAGTATATAGTTGTTGAAATTTGGGAGAAAAAAAAGGCAAAGAAAGAAAGTGTGAGATAATGGAATTTTATACCCCTGTAAAACATTATAAAATGGAGTGGATGGAGATGTTGGAATATCTGGAGGAGAAAAAAGTTAATTATGGTGCGGGGACTTTAATGCTATAAGCACAATATGTTTGGGAAAATGTAATGATAAAAAACAGGGGGACAAGTATTAGAAGAAGTAATAGAAAACTAAAAAAATTTTAGTATGTCTTAATGATGGGAGGGGGTACAAAAATTAATGTAAGAACAGGGAAACAGAAGGAGTCAGCAATTGATTTAACTTTGGTATCAAAATTCGTTTTAGCTGGTATATGTGAGTGGGAATATTGATAAAAATACAACTATAGGTAGTGATCATTATCCCACTAAGATCAAAAAAAGGACCTAAAACATTAAAAACATTAAGATGTAAAAATAAATAAATGGGAATTAATAAGGCAGACTGGATTAATTTCAATATCTCCGTGAAAAGAATCTAAGGAAAATAGATATGAAAAATGGGAGTAAAATAATATTAAATGAATGTGTGTGTAGATAATTATAGAAAGCTGCAGAAAAAATTTAATAAAAAAAGGGAGAAAGACGGGTTGTGATAAAGAAAAAATGGTACCATGGTGGACCAGTGAATGTAGAGAACAAATAAAATTAAGAAATAAAGCATTAAGCATTTAAAAGAAAATCCAGTATTTCAGAACCTCATTGAATATAAAAAGAAAACAAAGCAATGGTAAGGAAAATTATTAGGAATGCCAAAAAAGGAAAAATTGGAGGAATTTTTGTAGTACGGTAGGGAGAGAAAAAAAATGATAAAATATGGAAAAAATAAAAAGAATGAATGGTATTAAAGAAAGAATATGGATATCCAATATTAGAAAGTAGAAATAAAAAAAACATAATAAAGAGGAAGAAAAAGCTGAAATACTAGCTAAAAACATTCAATAAAATTCATAGTTCAAGTAACATTAGTGATGAGGGAAGGGAAAGGGGAGGGAAAGCACAAACTGAAATACAAAATATTTACTACAGAAACACTGAAGAAAACAATAACTAATGAATGGAAACCGTTTAACAAAAGCAGAACACTGAACTCTGTGCTTAGAAAATTAAGAATACGGCACCTGGTAAAGATCAGATTTTGTTTTACACAATGATCAAACATCTAAAGACGTCATATTAGGGCTTTATTAATAAATTCTGGAGGAGGGGAAGCTGCCTCAGAGCTGGAACGAGTCAATCATCGTACCACTAGCTAAACAGGAAAAGAAACACAAAAACCAGAAAAATTATAGGTCTATTGCTTTAAACATAAATATTATGCAAAAATAATGGAAAAAATGTATTCATAATAGATTAACATATTATTTGAATAAGGAACGGTACATTACTAAAGTGCAAGTGGATTTAAGAAAAGGGAGAAAATACTAATGACCCAACATTAATGTTTAGAACATGAAATTAGAGAGAAGTTAATAAAGGAAAGTGTAGTAGCTGTATTTTTTGACATAGAGAAAGCTTATGATATGATGGGTTGAAGGATTACTGATTAAATTAAATAAAATTAAAAATCAATGGGAAAAAAATGTTTAACTGGATTTTCAAAAATTTTTTAACAAATAGAAAATCTCAAGTTAAAAAATAGATCAAGAAATATCAACAAAACATATGCTGTAGACAATGGTACGCCACAAGGTAGTATTATAAGTCATTATATTGTTCACTATAATGATAAACGACGTATCTACAGAAAATTGGAAAAAGAAATAGGATGTTCACCTTTTGCAGGTGATGGAGCCATATGGAAAAGGTGAGAGAAACATAATTAAAGATAACTGGAAAGAAAAATACAGGCGGAGATAAAAAGGATAGAGGAGTGGGCTTTCAATGGGGAATTTTAAGTTCTCAGTCGAAAAAAACAAAAGTTATGGTATTTACACGGAAAAAAAAAGGGAGGAAATAAAATTAATATTATATCAAATCCAAGGAATTAGAACAAGTTAAATGAATAAATTTTAGGAGTATGGTTGATGAGAAATCCCTATGGAATATACATATTCAGAAAATAATAGATAAAATGTAAGGAAAGTATTAAAATTATTAGATGTTTGGCTGGCAGTGGGGGGGAGGGGGGCAGACAGTGAAGTGCTGACAAAAAATTTACACAGGATTGATCAGATCAAATATAGATTATGGAAGTATTATATATGGTTCAGCAGCAAAAAAGGACACATCTGGGAAAAAATTAGACATTATTCAACATCCAAGCATTAAGACAACCAACAGCACAACCAAAAGCACTCGAAGTAGAAAATGGGAGAAATGCCATTAGATTTCAGGAGAACACAATTAACAAATAATTACTGGATAAACCAACAAGGCAATAACCCGGGGAATCCAACACGAGGACATCTTGAAGCCATGCTGGGGAAAAAGTAAAAAAAGAGTGACCAAGAAGTTTGGGTTGGATCATTAAAAAAAAATAAAACAGAAGAGTTTCATATAGAAAAACAGGTAAAATAAAGCCAATTACTGCCAGTAGCTGTTGTACCCCTGGATCTTACAGAAGCCCAGGTAGATATGTCATTAATGGAAAAAAGAAATGGACATGTATATTAGAGTTAAATATAGTACAGGAAATTTTTTATGAGTTTATACAGATGCATCGAAAAATAAACGATAAAATAGGAATAGCATTCATAATACCGCAATTTTCAAAAATAAGAGTTAAAGAAAAACGAATCACAAATGGTTTTATCAATATACAAAGGGGAAATGTTAGCAATTACTTTTAGGCAGTACAGTGGGTGGAAAGACATAAAAAACCTTTTAAAAGAATAATTTGTTCAGGATTCAAGTTCCAGGTTTAATATTGAGGTTTACAACATAACCATTTCAGACAGCAGGCCAGGGGGGACATTTTACTAGAAAATACAGCATTCTTATTCAGACTACAAATGATGGGTTTATTCATAGTATTTTTATGGTTCCAAGCACATATGGGGTTAAAAAAAGAAATGAGATGGCAGATAAGGAGGCTAGAAGGGCAACACCAAAAATCATAATTCCAATTTTTACAGTACCTTTAAGTAAATCAGAAGCAAACAGCAATCATCAAACATAAATTGAAGGAAAAGAATGGCATGAAAAGGTTGGGATGGAGAAAGAAAAGGAAGATGTTTATAGGATCAAAAGGCAGTCGGTGTCCAAAAAAGAACTGGAAAAAGGAATAGAAAGAGGAAAGGTATAACAAAGGGGGGGACTAAGATAGGGCCACACAGGACTCAATTATACACTTTTAAAAAACATAAAAACATAATACAGGACAATGTGACCACTGTTGGGAAGGATGAAACAATTGAACATGTTTATAGAGTGTCAGAAATATGAACTGGAAAGAAGGAGGTATGAAGAGAGAAAATTGAAAGGATTAAAGAAAAGTTTTTAGTATAATATATTCATTACAAACGGGACAATAGGGGAGCAAAACATATACAAATATTTTAAGATTTCTAAAAGAACAAAATTATTTTAATAGAAATTTAAGTATATAGGAAGATATTAATCCATGATGAAACCAACAACTTCCATACCAGTGGTGGCGGTAATGCACACCTACAGTTCTTGCCAACTGCCATTTAAAAACACCAGAAGAGAAGAAGAAGAAGAAGAAAAGAAGAAGAAGAAAGAAGAAGAAGAAGAAGAAGAATTAGAAGAAGAAGAAGAGGAGAAACAGGAGGGCTTCTTCAAGAACTAACAGGCCTGTGAGAGCTGGGATTCCTACTGGTTGTTAGGTGATCAGTTTGTTTTTCTGATGTATCAAATACTTATTTCATGCAATAAAATGCAAATTAATTACTTAAAAATCACACAGTGTGATTTTCTGGATTTTTGTTTGAGATTCCGTCACTCACAGTTGAAGAGCACCTATGATATTAAAGACTTTTACATGGTTTGCAAGCGGGAAAACCTGCAAAATCAGCGGTTTATCAAATACTTGTTCTCCTCACTGTATACACATGCAAAGTCTAGACAAGATGAAGTACAATAATCTAAACACTATATACATACAAGGGAGATGTAAATGAGTTGAAGAAGTATTTGCTGTATTGTTCATGATGATGTCAGCAGCCTCAGCCTAAATGGTCATCTACAACGTTCCCCGTCTGTGGAGAAGTTCTGTGGTGAGCTGCTATCTCCTATCTAGCTTCTGATTGGAGCAGGTACCAGAGCTGCTGACACTCCAGGCTGGTGTTAAAAGCAGAAGGAATGATGCATTGATCTGCTCGGGAATGACTGGTTCCATCGTGATCCCAGGACCAAATCTACCTTTAAACACTCCTCTCTTCTCCTCCACCAGCAGGCTCTGCTCCTCTGTTCAGTTCGGTCTTCTCCACCTTCTTGTCTCCGTCTTGTTTTGGTCATTTTATCAAACTAAATCTCATTACACAAGAAGATCACAGTAAAATGCTGAATTTTAAAATTTATATGAAATTAATATGAAATAGATGCAGTATGAAAACGACCAGCATGGAGTGTAAACATGAGTAAATCAAAATAATCATGAGCATGTAAATAAGCTACATAATTTAATCTGGCTAATTCTTATCATGATTTAATAATTTCTGAATCCAGTCTATATTCTATCATCGGTTAATTTCTCTCTGTTGATTACTAGAAGCACATTTGTTTGTTTCTTTTAACAACCAATCACAGCTCTTAGAAGAGTGTTACACTTAGAAATGGAGTCAACCCCTCCTCCTCACTAAGATAGGAATTTCTGTTGTCTCCTAGCTTAGTGTGGCTCTCAGCAGCGAAGTGAATAATTCGCTAGGAGTCCTTGCCTAGGTTTATCTAAGATGGCAACTCTCTGAGAGGGCTGAGAATCTTTGAGAATAAGGGCCCTGATGCTTAAATCTTGTATCTGTGTTTGCTGATGTTTTCATCTACCAGTTTTTCTTCCACACATCATTACAAACCAGTCTAACCTAGATTGTAGGATATTGGGAATCTGTTCCATTGTTTTCACCCATTTCACAACATGTGTTTTAGAAATGTCTTTGTGCTTCAGTGATCTTTTTCCCTACATTTATTTAATAACTACAGAACTGCCATATTTTACAACAATTTCATTCTTTCATTTATTTGATATGTTTAATGTTTCTGGAAAGGAGTAGTTGTTTCAGATAAATAACTTAGTGACCAGCCAACAAATACAGGATGATTTATTCACAAGGTACTCGTTCCTTTACTGTAACTATTTATATAGTGATTATGCTCTATTTTGAAGTGACTGACAAAAAAAAACAAGGCACCGCATTAATGGACATTGGCCTTAAAACAACAGGGTGTATAACAGTGAGGAATCTACAGTGTTGCTGTCTCTTACCCATCTTTTCTTCCACCACACCATATACACAAAAATATTTGGTAAAACATTGTTAGGTATGGATTCAAAAAAAAGTAAAATCCTGCAAGTTACGTTCAGATTCACAAACTACGACCAGGCATAAGAGCACAGTAGCACACTGATGATGGAGACACCTGCAGAACAAGGTACCAGCTGCAAAATCAATCTCATTTTATTGAACAAAGAAAGGGACACAAATATTTACAATAATATATATTCCTCACAGCCTAGAATTGTAGAGTTAAAAAAAAAACCTTAAAAAAAGACCTCTTGGGTTTAGTTGTTTGACGTTTCCCTCCATGACCAGGGTCACTGTCCATGGCCAAAAGGTCTGCAGTTCCGACTTATCCAGTCACACACCAGTATACAGTGACAGGAAATAGATATACAACAGGAATATGGGATATATGAGAAGGGGCTTCTTTGTTTTAAATTCATCTCCGACGAGTAGTGAAGCAGCACTGTACGCAGCCCAGAACACGCCAAAAAGCTGGAAAGAGAACACACGACGTGACTACATCTACTGATCAGAGACTGCAGATAACTTTCAAAGTAATTACTACCAGGAAAAAAAACACTACACTGATAAAACAATTTAACAAATGTGAGGATTCTATCAACAGAACCAAGTGTGCCTCATACACACACAATGTCTAAAACATCAAACATTCCATTAGTGGTTCGAATCATACTTGTGTAAAACAAAGGTTTGGCTACACAGTGTTTGATAAGCACTGCAAGATTCAAATGAGCAAGAAAGTGGTTATCGCTCAAAGTGGAAACATAATATTCTTTAAATGGTCTGTTAGACTGTCTGACAGCATGATGTTTAAACTGCCTGTCTATGGAGCTAGATTTCCATTAGACTGTCCTCAGATGAAGCAATGACAGCATAGCATAGGTCTAGGTAACAACTGAGCTGCTTGTCTCATCTAGCCAGGTTAGTAAGCTAGTCTCAACCTACTGACATGGCAAGATGTCCCAGAATGCTTTACGTTCAGACTAATCAATGAATGCAGATAAAAGTGCTTCAGACCACCTATGGAGGTGTCCTAAGTAAAACTGTTCTCAATCAATCTTGAGAGCATAGAAACCTCTTTTAGGGCTGTCCAGAATAGATGTTAGAGTCAATCTGAAAGGCTTTTGACAGGCTGTTAAACTATCTTCCAAGGTGCTGAAAATCACACAAATCAATAACCAGTGTTTTAATAATTAGGGGCATAGACTCAGACTCTGTGAGGGATGATTGTTTCAGCTTCTTTGCTCTATAACTGCTGCAAAGTCATTTCTATCCAAATGCAAAGATGGAACTGTGATGAGTTTTACGTTTATTTTACAAAAAACTAAAAAGTGAGGGACGGTTTCTAATCCGGGCCATGACCTTAATAGAAACATTTCATCCAGTGTTTAGGATACCGTGAGCTGGCACAGCCACAGGGTTAAAACAACAGCTAGCCGTTTATTATTTTACCATGACTGAACAGCCCACCATTGAGTGACTGTAACATCAGAATTGTGTTGGTAGTTTCTACTGACTTGTTGTGAAGTTGTGGACCTCTGATTGGCAATATAACCCTGTGTTCTAAAGCATTAAACATTGACTTCTAATGTTTTTAGCTTGCACCTAACAAGGATTCTGATTGTTTTAACTCATGATTTACAACATAAAAACTTTAATACATGGTAACATACATTTATAACAATAAAACAGTACTCGACAGACTTTGAAGGAGGTAATCCCTCTAGTTTCACTGACTGACAGTAGAAGCCTGGTTCCTAAATAGGGTTTCTCAAGTGGAAGGTTAAATAGAAGAAAACTGATCTGCTAATACAGCTAGATTGAATACATGTGGATGAAACCTGTAAAACTGGCTTCAGTAGTCTGATTGAGACACTTTTTAATAAAATATAACTCACCTTGGCTAGTGTGGAAACCACTTCAAACCCTCCAATCACTAAAAGCAGAGGGGTTATGACAATGAGAGGAAGAAGAGAATATCCAATCACTCCAAGAACTTGGCCATAGGAAACCTACACAAGAGAAAAAAAGAGCCTATTTTGATAAATAAGGAGAACTACCAGATATGCTGGAAATATTGGTGTAGCTGTGGGGACTCACCTCACCACCAAGTACACGAGCAAGCAGGAAGATAGTAAGTGATCCGAATATCCAGATGGTGATGATCCAAGATACAACCTGCATGTGTAAGGGACAACGCAGTCGTACATCAGAGCTTGAAAAATGACCTCTGACTCCTGAGTGCTTCGCTTTGTTTCTGCTCTTAAAAACTGCTGAATAACCAATGTGAATCCTGTATGATCTGGTTTCCTCCTACAGTCCAAAAACATGCATGCTATCCTAGCAGAATACTTTATATGGATAACTGGCTGTCTTTTTTATTTTGCATGTGATGGACTGGGAACCTGACCAGGATATACCCCACTTCTTGCTGACTGACCACAGGAAATAGTCACCATCGCAAATAGATGATGCTTCAACTAATGATTCAGATGATCTAGGTGTGTTTATCATATTCTGCTCACCCTGAACTGCCCGTAGATTGAGATCATGGAGAAAAGGAGCACCACGGCCAGAGGGCCCCAGAAATCTGGGTTGTCTCGGACTACTTGCCGGTTATACCCCAATGATGGCATGGGCATCAGCACACATCGGACCTTGTAGTAGATGTCCTTCAGGTCAATGTCCAGCTCATCCCTGCTCACATAGGAGAAGAGGCACTATAATGGAATCTTTGCGTTGAGATTGGCTAATGGTCAGATCGATGTAAACAGGAATGCATCATAAGTTCAGGTGCAGGAGTCAAATTTTTACTGGGATTAGCGGCTTCTTATTATATTGAGCCAGAACGTTCCAGAGCCTTTTAAACTCCAGTGAAAATAACTCAATATTTCAACAATCTCTTCCTCAGGGTACCTGATATGTGAAATAAAATGTAAAAGATCCGTTAATTGTTGTTTAAATGATAACCATTCCATTTCCAGATGGTATGAACATTTCATCATGATCAAACCAAAGATCTTTAAAACAATATGATAAATAAAAAGGAAATGACTTGCTTTAATCCTAGCCAAAAAGCCAGTCTAAAATTAGACTTGAGTGAAACGGGAAACAATTTAATCTGCATGTGTCTGTGAAAGCTATAGCTGCTGTTCAGGTCAGGACTCCCACTTGCATTCATGGACAAAACAACGTCCGCACAAAAGCCTGAGGTGCTGAGAGCTGTAAGAATGGCTCTAGCCTTTTCTGTCCATTACAGAAATGCACACATCTCAACTGGAAAGTCCAATGTTGTAAGACTGTTGTTATGTTTGTCATATTCAATTCAATTCAGTTTATTTATATAGCGCCAATTCACAACACATGTCGTCTCAAGGCACTTCACAAAAGTCAGATACATACATTACAATTAATCTTAATCATTGAACAGTGCAGTCAGATTCTGTTATTTATTCAAATTGGATAAAAAGTTTTTCTATCTAAGGAAACCCAGCAGATTGCATCCAGTCAGTCAGAACAGAAAAAGAAAAATCAGTTCTAAACTCAACAGGATTGCTCGTACACATTGATCCAGATTCACAAGGGAAACCACTCTGCTGAACTTTAGTAGAATAAACAGCTGTTCTACAGCTCACACCTTGTAATCTGGACAGTTTTTGAGGTCCAATAATCTTTTACTTTTAGCTTCCTGCCCCATCTGACAACTCCATACCTGTCCTTCTCACTCTTTACTTTAGAAAGGCAGTATCAACACTTCTTGGTATAGCATATTTTCCTTTTTACTAAAAACATATTTTCTGCAAATTCAAAACTCTCTAAAAACAGCTTACAGAAGAGGTTTGCTCTCCTCGTTGTCTTCTTCTTCAACTTCCAGCAGCCAGCCATAGCCTCGTTGCCTCAGGAAGGTGGTGGCGTATGGATCCTTGCCGCTGTCGCTACCCATGTTCAGTTTAACATCAGGCGTGCTGATGGTTCCACTGAAGTCTGTGGACAGTATGGATGATTCAGACATATGGTGTATTTCATAAACAAAATAAGCAGCAGCAAAATGTAGAACAAAAACTTCTTAATCCCAAATTAACACTGATCAAATGTCATTTCTGTACAGTCCAAATTACATGCTGGACTGTACACAAATTAAATGGTTGGTACATTTAATTTACATTGTTTTTTTTTTAATCCAGAAACTTCAAAATGATTTAAAATGCGATTTAGCTTATTTAGTTGATATAGTTGTTTTATTAGGGATTTTTATTCCACCATTTTAGATCCACTGCAAACATTTACAGACTGTATTAAATAAATTACAGTGAACCAAACCGTTTTAATTCATGCAGACAACGGACTCTGTGGGCAATACTGAAGGTCTGTGTGTCAGAGTTTTATTACAATAATACTGTCTCTATTATTCGAAAACAAAGTATGGAATGATCTGGGATTGAAGGAGATACGTGGAAAAATCTTAGACGTGCTCTTCAGCCTGGTGCTGCAGCTTGCTTGCCTCAGCCAATTAACCACGCCCCTTTAATGAGAAAAAAAAGCACGGAAATGGGCACTACAAAAGAAATTTCTCATATAATGTTTGCACTGAAAATTTATCTGGTTCACGTTTATTTTTTCCTAAAATGCTCTCTCATTTTTTACATATATTGTTAGGATTTATTTTCAAAATATAACTATTTGTTTTTATTTTCTGTCTACCTCAAGTATTCCTAAAATAAGAACTAAACCGGAAATTCATCCAGTCACTGTGAAGTGACAAGTAAACAGTGGAAGTAAGATTTGAGGCAACAGAGCCTAGAACTTTCATCCCAGATCTATATGGCTCAAAGAATCCTTGAAAAGCCCCGCTTTTAATGGAGTCTGAATATCAACCATACCCAACTAAATATCATGTCAAATTCTAGCCATGTTTGTTACCTACGTTTTATCCTTCCATCGTATCTGTGTTTTAGCTAAGCTAACAGAAGCTTACACATTTCGAAACTTACTGACACAACTAAGTTTTAACATAGTCATCCAGTGCATGGCCTTCGCTCCAATTCTCAACACGAATAGAGGGAATTAAATATAACCCGCTACTGGTACATGTTTTACTCTTTGAGGCCTGCTAGCTGTGCGCTCCTGCAATTAGCATACCTTCAGCTTCTGAAGAGGAGACGAATGTGAAATCTCCGTTGGTGGGAGAGAACTGCATGGTTGCCTTTCTATTAAAGCCTCACCTATAAGGTCCAAGACAACGACATTTAATTAAGCGTTAGGTGAAATATACTGGGTCGCGGTAATAAAGCTGTCACTAACCACAGCTCATATATAAAGTTTAGCTAACGCATTTTGTTTTCTTTCTGTCTCTCGGTGGGAAATAAACCGGAAGTACGAAGGAAGCTGGAAATGAGACACGTCGTACGATGCGTTCACGTCACCTTCTACTACTGGGAAATTAGAAACCCGAGAGAAAATCTATTTTTGTCAAGGCACACCTTCAGAAGAGGTGCATCTCAATAAATTGGAATTTTATCAAAGCTTTAAGAGAACGACTTACAGAAAGGAAGAACCCAAAACTCAATTTTTTTAGAACTTTAAAATATCAGAGCAACAAACACATTTTTAAAACGGAAATGTTATGTTAAGAGCAAAAAATCATGGAGAAGATTGCTGGCTTGTCAGTTGTCTGGCAGGCAGTTATTGACACCCTCTGCAAAGAGGGTAAGCCTCAAAACGGTCAACGAAACAAAAGCTAGCTGTTTACAGAGTTCCATATCCAAGCATATTTTTGGAAGATTAAGTGAAAGAAAAAAGTGGGACAGAACAGGTTGCAAAAGCAACAGATTTAAGCACAGCCTTGACATATTTGTAAAGCCTACATGAGAATTTGGGTGAGATTAACAAGGCGTGGATTGCAGCTGGAGGCAGTTCTTCAAGATCCATCACGCACATACGTACCAGGACATAGGTTACAACTGTCTCATTCCCTGTGTTAATCTAGTCCTGAACCAGAGACATCAAGTGTCTGACCCAGGCAAATGCAAAAAAAGGGTTGCACTATTTGTCAGTGATCCAAAGTCCTCTTTCAGACGTAATTTCATTTTACATGTCATTTGGAAATCAAGGTCCTAGAGTCAGGAGGAAGAATGCCGAGGCACAAAAGTGTGGTGCAACCTCTTTTATTTTTTTTAATGCATAATGTCTAAATAATTTATTTTGAACACATCCTCTAGTATGTCTGCTGTAGCTACATGTTCTGATTGTTCTGTTCAGCAACAGGTAAAATTTAATCTACATTTGTCGTGTAAAGATGAACTGATGATGTTTTACTGAGCCAATAAAATGGCTAAAACGTCAAACCTTCCTAAACCTCCTAAGAGACAGGAAAACAATGTGATTTGTATCTTACAAATACATTCTAATTTTCTTTTTTAAACAGTTTTGTTAAATATTTTACCTCCTCAGTAGGAGTCCATTATAGAAAAATAACAGTATCTTTCTCATTTAAGAGTTTTCTTTATGTTTATGACTATTTACATTGTACGTAGATTCTAACTGAAGGCATCAAAACTGTGAATGAACACATATGGAATTATCTAGCAAATGGAAAATTGTAAAAGAACTTTAAATATGTTTTATATATTATATTCCTTAAAGTAGCCGCTCTTTGTTGTAATGACTGATATTAACTTTTGGCCGTCTTTCAATGAACTTCTGAGAAGTTCTTTCAAGGCTCTATGGAAAACCACTTCAGGTGACCACCTCATGAAGCTCATGGAGAGAATACCAAGAGAGCAAAGCAGTAATCAAAGGGTGGCTATTTTTGAAGAATGTAAATATAAAAAGGTTTAGAGTTATTTCACACTTTTTGTTTACTATATAATTCCATGTCTGTTCATTCACAGTTTTGTTGCCTTTGGTGAGAATCTACAATGTAAATATAGAGACGGTAGCATACATACATATTCATGCATAGATATTATGCAGCTTACTTCAAAGAGTCGTTGTAGATGCTGATGGCTGTGGGCAGGAAGGCTCTCCTGTAGTGGTCTGTCTTAATGCAGATCTGAAGAAGCCTCTGACTGAAGACACTCTGTTGTTGTACAACAGTCTCGTGAAGAGGATGATCAGGGTTCTCCATAATGTTCTTCATTTTATGAAAAATCCTTCTTTGCACAATGAGGACACCCCAAAACAGAGCCAGCCTTCTTAGCTTGTTGAGCTTTTTCAAGTCCCTGGCTCTGATGCTGCTTCCCCAGCAGATAATGGCAGAAGAGATCCCACTCTCCACAACAGACGTATAGAAGATATGCAGCATCTTGCTGGAAATACCGAAGGACCTAAGCTTCCTCAGGAAGTACAGTCTGCTCTGTCCTTTCTTGTAGATGGCTTCACAGTTACACCTTTACCTTTACAGTCCATTGTCCAGGTGAACACAGAGGTATTTCTACTCCTCCACCACCTCCACTTCTTCTCCCAAGATGGAAATAGTGTCTGACCTATTCCTGTTTCTCCTAAAATCTACAATCATCTCCTTTGTTTTATTCACATTAAAGATGAGATAATTGTTTCTATACCATAGCCCCTTTTTCATTGAAAGCCCCAGGATTTGTTTTACCCAGGTAAAAGGAAACCCAGGGAATTGTGTACATTCTGTTTTCACTACTCAGAAACGCTACGGACCATTTATTTAAATCAGCCTAATGACGTATAGGGAAGATGTGAAGAAAACAGCAATACACATTCAGTCCAGCAGATGATATTACTCCGTTACTCCGTTTAAAAGAGTCTTGGCTAATCTTTTTGTTTTAACGGATAAATAGTAGATGATGAGCAGCTTTAGAATTATACAGTTTAATAATTTCTTCCATTATTCCTTAAGTTGCACTGGATCCATAAGCAGGAAAAGTTATTATCATCATTTTACTTTTCTTTTTTTGTCAACCTGCATCTGGCCAGGGTTGCTTCTTTACAACTATAATAACTACTAAACACTAATTACTACACATATTTTTCTTTTATTATTATGAGCTTGACTCATATTAGATAACTCCAGCAAAAAAAAACCTGTGTGTTCCGGTACCAAAGAAAACTCACCCATCAGTCCTCAATGACTATAGACCTGTTGCCCTGAAATCCTGCATCATGAAGGTCCTAGAGAGACTCCTGTTGGCCCACCTGAGTAAGCATACAATTAGCCATCAGGACCTTCTTCAGTTTGCTTATCGCTGTGGAGTTGAATTTGAAGATGACATCATACACCTGCTTCAACAAACCCACTGTCATCTGGACAAAGCCAGCAGCACCATGAGGATCATGTTCTTTGATTTCTCCAGTGCATTTAACACAATTCAACCTGATTTTGCTTTGTCAGAAACTCCAGAAGACTCAGATGGAGGTCTCAACAATCTCTTGGATCAAAGACTACCTGACAAACAGAGCACAGTTTGTGAGTCTGAAGGGTTGTGTCTAACCAGGTAGTCAGCAGCACAGGAGCACCACAGGGGACTGTACTCTCACCATTCCTTTCCCTTTTTTCACCTCAGACTTCCAGTACAAGAAAGACTCCTGTCATCTGCAGACATACTCTAATGGTTTTGCTGTTGTGGGGTGGATCAGAGATGGACAAGAAGCTGAGTACAGGGAGCTGGTGGACTGATTTGCAGCATGGTGTGGAAACAATCATCTCATCTTGATTGTGAATACAACAAAGGAGATGATTACAGATTTTAAGAGTAGCAGGAATAGGTCAAAGACTATTTCCATCATGGGGGAAGAAGTGGAGGTGGTGGAAGAGTATAAATATCTCAGTGTTCACCTGGACAACAGACTGGAGTGGAGATGCAACTTTGAAGCTGTCTACAAAAAGGGACAGAGCAGACTGTACTTCTTGAGGAAGCTTAGGTCCTTCAGTATTTCCAGCAAGATGCTGCATATCTTCTATAAGTCTGTTGTGGAGAGTGTGATCTATTCTGCCATCATCTGCTGGGGAAGCAGCATCTGAGCCAGGGACTTGAAAAAGCTTCACAAGCTAAGAAGGCTGGCTCTGTTCTGGGGTGTGCATATATTTATTTATATATATATATATATATTCATATAAGCTCATTATAAACATACGCAACATAAGCAAATTCACATCCCATATGTTATAAATTATATATATAATATATATATATATATATATATATATATATATATATAGTCATTTATAAGGCCAAATACTGTGCCAACAATGCCGTCACGCGCCCCGAAGTTTGATGATAACTGCTCTAGAGTAGAGTTTTCTACACTACACATCCCGCCTTTCTCCTAAGAACGCCCCAGGAAATTTTAGCGAATCTTATAGGGCTTTGTGGGCCACGTCACAGTCGAGCGTCGTTTTTTTTAACTTCCGTCATCACTAGGGCTTCTATTGGAAGATTTTTCAGTTAGACCCGCCCACATAGTCCTACCAACCAATTGTAGTAGCTCTTACCGAACTACGTCATTTTACCGCTAAAACCAAAACTACTATCAGCTTTGCCCGGTAAAACGATAATATCTGTGGGTTTTAGGAATAGAAGGTAAGGCTGAGCTTTGAATGTGTTTTATTTAAGAATATTATTGCTTGGTGTCTCATTCAGACAACTGTCATAACAGCTGTGCAATGCGTAGTGAAACTCCCAACCGCAAAACGTCGATATACCTGTTAAACCGTATAAAGTAAGTAGGAGCTTCTGTGCTATAGTTGGTCAAATGTTTTACAGACAGTTCTTAATTTCTCTGAAATCTGAACTGAAAGTCAGACTGTACTTCGACCTCCAATTGTTTTAGTGAATAAAGACGCGGGGAGTAATCAACCGACGAAGCTACTCATTTTACCCTGAAACTACGTTGTTCATTTCTAAGCTAATTTTCCGCTATTTGCATCCTCCGCTGCGCTGCAATGGGGGAGTTGTTTCCGTGTTGTGTGTAACCGTGTGTTTGCATTCTGGAAGTCTTTCTCAGGGTTATAATCTGTGTGGGGAGGCTGAGAATGGGAATCTCTGGACTGTTGCAATTCATCAAAGATGCAGCAGAGCCAACCAACGTTAAAAAATATAAAGGCCAGACTGTGGCTGTGGACACGTACTGCTGGCTACACAAAGGAGCGTTTTCCTGTGCTGAGAAGCTTGCTAAAGGGGAACCAACTGACCAGTAAGCACTTCTATCATTTTCACTGAAATAAAAACAGATTCAAAATATGCAAAATGCTTCATTGTTATATCTCTGGTCTTTTATTGTTCATCATTTCAGGTATGTGTGGTACTGCATGAAGTTTGTGGATATGTTGTTAAATTTCTCAGTTAAACCCATTCTGGTGTTTGATGGACGCAATCTGCCATCAAAACGAGAAGTGGAAAAGACTCGTAAAGAGTGAGTATTCTCCCCTGATTGTGCATCAGTCTTGGTATTCATTACAGATATATTCTGACTAGGGCTGCGCGATATTTGGAAAACATCCAATTGCAATATCACTTAATTTCACAATATCTATACGTGTAATGATTAATCCACATTATCGCTCCCTTGTCCGTTTTCTATCATCCCACAATGTTCCAGGGGCTCTTCTTTCAGACTTTAAAATATATATCGGATCTTTGCAGCAAGAGCAGTAAAGTCCACCCAACTGGGCAAAGCTATTATTTGCTAGCAGGACGTGAATGGATGATATTTGAAATATAACTGCCTTCCAAATACTGGATCCAACCAGCTTTGCAATTGTGATATTGCACACACTGATGTGATGTTGATTGCCTTCTGATATGTTTGCAGGTCTAATAGATTCTCTGTTCATAGTAACATTGTTAGTAATTGTAAAACTGTGCCTATCTTAACTACCTTGGTTCATTCTTCCAGTTCATTGATCATTTTGGTTTACTCGTGTCTTCCAGGCGCAGGGAAGCCAATCTTCAAAAAGGCCGACAGCTGCTGCGTGAAGGGAAACTGTCAGAGGCGAGAGACTGTTTTGGACGTTGTGTTAATATCACCCCTGCCATGGCTCATAACCTTATTAAGGTGTGGCTACTGTCTTGCTGTGGCCAATAACATTTTTAACATGAAATGCATCTACTGACAAAATGAAAATGTAAATTGTATGTCTGCATACGAAACTCTTTTACAAGTCATTGTGAAAATGTTACATTGGTTCATAAACGTGTTTATTTGTTGTGGTTTTGGGCTTCAGACTCGTAGAATGTATGCCTTTGTACAGGTATGGTAATGTGGTCTAACATGAAGTATGTTCCTGAACCAGGCTGCGAGGCAGAGAGGGGTGGATTGTGTTGTGGCCCCTTATGAAGCAGATGCTCAGCTCGCTTATCTTACCAAATCTGGGTATGCTCAAGCTGTCATCACTGAGGACTCTGACCTGTTGGCATTTGGCTGCAAAACGGTAAGTAGACGTTCAGCAATGGAGTGCATTCACAATCAGAACCTAAAACAGTACTTGGTGCACATGGTGTAATAAGGTTTAAAATACACTGCTCAAAAAATAAAGGGAACACTCAAATAACACAATCTAGATCCGAATGAATGAAATATTCTCATTGAATACTTTGTTCTGTACAAAGTTGAATGTGCCGACAACAAAATCACACAAAAATCATCAATGGAAATCAAATTTATTAACCAATGGAGGCCTGGATTTGGAGTCACACACAAAATTAAAGTGGAAAAACACACTACAGGCTGATCCAACTTTGATGTAATGTCCTTTAAAAAAAGTCAAAATGAGGCTCAGTATTGTGTGTGGCCTCCACGTGCCTGTATGACCTCACTACAACGCCTGGGCATAATAATTTCTTACATTATTCGTTAAGTTGCACTGGATCCATAAGCAGGAAAAGTTATCATCATTTTACTTTTCTTTTTTTATCAACCTGCATCTGGCCAGGGTTGTTGCTTTACAACTACAATAACTACTAAACACTAATTACTACACTTATTTTTCTTTTATTATTATGAGCTTGACTCATTAGATAACTCCAGAACAAAAAAAAAAAAAAATATATATATATTCTATATATTTTAAAAAATATTAAATTTGATAGAGAGATAGAGAGATAAATATATATATATATAGAAGAGAGATATATATATATATAGATAGAAAGAGATATAATAATTAATTAGATTGAGAGATATATATATAATAAGATAGAAAGAGAGATATATATATATAGATAGATAGAGAGATATATATATATAGATAGATAGAGATATATATATAATAGATAGAGAGAGATAGATAGATGAGAGATAGATAGATAGAAAAGAAATAGATAGAGAGATAGATAGATAGAGATATATAGATAGATAGAGATATAAGAAAGATAAATATATAGATAGATAGAGATATATAGATAATAGGGTAAAGAGAGATTTAGAAGAATTTTATTTTATAATAGATAGATGATAGAGATAAATATTAAAGATAAAATATTTTAATATTTTTTAAAAAATTTATTTTTTATATTACTGACCCACTGCCAAAGGGGAAAGGATGTTGCAGGCAACCTCTCCATTTCCAGACTCTGTCACGTCTGTCACATGTGCTCATTGAACCTGCTTTCATCTGTGAAGAGCACAGGACCCCAGTGGCGTATTTTCCAAAGGAGTTCTCTGGCAAATGCCAAGGGTCCTGCACGGTGTTGGGCCCCCCCCGTGAGCACACCCCATTGGGGGGGTGGGCCCTCATACCATCCTCATGGAGTCGGGTTTCTAACCGTTTGTGCAGACACTCACCATTTTGTGGCCTGCTGGAGGTCATTTTGCAGGGCTCTGGCAGTGCTCCTCCTGTTCCTCCTTGCACAAAGGCGGAGGTAGCGGTCCTGCTGCTGGGTTGTTGCCCTCCTACGGCCTCCTCCACGTCTCCTGGTGTACTGGCCTGTCTCCTGGTAGCGCCTCCAGGCTCTGGACACTACGCTGACAGACACAGCAAACCTTCTTGCCACAGCTCGCATTGATGTGCCATCCTGGATGAGCTGCACTACCTGAGCCACTTGTGTGGGTTGTAGAGTTCGTCTCATGCTACCACGACTTTGAAAGGACCACCAACATTCAAAAGTGACCAAAACATCAGCCAGAAAGCATGGGTACTGAGAAGTGGTCTGTGGTCCCCACCTGCAGAACCACTCCTTTATTGAGTGTGTCTTGCTAATCGCCAAAGATTTCACCCTGTTGTCTATTCCATTTGAACAACAGCAGGTGAAACTGATTGTCAATCAGTGTTGCTTCCTAAGTGGACAGTTTGATTTCACAGAAGTTTGATGTACTTGGAGTTACAGGGGTTGGCCAATGAAACTGAAACACCTGTCATTTTAGTGTGGGAGGTTTCATGGCTAAATTGGACCAGCCTGGTAGCCAGTCTTCATTGATTGCACATTGCACCAGTAAGAGCAGAGTGTGAAGGTTCAATTAGCAGGGTAAGAGCACAGTTTTGCTCAAAATATTGAAATGCACACAACATTATGGGTGACATACCAGAGTTCAAAAGAGGACAAATTGTTGGTACACGTCTTGCTGGCGCATCTGTGACCAAGACAGCAAGTCTTTGTGATGTATCAAGAGCCTCGGTATCCAGGGTAATGTCAGCATACCACCAAGAAGGACGAACCACATCCAACAGGATTAACTGCGGACGCAAGAGGAGGCTGTCTGAAAGGGATGTTTGGGTGCTAACCTGGATTGTATCCAAAAAACATAAAACCACGGCTGCCCAAATCACGGCAGAATTAAATGTGCACCTCAACTCTCCTGTTTCCACCAGAACTGTCCGTCGGGAGCTCCACAGGGTCAATATACACGGCCGGGCTGCTATAGCCAAACCTTTGGTCACTAATGCCAATGCTAAACGTCGGTTTCAATGGTGCAAGGAGCGCAAATCTTGGACGTTGGACAATGTGAAACATGTATTGTTCTCTGATGAGTCCACCTTTACTGTTTTCCCCACATCCGGGAGAGTTACGGTGTGGAGAAGCCCCAAAGAAGCGTACCAGCCAGACTGTTGCATGCCCAGAGTGAAGCATGGGGGTGGATCAGTGATGGTTTGGGCTGCCATATCATGGCATTCCCTTGGCCCAATACTTGTGCTAGATGGGCGCGTCACTGCCAAGGACTACCGAACCATTCTTGAGGACCATGTGCATCCAATGGTTCAAAGATTGTATCCTGAAGGCGGTGGCGTGTATCAGGAGGACAATGCACCAATACACACAGCAAGACTGGTGAAAGATTGGTTTGATGAACATGAAAGTGAAGTTGAACATCTCCCATGGCCTGCACAGTCACCAGATCTAAATATTATTGAGCCACTTTGGGGTGTTTTGGAGGAGCGAGTCAGGAAACGTTTTCCTCCACCAGTATCACGTAGTGACCTGGCCACTATCCTGCAAGAAGAATGGCTTAAAATCCCTCTGACCACTGTGCAGGACTTGTATATGTCATTCCCAAGACGAATTGACGCTGTATTGGCCGCAAAAGGAGGCCCTACACCATACTAATAAATTATTGTGGTCTAAAACCAGGTGTTTCAGTTTCATTGTCCAACCCCTGTATATTGTGTTGTTTAAGTGTTCCCTTTATTTTTTTTGAGCAGTGTACATTCAGCTTCAATTGCAGTGACATATTCTCACACTAAGGAATTGTTGCGGTCCTAGCAACAGCAGTCTTCATAGATTTTACTTTTTTTTTTTTTTTACTCCTCCTCACTGTGCATGGTGGCAATATGAACATGGGTCCTTGTCCAGCCCAGGTTTTCACAGTTCTGGTTTTTAAAATTTAATTCTTGCTCTGATTCTACTGTACTTTAAGTGGAGGAGTCAAGGTAGGTAATGGGAGAGTGATGGTAGGATGAAGCAGGGGATGGATAGATGGACTGGGGCCACGTCAGCTGTAATCCATGGACTGCTTCGGTCTGTTTGACTAAATGAAAAGTCTGAATTCTCTAGTCTGTCTACATTCTGAACCTCACTTACCCAGAGTGGTTAACACCTGTAACTAAATCGGGATGGTGTGGTTCCGGCGGGTCGGTCTCTCCAATACTGGATCCAGTTCAGCACCTAGATCCAAAAGCAATACTCTGGGCAGTCTAAATCGCCATATTAGCCAGTCATCATCATGGGTCAGGAAACCTTGGTGAGCAGTGCTGATGCACCCATCGTGCAGCATTACCAATGAGTATCACTGTGGTATTTAAATGTTTACAGAAATCATTGTTATTGCTTCACACCTTGTCACAATTTATGTTTTAATCTGTGGTGCACATCAGCCTGGTGATCATCGGGCAGAGGAATGTGATGGTCAGAAAACTTTGAGATGTTGTGTGGACTTTGATTTAATATTTAAGTTGGCATATTGGCCTTTTTTAATTTATTGGAAAGGTCTTTATGTATACTTATGGCACAAGCATAAGTAACACTGCAGTTTTGAATGTGTATTATAATGTTGATCTATGATCCACCACCTCTCCATCTGTGGCGCCAGTTTCCCCTGTCTCCAAAATGAGCGTACCCATATGTCAGAATTTGTGTGAGGGACGGCACATTCTCCTGTCACGTTTGTTTTTTATAGATCACAACCTTTGTGTGGAAAGGGACGTACGCCGGTTTCAGGCCCCGCTTTGTGCGTAAGCTAGGTTTAGAAATGAGACCCCAGATCTGCTAGCCTGGTGGAGGCTTTTCCACACAGTGCTGTGGCTGCAGCCACAGATGGATCTACTAAATAATAACCTAAAGGGGTCGAATATTTCTGCTGTCATTTACTTGGCTATGGTTTTTCTTGACCGTTAAGGCAGAGGAAAATGTTACACAGCCACTTTTCTACTAACCAGCAGCTTCACAGAGTTAACGGAGATTTCAACATAAACTGTCTGTGAGAACCAGAGGAAGACTAGTACCTTTATGTAACACCTCTGGAGCTAATTGTTATATTTAGTGCACATTTACCCAGTTGTACTACAATTACACTGATTCTAAGAACAAGCTGGGGTGGTAGGCTAACCCTAGGTCAGAGTGCAACCTATGACTCTTTGGGCTTTCTGCAATGTCTCTTAATAACTTTGACTAGAAATGATAAGGAACCAACAGATGTTCATTAATATAGATATAATAACAAAAGCAGGTTTTAGCAGGGGTTCTCTCTAAAGAAGTTGGAGAGGTTTGCTTAAGAAAGTGATGCCTCGGATTCCTAGCTTGAGAGAACCTGTTTGTTCAACAAGTTGTTGAACAATAATTTTGAGGAAGGCGCGGGGCACTGGTGGTGTTGGGGTTAAAGCATACAACCATATGCGGCGGCTATAGTCCTCAATGCGGCTGTCCCGGGTTCGAGTCCTGACCCGGTGAGCTTTGCTGAATGTCTCCCCCTCTCTCTGCCCTCTTTCCTCTCTGCCTACTGTTTAAAAATAAAAACCTCTAGTGCTGAAAAAATATCTTAAAAAATAATAATAATTTTGAGGAAGTTCATTCCCCCTAAATTACTCTAACTACACATTGACCTTATACAGTGCTCAGCATAAATGAGTACACCCCTTTTTGAAAAGTAAGATTTTAATCACAATCTCAATAAAGACAAGAACATTTTCCAAAATTGTCACAATGCTGAGTTTCATAAAACACTTGTTTAGCTACATAACATAGAAACCAAGGTTAATGATATAACTTGGATCACAAAATCTCAATTTAGATGGGGCAAAAATGATTGCATGCAAGATAAACTACTCTACACCGCTGCGATTTGGAAGGGCAGCACCAAGTCTTCTAGGCATTGAATGAACAAGTTGGCGCCATACTGCAACACTGATCTTTTTCATTCTTCAAGAACAACCTCTTCTAGAGCCTGGATGCTGGATAGAGAGTGATGCTCAAGTTTGTGTTATTTCCTATGATTCTAATTGGGGTGTAGTCATTTTTACAACATAGGCTTCAATGATTTATTTTGTCTTTACAAATCTTTGTAGTCAATGGCCCATACTCATGGGAGAATTTTGTAGTATAGTACCCCATAGAAAATGTTAATTCTAAAAAGAAACTAAAGGTTTTCTCACAAATCTGGTGGGGTGTACTCATTTATGATGGGCACTTCAAGTGTTACTTTGAGGCATTTTTGGAAAGTCACAGTTTGCCATAAATATTCCTCTGGTTATGCTTATCTGTGGGATATGCTTGTAAAGATGAAGGTGCTTCCCAGACTCTGTTTTCCTGCTCTTCCTGTTTGGTGAGCGCCACTGGTGCCGACCAGCAGAAGCTACACAACACACTTCCTAACAAGGTTGACTTTGCGATTTTTGTTGTGAGACGTTGCTCATGAGAACAACAGAAACCATACATTAATCATCACACATTGCTCATGATGTCATTGAGACATGATGTTGGCATATTATTACATCCTCCACACACAAACAGGTGGTATATAATATATTTAAGTTTGTCAGATTTATAATGGTTGTGTATTTTTGGGTTTTGTTCAGCCAACCAGGCACCTGTCTAAACTCTTTATCACACTAAAGTTTTTTATTAGACTTTACATAATACAAAGAAGGAGTGGGCAAATATTTTATCATTTCTCCTTATTGTGAATTTATTGGCATAAATCCATAATTTTATCATGACAACGATAAACTCTTAACACTACTAAAAGTATAATAACTTTTACTGTTTATTCCACAGTTGGTTCCATGAGAGCAAAAATAAATATCAGTATCTTTAAAAAATATGATTAAATGAGTTATTGTGTAATGATAAAATTGCAATACTTAATGTGATGATGTCATGAGGTAGCCTATTCAATAATTGGTAAATTATTCTGTTGTTTCTTTTAATAGCAGTATATTTGTGATTGTCTTAATTTATTTGTAATAACTTTGACCTAATAAAAAAAAAAATCTCCATCATGCCATCAGATTTGTGCATTGCAGAATGTTTGACTAATAAAAGTAGGATAATCAGTTTCTTCCAGGAACTATTGGTTAAACAAGGAGGAAGGAAAATATTTCCACCAGATATTCTGCTGGGAGAAAAACACTTTTAAATGTTAAAACTAATACTATAGAACTAAGGTGTACATTTTAAACATTTAGAATTTTATCACTATAACGTTATATTTAATACTTTTAGCTGAACTGCGCTGTTTATGACAAAAGTTTATTTGATATTTCCTTCCTTGTATCTCTTAAGAAACGGAGACATTCTAAAATGTGCTGTGGCTCTAGGTGGTATTTGTTGATGGGCAGAAACAAAGGTTGACTGACTGATCTTTTCCCTTTCTAATTTTGTAGGTAATTCTCAAAATGGACAAGCATGGCAATGGAATAGAAATAGATCAGAACAACTTGGGCCGCTGCCGGTCTCTGGGGAATGTTTTCACAGAGGAAAAGTTCCGGTACATGTGCATCCTTGCTGGCTGTGATTATTTACCCTCACTGCATGGAATTGGCCTTGGAAAGGCCTGCAAGCTGCTCCGGCTTGCTAAAGACCCTGACATTCTCAAGGTGGGTACAGTAGTTAATAACTTGTGTGATGACCAAGTTTAGGGTCTCAAAAGCAGTCAGCCTTTTTAATTGGGCTTTTTTGTCAACAAAATGTTTGTGCTGGATTTGTTTTATATTACATTTCCAAAGTTGCATCGATTGCTTTACTCTTGATGTTTAAGGAAGTCCATTAAAGGGTTTGATATTTCCTAGGTCTTTCCAACACAACACAGGTGATACCTTTCTTCTAAATGTATTCATTGATGGTACAGTAAGGCTGCATAATATTAGAAAAACATGACACTGCAGTAATATCGGTGAATCTACATTTTCCTCATTACTTTCTTTTTTCCCATAACCAAAATCTTACCGTCACTCTCCTAGAGCTTTCTGATTATGGTTGCAACAACTGATATCAGTTTTGGGCACAATGGAGAATGAAAGTCCACCTAAGTGGTGAAAATGTTATTGGAAAGTAGAGTTTTATTTCATATCCCTGGAAGTAACAAAGCATAACAATATGCCATCAAAGTGGTCCTGTGGAACTGAATTGTTGCACACATTGACATTTTGCTAATTGTGATTTTATACATTTTGTAGTTTTAGGATATATCTACTTTCCTCCTGGCTTGCAGAAGCAGTGTGAACACAAAGCCCTCAGGATACATGCAGAGTAGTATACATAACTTTTTCAGGGCGTCTCTGCTTATTATAGCAACTGGTAAATGTTTTGCCCAATCTCTTAAAACGCTAGCACTGTCTAAACTAAAATGGTTGTTTTCAAAGACGTGGAGGATAGGAGCACATCTAGAGACTATAAACTACTGTATTTTCTCATGCATTTGTTGCCTGGTCCCTATAAAAAGAGAACATTGATTTTTGTCACCATTCAGCTGTTGATTTTAAAAAGCAGCAGCAGCAGCTGTTACAGTTCAGCTTAAATAACAAATTTAATACAAGGAGGTCTTGGTTAATTGACCTTTTTGCCAATAAAGAGGGCATATCTATTTGGAAATTCAGAGGATTTTGTTACCAGGTTTATACCCACAATCCTCTTTTTTTTCATCATGATGTTAGAAAAACATGCAACTACAATAACATTGGGAAATACTACAAGGCTGATATTGGTTGCAATTAATCCAGGTATTCCAATCCAGAGTTCACAAACTATGTTTTTATAGAATTACTCCTAATTGTAAAAGCTGAAGCATGATAGATTTTCAGATGGATTTGATCTAGGTTTGTTCATATGTAAACAAAAAGCAGTGAAATAGCTATTTAAGCCAACTTTAGTAATATTTCTAAATTATAGAACACACTGTCGCTGATATAAAAGCAGTTGTAGTGGTAAAGTTCTATACTCAAATATCCAGAATGTTATAAAAACTATGATAAAATCAGAAATTGGATTTGGAAAAATGCTGGATTTTGAAATGGAATATGTGTGAATACTGGTTTTAGTGATTGTTATGAATTTCCTACAGTTGTTAGTTCTCGTGTGCGGCCGTCTGGTTGTTGTGGTGCTGTGTGCTTTACATCAAAAAATGATGGATTTGGTGGAGCTCTGGGGGAACATCAGAGATCTGGATATATGAAACACACCAGGTGGACTTCATTTCACTAATTGTGACTTTTGAAGCTAATTTGTTGCACCAGAACATCTTAGGGGCTTCATAGCAGTTGGTAGCACTGTTGCCTTGCAGCAAGAAGGTCCTGGGTTCGATTCCCGGCCGGGGGTCTTTCTGCATGGAGTTTGCATGTTCTCCCCGTGCATGCGTGGGTTCTCACCGGGTACTCCGGCTTCCTCCCACAGTCCAAAGACATGCCTGTTAGGTTAATTGGTCTCTCTAAATTGCCCTTAGGTGTATGAATGAGTGTGTGCATGGTTGTTTGTATGTTGCCCTGCGATGGACTGGCGACCTGTCCAGGGTGTACCCTGCCTCTCGCCCATAGACTGTTGGAGATGGCACCAGCTCCCCCGCGACCCACGATGGAATAAGCGGTAGAAAATGACTATATATATCTCAAGGCACTTCACAAAAGTCAGGTACATACATTCCAATTAATCCTAACCATTGAACAGTGCAGTCAGATTCTGTTATTTATTCAAATTGGATAAAAAGTTTTTCTGTCTAAGGAAAACCCAGCAGATTGCATCCAGTCAGTGACTTGCAGCATTCCCTCCTCCCGGATGAGCATGTAGAGACAGTGGACAGTCACTGGCGTTGACTTTGCAGCAATCCCTCATACTGAGCATGCATGTAGCGACAGTGGAGAGGAAAAACTCCCTTTTAACAGGAAGAAACCTCCAGCAGAACCAGGCTCAGTGTGAGCGGCCATCTGCCACGACCGACTGGGGGTTAGAGAGAACAGAGCAGAGACACAAAGAGAACAAAGAAGCACTGATCCAGGAGTACTTTCTATGGGAAGGAAAAGTTAAATGTTAATGGATGTAGCTCCTTTAGTCGTTTCACCTAGAAAGAAGGACAGATCAACTCTGAGCCAATTTTCACGGTTAGAGTCTGAAGAGAGCACATAATAATTAGTTACAGTAAAAGCTCAGTCAGTAGCTATGTCTAGGAGAGAGAAAGGGTTAAACACTGAAAGACAGGGCCAGGCCATGTGGATCATCGGTAGAGGGTGAGCATTAAGTTGTTGCCAGCAGAAGCTTGGAGGATTCCCCTCTTCAGAAAGTTGTCACAGATAGACACAGAGTCAGGCCAGGTGTAGCTTCTAGGAAGAGAAAAGAGAGAGAACAAAGTTAAAAGCTGAAATAACAGCAAATAATACAAAATAGGAGAGTAGTGTGAGAATCTAGCGAAGAGGGTGAAAGTGGTCATTATGTCCTCCAGCACCCTAAGCCTATAGCAGCATAACTACACAGAAAGTTTCAGTTCAGATTACTTAGTTAGACGGCGCTTATTTTCAACAATGTCGTTTCAAGGCACCCCACAAAGGGTCCCACTGATGGTCATTGTTATACTAAAAACCACAAGGATTGGGATACCTCTCTCTGTCAGACTGATTATAACCATTGGAAAAGAGAAGGGGTCATACAGGTAGCAGAAATGGAGGGTGTGTTTGCACCTCAACCACAACTGAGCCGGTTTAGGCTAAACCTGACTCCCCCTTACTCCATCCAACAGGGAGGGAGGAAGGCTCCCTCCCTGATAAACTAAGCCACTCTAATTATAAGCTTTATCAAAACGGAAAGTTTTAAGCCTAGCCTTAAAAGTAGACAGGGTGTCTGCCTCACAGACTAAAACTGGGAGCTGGTTCCACAGGAGAGGAGCCTGATAACTAAAGGATCTGCCTCCCATTCTACTTCTAGAGACTCTAGGAACCACCAGTAAACCTGCAGTCTGAGAACGAAGTGCTCTGTTAGGAACGTATGGAACAATCAGATCTCTGATGTATGATGGAGCTAGATCATTAAGGGCTTTTTATGTGAGGAGGAGAATTTAAAATTCTATTCTGGATTTAACAGGGAGCCAATGAAGGGAAGCTAAAATAGGAGAAATATGATCTCTCTTTTTAATTTTCATCAGAACTCTTGCTGCAGCATTTTGAATCAGCTGAAGGCTTTTAACTGCAGTTTGTGGACATCCTGATAGTAAAGAATTACAATAGTCCAGCCTTGAAGTAACAAATGCATGGACTAGTTTTTCAGCGTCACTCCTGGACAGGATATTTCTAATTTTGGCAATGTTCCGGAGATGAAAAAAGGAAATCCTAGAAACCTGTTTAATATGGGATTTAAATGACATGTCCTGGTCAAAAATATCAACGAGGTTTTTTACTTTATTACCGGAGGTCAATTTAATGCCATCCAGGTTAAGTGATTGACTAAGCAGTTTCTTTTTTAAAGACTCTGGTCCAAAGACGACAACTTCTGTCTTGTCTGAATTTAAAAGCAAAAAATTTAAAGTCATACGAGTTTTTTTTGTCTTTAAGACATGCTTGTAGTCTATCTAACTGGTTGGGCTCATCAGGATTTATGGATAAGTAAAGCTGAGTGTCATCAGCGTAACAGTGAAAATTTATCCTATGCTGCCTGATAATTTTACCTATTGGAACCATATATATAGTAAAGAGAATTGGCCCAAGTACTGAACCTTGTGGTACTCCACAATTAACCCTGGAGTTTAAAGATGATTTATCATTTACATGAACAAACTGGAATCTGTCAGACAAATAAGATTTAAACCAACCTAGCGCTGTTTCCCTGATCCCTACAGAATATTCCAGCCTTTCTAAGAGAATATTATGGTCGACTGTATCAAATGCAGCACTGAGATCTAACAGAACCAGTACAGACACAAGTCCATTATCTGAGGCAATAAGAATATCATTAGTGACTTTCAGCAGAGCTGTATAGGTAAAAAGCCTAGTGGGATGAATAGTTTAGCAAGGCACTGTACCACATCAAAATGTATCAATTAGTAGCTTTTTCTAAAGTTCCAGATTGAGAGTCCACAGATCCTTGTTTTCCACCATAACTTAGGATGTGTTGTATGTGGCTATTAATAGGTGATGGCTACATAAGACTGTTTGACAAACACAAAAAGTTTGTGTGCTACATAACTGCAGACCCAGTATATTTTTCACTCACATCTGAAACATGCTTACTCTAGTTTCACAAAATGAAAATGATATGGTGTTGATCAAGACTTAAACTATAAACTACAAGAAAAGTTACTTCTGATGCCCTTAGTTTGTCTTTGAAGCCAAACCACTGTAAATTTACTGTAAATGGTAAGTTTTGTTTCTCTGAATTTTGGTTACTAAAAAAATTCATAGAAATAAATAAACATAGTAGGAATATAAAACTTGGAAAACAATTATGCTGCAATATCTAGCCACCAGAGATCAAATCAAGATAGTGACTTCAGTTAAAAGGACCTGTTGTGGGGTCTTGAGCCACAATATCTTGCCATGTGATAATAAGTTATCAAACAGACATGACTGTTTATTTGTGGAATCATTAACATCATAAAAGAAAGATGAAAATGCCAGATTCTACTTTTCCTACCAGGTGATCAGAAAGATGGGCCAGTACCTGAAAATGAATGTAGTCGTTCCTGAACAGTACATTGATGGATTTGTCAGAGCCAATAACACCTTCCTTTACCAGCTGGTGTTTGATCCTGGCATGAGGAAGGTTGTGCCCCTTAATCCATACCCAGAACATATAGATCCAGCCTCCCTCAGCTATGCTGGAATGTATCCTTTTTTATTCATCATACCTCTTGAAGTATTGCCTTTAGTTCTGACATGATTATAAAACATTTCATCATTTTTTATTACATAAGATTTATTCCGTAATGACAATGAATTCAGAAATCTAGGAGATGACAAAGGCTTGGATATGGCCTTGGGAAACCTTGACATCAACACCATGGAAAGGATAGATGACTTCATTCCAGACCATCCCCAGGTATGGTTTCACAGCTAATGGCTGTCAAAATAAGGAAAAGAAATGGTCACATCCACTTTGGGAAATGTCTTTCCAGTCGTGCAAAGCCCGCAGCCACAACTGGGGCAACTCCCCGGTTTCAGCAAGAATCAGCATCTGGAGCAAGAGCTTCACACCAGCTTGTGTTGGTCCTCACTGCCCTGCTGCTTACCCAGAAAAGCCACCCTCCACCAGGGGGAAGGAGAGAGTCATGAGCATTGAACACCTAAGGCTTCAAGACAGAGAGCAAAAGAGGCCAAGAGAAGGTAAGCTGTTTCCTAATGGCAGTATATAGTTTAAATGTGGATGTAAAGATAATTGAAAAACCCACAAATGTGTCCAATTTGGCCTTCACCCTGAACTGTATACTGCAATAAGATGGACTAAGTCAAACATTAAGCAAGGGAAATGGGTCAAGCAACAAAAGAGGCAACAACAATTGCAGAGACTTTGTGAGGGGAAAAAAATAGACCATTAACAGTATTAGAGTGTGATGAATTCATCATCCGGACATCCATAAGAGTTATTGCAGCAAGAAGGGTAAAAGTCCCAAAACACTCAACATTGAGACCAATACAGGGTGGGTTGGTATGGATCACCAAGGGGGCAGCTTTCCCAGGCAGCAGGACCCTGGGTATAACCCCCAGAGAGGGGAGCCCGAGGCGAAGGAACAGGCTCTGCCCTGTTCCAGGTGGGGCGGGTTTACTCTTTTATCCTCTACTAGAGGGAAGAGCTGAGAACATGGCCGTTGTTAAATGTTTGACTCTCCCCTACAACATAATGCAGTGGGGATGGGTGGGGCCAAATATCTGACTCCACGCTTATAATGCAACAAGGATAGGTGTAGTCAAATGTTTGACTCCACCCAAAAGCTTACAATGCAGAGAGGTTTGGTGGTGTCAGATATTTGACTCTGCCCTAAAAAGGATAAGGTAGTGGGGATGGGTGGAGTCAAAATGTTGATACCACTCTGATTGGATTATACAGTAGGAATGGGTGGGGTTGAAGGCTTTGTCTCATTTGACCCCGCCCTCATGGCATAATACACTGGGAACGTGTGTTGCCTGATTTTCTACACTGTTTGCTGGTGTTGACATGAAACATTTTATTGCTATTTATCTGTCTTAAAACTTGTTCATATCATCTCCATCTGAATAATTTAACCATAGGTCTTTTTATACAAACCAAAATAGTGTAATAGGCCTGGTCCTGGTCTAGTTCTGACATTTATTCCATCCTGTTTAATAAATGAAAGATCCAAATATAGGAAAAGCCAAACAAATACATGTTTTTGTGATTTACAGAAAACAAACTTGGACTCTATAATCTATATGAAGTCATTTTTGTCTTTTCTTAAGATTCTTGTATGTCTGATCAAGAGGTATTGCAACAGTATTCAGGGGTGAAACGATCCAAGTTAGAAGAGCAAGAATACAAGCAGACATTAAGCAGCCAGCCTCGGCTAACCAACTGCTTCGCCTTCACCACACTGCTGCAGAGGAGAAACCATCACCTGTCAGAGGACACCGGCAGTCTGCCCACTCGCAGCAGGTGACCTCACTGTCAAACCATATGACTGTCAAACCATACTTCCTATCAATTTTAATACAGACATTTAAATTCTCTGAATTGTTACAGATATTAGTTTTAGCTGAAATATACAGCCAGATCTTCTTACACCAGAGAAGTTCTTAACCCATGACTCTGTCAATAACCTCTATCAGCTTAAATTACTATTAAAAACTGAAAGCCTTTCAAACAACCATATACATATATATATGGTTGTATATATATATATATATATATATATATATATTACTCTGAAGTGAGTGAGTCCTCCAGTTAGTTAAAGAAAACTGATTATCATGGCTAAACAAAATGATTCATTGGTTGATTTTTAGATATGCTCTACTGTTGCACATCCGTGAATCATGAAATATTAAACCTTTAGATTGGCTACTTTTTGACAGTAGAATTAGAATTCAGTCAATCATTGATCAACAAAGTTCACTCTGAAAGCATAGCATGTCATACCCTACTTAGCCATTCAGGAAGAAGAAACTAAAAACACAAATGGACTAAAAAACATTAAAATATGTCATTCGCTATTATTTTAGGAACTCTTTGTAGATGATCTCAATAAATTGTATGATTGAAGATTTGGTTTACTTTGTACTTTTACTCGGCCATTCGGGAGGGGCTCGGAGTAGAGCCGCTGCTCCTCCACATCGAGAGGAGCCAGTTGAGGTGGCTCGGACATCTATACCAGATGCCTCCTGGACGCCTTCCTCGGGAGGTGTTCCAGGCACGTCCCATCGGGAGGAGGCCCAGGGGACGGCCCAGGACACGCTGGAGGGACTATGTCTCTCGCCTGGCCTGGGAACGCCTTGGGCTCCCCCCGGAGGAGCTGGAGGAGGTGTCTGGGGAGAGGGACGTCTGGGCGTCTCTGCTGAGTCTGCTGCCCCCGCGACCCGGTTCCGGATAAGCGGAAGACGACGAGTACGAGTACGAGTGTACTTTTACTTTGGTCAACTGAACGTTTTTAAAGGCTTGCCACAAATATACAAGCATAGCTTTACTGTTTTTAAAATGCTGCATTTTGGCTAGTGGTATTCACTAGTAATAATAGGGTTGTTAAGACCCGACAAAATGAGATTGCAACACACAATCAGCTAAAAAAATGCATGCAAGACATATGACATCCAGTCAGAATTGTAATTTTCTATGAAGATGAGTCCTAGCCTCAGGCTGTTTTCTAGTATTTTTTCTCTTAAAGGGGAAAAGCCTCATCAGAATACTGTAAATCATTACCCACATTGAGGGGCTGTCTATTCAATTCTATTCTGCTTTGAACTGTTGTCCAAAGGTTATTTACAATGATCAATATGGAAAATGTGGTTGAAACAAACTTACAATCCAATGATGTAGACCTTCTTCCTAAAGAAAAAAAAAATCCAAGAACGAAAAAAGGTGAAAAGCTAGACCTCATTCCATACTTCAGTGGAGAAAGACATTTTTATGAGTCTAGATTTTTGAAATATTCCACTGAGTAACAGTCAGAGGAATGAAACACTTGCGTAAATTTGCTAGATCAACAGTCTTGTTTTTCTTCCACTGAGGAGACTAAAACTGGTCTAAATAAAAAATTCTAAAACCTGCATGGGCTCTCTTTAAATTGTTTTCCAAGATGTTGTCTACTTGCAGCAGCTTGTTGCCAGGCTACAAATTGAATATTACAGTATATTTCTGGAAATCTCCTGAGATTTTAACCACGCCCCGTTCTCACTGCAGCTCTCAGGTGTCTCGCCCTTGTGTTGCATCTAGCTTCCTTAAGGTTTTTTCATGACAAACAAAATTCTTATAACATTATTCATACCCCTGGGAGATTTTATTTTAAAGTAATCTTTTGAGAATAATTTTACGTTTAAATGTAAATCCCATTTATACTGTACCACCCATAGGTAAAATTTGGTTTTAAGGGTCAGGATTTAATTATATAATGTAGGTTATCTGATTGGCTAGCAATCTGTTTGTTTATTTATTTGATGCCATTTCACAATAATTCCAAGATACTTGAGTGCTTGGCTTAATATTCAGTTATACAGAAATAGACAATCAATTGAATTCACACAAAACAAAATCAATTGTATAGTCTGATTAGATGCAACAACACCATCCAGTCTGGGCCAAATTCAGTATGGTCTAATTCATATTTATTATGCCAAAGGGTCAAGGAAGCCCAAGCAATTGTATATACTGGTTGACTTTGTAGTAATTTCTCCTTCTGAGCAAGTATGTAATGACAGGGGCGAAAAATGATTCCCATTTAACAGAAACCTCCAGCAGAACCCAGCTCAATGAGCGGCCATCTGCCACAACTGACTGGACTTTGAGACGACACAAAGTAAACAAAAAAACATTCAACACTGGTCCAGGACCGCTTTCTATGGGGAATGCAGTCTAAGCATATGGAATTAGCTCTGTTAGTGGTCCTGTCAGAAAGAAAAATATTTAAACGGAGAATCAGTGGGCCAGTAGCTCTATAACTGAAAAACAGAGTACACATAGTTGGTCACAGCGGCTCCTTTAATGGCTCTTATCAGGAAAGAATCGAGGTTAAAGATAGAATAATTGGAGCAATTGCATCCTCTGATTAAAAAAAAGAACATAGAGATGCGTCTATGAACACCCAAACTTCAGTGGCTTATTAACCTACAACGCAGGCAAGGTAGTGAGTGAAGAGATGAACTGCAGCACTTTTGATGCTCTTAATTCAACCAGATGAGTCTGTGCCCAGAATAAAATACATATAATAGTTAACATACAAACAACCACTGGCCAAACTCAAACAATTATAACTCTTGCTGTTTGTTCATTAGGCTTTTCAGTTATGTATCAAATGATTTAAGATGGAGAATATGGATTGTTTTTGTCATGGCTTTGTAAAACAATTTCTTTTTAAATCTTTTTATCAGAAACGAATATCCTGCCTGGTCTGTTTCCCCACGTTTGTTTATACGTGCTCCAAGTCACTGCTGACTGCCAACAGCCAGCATGATTAGCCACGCTCTATGTTGAGTGACCTTTTGACAGATTCATTCCTTTCAAATCTTTAAGCTTACAGCTCAGACCGTTGTTTTTGTAGCTGCAGCTCCATTCACAGCTCAGCAGGTCATATGTGTGATATACAGGGGTTGGACAATGAAACTGAAACACCTGGTTTTAGACCACAATAATTTATTAGTATGGTGTAGGGCCTCCTTTTGCGGCCAATACAGCGTCAATTCGTCTTGGGAATGACATATACAAGTCCTGCACAGTGGTCAAAAGGGATTTTAAGCCATTCTTCTTGCAGGATAGTGGCCAGGTCACTACGTGATACTGGTGGAGGAAAACGTTTCCTGACTCGCTCCTCCAAAACACCCCAAAGTGGCTCAATAATATTTAGATCTGGTGACTGTGCAGGCCATGGGAGATGTTCAACTTCACTTTCATGTTCATCAAACCAATCTTTCACCAGTCTTGCTGTGTGTATTGGTGCATTGTCATCCTGATACACGGCCACCCTTCAGGATACAATGTTTGAACCATTGGATGCACATGGTCCTCAAGAATGGTTCGGTAGTCCTTGGCAGTGACGCGCCATCTAGCACAAGTATTGGGGCCAAAGGGAATGCCATGATATGGCAAACCCAAACCATCACTGATCCACCCCCATGCTTCACTCTGGGCATGCAACAGTCTGGGGGTTCGCTTCTTTGGGGCTTCTCCACACCGTAACTCTCCGGATGTGGGGAAAACAGTAAAGGTGGACTCATACAGAGAACAATACATGTTTCACATTGTCCACAGCCCCAAGATTTGCGTTCCTTGCACCACTTGAAACCCGACGTTGGCTATTGGCATGGGTGACCAAAGGTTTGGCTATAGCAGCCCGGCCGTGTATATTGACCCTGTGGAACTCCCGACGGACAGTTCTGGTGGAAACAGGAGAGTTGAGGTGCACATTTAATTCTGCCGTGATTTGGGCAGCCCTTGGTTTTATGTTTTTTTGGATACAATCCAGGTTAGCACCCGAACATCCCCTTTCAGAGCAGCTTCCTCTTGCGTTCCACAGTTAATCCTGTTGGATGTGGTTCTCCTTCTTGGTGGTATGCTGACATTACCCTGGATACCGAGGCTCTGATACATCACAAAGACTTGCTGTCTTTGGGACAGATGCGCCAGCAAAAGTCACCAACAATTTGTCCCCTTTGAACTCTGGTATGTCACCCATAATGTTGTGTGCATTTCAATATTTTGAGCAAAACTGTGCTCTTACCCTGCTAATTGAACCTTCACACTCTGCTCTTACTGGTGCAATGTGCAATCAAGAAGACTGGCTACCAGGCTGGTCCAATTTAGCCATGAAACCTCCCACACTAAAATGACAGGTGTTTCAGTTTCATTGGCCAACCCCTGTATATACAGTTGTATATGTTTTTGTAATATGTTGTTTATCATTGTATTTATTCTTGCAGATTCTTCAGTAGCTCAAGTTCAGCAACTACTGTGAGCACTAAGGAGTCTACTGAGGGATGGAAGCCGAAAGCTGAAGGCTCTTCTGAGGACAAATCTTCACTCAGTGAAAGTGATAGTCCTGATGTCCCACCTGTAGAAACCCCCAGCCCTCCTGTGTCTCCTGACAGTATATCTTCTGCTTCAGCCAGACAAGGCCTCAAGCTCTTCCAGTGGTCAGGCAGCTCCTCCACCACTGATCTTTCCAGACCAGCAAAGTCCTCCTTAGGCCTGGTTGCCTTGCAGCAGTTTGAGTATAAGAGAGAGATTTCCTCATCTCTTCAGACAACTTGCCAACTTTCTGGAGACTTTTTTTCCCCTGAGATAAAATCAGAAAACAAGGACTACCCTTCAGACTCTCCTCCCTCTCAGGACAGCGCTTACCTTTCCCAGTCCCAGTCCACTTCCTTGCACAAAGAGGAAGTCTTCCCTTACAGCTGCTCCTTTTCCTCCCAGGAGAAGACTGTATCTGTAAGTTTCAGAAGCTTCTGTTGCTTTTACCAGTGTTCATAGATCTCTTGGAGCTGTGTTAGACCTCCAACATTATTGTGTGTAAGGGTGCTATCCCCCTTTGGTGTGGCTCGATTGTGTAGATGTGAACACAGCAATCACACTAGGGTGCGAACCAAAACAACTATACCAAGACCATTTGGAGGAGGTGGTCTGGGTACGGTACCAAACAAATTCTAGAGTGGTTCTTTTACAGTGGAAATGTGATCCGACATTAGTCAGACACAGCTACCAGGTGTTTGGTTGAGTCAAAGCATTGTGGTATATGATAGAATAAACAAACCAACATTCAGTATACTGAATAATGTTGACACATATAATCCCAGAGAATTACCAATAGGAGGATTAAATTCTCCATGTTTTTGACTAGTTTGGAATACATCTACTTCCTGTATTTAAACCCAACACTCCAACCAATAAACAGACTGCTATGCAGATGATCATCAGATCTACCTGTCTCTAAGGCCAGGCTGCAGTAATGCTTTCCATTCTCCACTGGATTGCCTAACTGCTGTCAAACAGTGGTTGGGCCAGAATTGTTTGTTTTTTATTAGGCATCAACGCCACTACAGATGTCAGTGCTTTCATTTTTAATCTAAAGAACGGTGTCATAAACTTCAGGGTGATATTTGACAAGGATTTTACATTCAAAAACCAAATTAACTTTGTGGTCATGACGAGCTTTTTTAGCTGTGTTTTTGGTTTAAGCTGAGCCTTTTTTTTTTAAATTTTTTTAATCATCCTGACCCGGAGAATGCTTCTATTAGCTCCAGTATCAACTACTGTAATGTTTTCTGTTGGTGTCTCCCAGTCAAGCCTAAACCGCTTTCAGGTTGTTCAGAATGCAGCCGTCGTCTTTTAACTAACACCTCCTGAGGTGCGCACATAACCCCTGTCTTTACAATGGCTTCCTGTTCATTTTGGAATTGATTTTAAACTTTTACAGTTTGTTTGCAAATCTCTTAACCGCCTCGCACCCCCTAATTTATCAGAACTTTTCAGTGTTTGTGTGTGTGGCTGGTCCTTGAGGTCATCCAGTCAGCTTTTTATTGACGTTCCAAGGACAAAGCTGAAACGCTGGGGTGACCGGCCTTCTGTGGTACTACCCACTGTCTAGATCCTGCTCTTCATTCCGGGCTAGACCATGCCTTTTTAAAATCAGATTAATAATGAATTTGTTTAGAGAGGCTTAAACTGTTCCTTTAGCGTATTAATTTTTAACTGAATTACCGGTATTTAGTTTTCTGTGATCTTTTTGAGTGTTCTTATGACTTTATTGTTATGCGCCCTTGGTCTCATTTGGATGTTTTAAAGCGCCTTAAAATTCAGCAAACGAGATGAAATTTTAACTAGCAGCCTGTCAGAAACGCCCCTGTCAGCGGATTGTTCCTTAAACCACCTCTATGGATCATTCTCATTCAGACCATGCAAGTCTATTCAGTATCACGGAACAAAAAAGGGGGTGGCTTATAACATCATTCACCTGAGCAATATGCATATGATATGAGCTTCGAATCCTGATGAAGGTTGATGCTGTTTTTCTGCTGTGGTATAAAAATGTTGGCTCCCTGAAAGAAAAATAGGAAGAGATGAGCCTTGAATCAAGACTTTTGCACATGATCACATACACCAGTTAAAAATGTTTGAATGTACAATTTTTTGGGAAATCTCTCCTTTATGTTCTGATGTGTGTTTCTGTTTGTGTTTTTTTTCAGGAGCCAACTTCAATTATTGATTTAGAACCAAAACCAGAAAGTCCTGCTTCCTTCACTGAAACATGCAGAAAACCTGGCATGCTGGGATCAAAGGTGGGTTTATAGCTGTTACATTAGACATTTTGTATTGTTTTGGTTCCTTACTTGGTTTTAATTTTATTTAAATGGACAGTGTGACACTGCAAGTACATTTATATTTACTTTTGGTTAAATGAAGTTAGGAGTTCTGAGTTTGTAGAAGTGAACAGCTCGCCAAGGCTCCATTAACACAACAACAGTCCATTGAAAACAGGATGTTTTTCTTTTTCTGTTAACACACCCACATGACAACTTTTTAATCGCAATCTCCAGTCACATGGCAACAGTAGAGATGTGAAGATTATGTAATTCCTTCGCTACGCCACTAGTAGGCGGTATGTTCTTTGAAACTCGATAATATTCACAAACACTTCCTAATTACAAAATGAGCGAATTGAGCACTTTGTTGGAGAACCATCGGTAGATTCAAAATAGTCAGCAGTACAAGTATTTTTAGAGAAAACGTGTGTCGTTGTTGTGTAAACAAACAGTAGAAACGCAACTATTTTCCAGAAACCGTTGTTGTGGAAACAAGGTCTTAATGACATCTTGTAACCTTATACAAGTAACAGGGGTGTAGTTAGTTCTGAATTGGCAGCGACTTCAAACAATAAAACATGTATGATAAGAAGAATGTATTTTTTGACGCTCAGTTTTTATTGGTTGTTTGTCATTTAGTGATACAGAACAGCAGATGATGGTCACAGTCTAATATAAGTGATAATTAAAGTTACAGGAATGAAACAACAGTCAGGTTTACACCTAATTAATTTTTTGAGAAACGTACGTCATTTCAAAGGTCTATGAGACAAACTACATTAATTGTAGGAATCTAATCAATTTGCCCCATCTTATACTGTACAGTTCATCCTGCAGCCTGAACATAAATGTTAACCTTTCCATTTTGTAGGTTTTCTCAACCATTTTGAACCAGTCCTAGGTCAAGTTAAAGCCATCTTCAAGTGATTGTTTTTTTTTTTTTTCTTTTGGCTGTAGCTTTAAGGATTTTCAGCAAATATTTATTACCCATCTTCAATCAATCAGGAATGGCTCCTGACAACGGTGACAAAGTAGGTTGTTGTAATTTAAAACCCAAAATTGGTCCTATTTGTTTTCTCCTCAACATCCTTCCAAAAAGTTTTCATTTTTATACAGGACCAAAAAATGGGGGTGTGGTTTGTCTCTGTTTCCCTGCAGACCCTCCAGCATGTAAAAGTATTTGAACTTCTTTAAAACTGTTTTGGCATTATAAAAAATGTGCCAGATTTTTTTCAACTAAACTCTCCCCAGTTGATTGAAGAGGATTTTGAAGCAACAGACTCACACATTGTCTTAATGTTCACACGCTATTACATTATTCTAGTCACCTCGCTCAGAGTAAGCATGAGAGACTAGTTGAATTATCTTGTTGGCCTCTGGAATAAACATTTTCGGTGCGTTCAAAAAAAGGTGTTGTCATAATTGTAAATATCTAAAGTCTTTTTCTAAATCGTATTTTTGTCGTAGTGTTTGGAAACTTGGCAAAGTATTGTTGTCCACTATCCTGCAAAATGCAGTTATTCCTTTATGTAATCAGTCTTTAATATTTGAGTCGATTTGGTTAGCTAGAAACGTATTCAAGGGCAGCCCATCTGGGAATTCGTATCTGGCTGCTCAGTTTTAGTTTCCTCATAACTTCAAACCAGGTCGATAGTGTAAAAGATACCAATGGGTTTAACTTTTTTTGACATGCTGCTGTAAGTTTCTGATCCTCCAATCAGTTTGTATTCGAACATTTCCACACATTTTCTATTTTCTTCCACCTAGTCTCACAAACACCATCACATCCCACAATATTACTGTTTTGAGTTGAGCTGCAAAGTAATAATCAGAGATCTGAGAGGGAAAACCTCCTTTTTCTAATCATAAGAGTACTATATTTAAGTCTGGGTTTCTTCTGTTTGTCCCATTCACGAAATTGAGAATGAGGGATTCTGACAGGCAGAGACATAAATAGGTATATTAACCTTGGCAAAACTGACGTCTTAATGACCTCTGTAGCGGCTCCCCAGCTCTGGAGCAAAGTTTAGCGTAGCCTCCACAGGTGATTTTAATTTCATTTATTTCTCTTCGTTCATCACCAATCAACTGGATCATAGTGAAAGCTAAAAAAATACATCACTCACATAAAGAAACACTGGCTTTATAATACAAATGATATACAACAAAAAAAAAACGGACCTCGCTGCTTTCACCAGGGGGATGCGATTCATTAAAACCTTATGTCATAAGATAAGCATCACAGATCATAAAATAAACCCGATAGTGAATAGTTCATTTCAGCCATTCATTCACAAAACCAATTACTGCCCGCTTGTATAAGGCCGACCCCTCCTGGCTATGACAACACCAGGCACAAAAAACCCACCCACAACATTACATCAAGGCATAGTGGTAAACTCACTTATGAATAATTTACACAACTTAAATGTATTCCAACTGATTCACCAAACATCAAATTTACAGTCTGTTACAGCATCAATTCTTACATGAAAGTTATGTACAGTATATATGTTGCCCATTGTGTGAGGTCTTGTTTTCTTCTCTTGTTTTTTTTTTTATAGAGGACATTCAGAAAGTGTGTCAGCCACACACCTAAGTATCTGATTTGTTTTCTTGAACCAGTCAGTACAGATTTTGTCTTTGAACTCTGTTGAAGGAAAATAGTTAAAACACAATTTGTGTTTACCTGTATCCCGAATAGGTGCCAAATGTGTCCAGTAACTCTAGAAGGGCCTGGATGGATTGCTCTGGATTGGGTAGATATAAAAGGACGTCATCAGCATATAAAGTTATTTTATGTTCTCTTGAATCAGTAACAATACCGTGGATATTAGTGTTTTCCCTTGTTGCTGAGGCTATATGTAACAGACAATATGAGTTGGAGACGGTGGACAGCCCTGTGGACTGGGTCTCTCCAGCTTTATCTAGTCTGTTAAACGTCCACTTATCTTGACTCTTGCAGTAGGTGCTGAATATAGCGTTCTGATACTTTTAATTGAACTTTCAGAAGAAAAAAATAATTCCTGTACTAAGAACAAGTATTCCTAACTGACAGTCAAAAGCCTTTTCTGCATCTAGACTAACCATTACTGCTTTATGTTTATTTGTCTGAACGTTATGGATTACATGAAGAGAACATCTTATATTGTCCTGAGTTTGTCCTCAATCAACTCTTAAGCTGCATATCATTTTTATTCTTTTGGCATACCTGGTATAATTACTTCAGATTATGATGTTGGTGTTGTCATTTACATTAGTGTCCAACTTAATTCCTTTAATAATACTGGAGACAATTCTTCTTAAAGTGCCTTATACTACACAGCTGGCATGTACCAGGTGTTTTGTATATTTTAACATCAATTCCAACTATTTATTTATTTCATAATAGACATAGCTTCCTTATATTGCTGTAATTTTGTCACTTCACTGACAGGGCATTCCTAGTGAAAGTAGTGAACATGTGAGCAGGTTTTAGCTCGTCTGACTGGGTTTGTCTCTGGACAAAGTCCTCTAAACTTACAGCTGTAATGCTTTTACTAGCTTTGGTTCTGACCTCCAAGATGAAGGAAATATTACTTATTCTTTAGTGAAGCTTTACAGAAAAAAATCTGAAAGGCTGGGACTTGTCTTTTAATTGTTTGGAATATCAGATAACTGTAGCTGGATCTCCGCTCTGCTGTGAACATGTTGTCTCCAGGTTTCCGGGCTGTCAAAGCTGAAATCCAGCATTCGAAATCAGGCAGTGAACACGGCGGCGTTGGGCCCAGCAAAGGCAAGTGGTCTGAGGAAGAAGGCTGTGGGTTCTGGGAAGAAAGGTTCCTCAACCAACAACGAGAACAACCCGGGAGTCCAGGCCACTATAAGCAGCCTCTGGAAGAACTTTAGCTATAAAAGGTAAGACAACAAATTTATTTTGCAGTTAGGCAAAATGTTCTTCTGCAATTGTAAGGTTATTTTAGGTGTCACATGGAGCTATTAAAAATCTCAGTGTAGCGCACCAAATTCAAAGCCAATAACTTTGAAAAATGCTGTGATGTACTATCAGACTATTAGTCTTTTGTTTTATTTTTACACATTTATATTTCAGACTGACTAGAAATGAGCATTTCACAGCATTGTTGAGCATTGTTTTTATTCTTTAAAATAGTTTTTTTGGCCCTTAAATACATTTTGTTGTGTACTTGGAGTCTGCAGGAGTGCAGAGAGGTTGATTTTAGTCTCTCCAGGGGTTGCAGAGATATCTTTATATTCTGCTTGGGTCATATTTTTCAGTCCGTTCAGTTTTGTCTTTCCTCTGTTATGTTTTTCCAACAGTTACGTGACTGTATTTATTGCCGAACAACTAAATAAGGTCATGGACGTCCGGCTGGTCAGTTTTGCGTATCCGCCATATTTGGTTGGATGTTGGGTGTTTTAACCCCCCCCTGCTTTTTTTGTCACCGTGATCTATACAACGCATTTCTTTGTTCTAAAATAACAAAAATCACACGGATTACGTATTTTCGTCTCTTAGGTCACTTTTATGTCCTTTCTAAGCTCAAATAAAGCTGAAAGCTTATCCGACAAAAGTGAAAAGCCCAGTCCAACAGAGTGTAGGTCAGAGAATAAAGCCGATGTTGACATGGAATATTGGTTGGAATGAAATCAGGAAAGATTTTTCTGATTTTAAAGACATAAGACATCCTATTCTTATGTATGCATGTATTTTCAGGGAAACTCCGAAGATCAGCTCTAAGAAAGGAGAGCCCATGTCTCCAGTGAAGGACAACCTGGTGAATCCTCAACCAACATGAATTTAAAGGTTGGAGAACATCACTGTGCTGGGTGCTTTGTGACAGCAAAGCTTTTAAACATACTATGTATGTTGTCAATAAATTCTCGTCAACTCTTATTTTTTACTGTAGAGTTTTAAATAAAAATGCCTTAAACATCCAATCATACCTCATGTGTGGTCTGTAGTTTTTCACTGCCTATGGTGTTTGCAAGGCCTCTCTACTGTCTGCTGCTCCAATACAGCCAAGCACACGCTGGGGTAAGGTTACTGTAAAAATGCCCACAACATAACTGTGTGTTTGTGTGAATCTCTGTGTTAAAATGCCTGAGCTACCTACAGGCTGAGCTATGATGTGATAAGACTGCCGAAATGTAGCACCTCCAGAACAAGGCGACAGATGCTGTGCAGAAGCAGCTCTGAGTAATCCCAGCAGACTGAACCCCCTCCCTTCAGACTCACTATGTCGGGTGTATTTCCAGGAGTCGCCCTGAAAAATATAATCATACTCTTCAATTTGATGTGAAATTACAACATGAGAAGAACAACAGGCCTTTGTTTGAAATTTCTCTCTTCTTTCGTTTGTTTGTTTTGTGTTTTTTCACGCTTTGTTCATCTAAGTTATCTCTTGCTTCAGACCTTTGCTATGTCTCCTAACATGAATCTGTTCTGGCTGCGAACAACAGATAAGTCAGTGTGCTGACTTTCTGAGTGGTGGTCATGTTGAACAAGGTGTGTCTAAATATTCAAACATTTCATTTAGTGTCTGTTTCCTTTCTGCGCCTTTCCCCCTCATTAGTTGTGACTTTAGATGAAGACAATTGTGCCAAACATTAGATTTCTGAGCAGGTACCCTTCAACATCCAAATAATCAAAGTTTGTATTTTCATCCTCAGCAGGTGAAATGGATGTGTAGCATATTAGCCTTCCCTTTTCAAATGTTTTTGTTGTTTATAGTTGGGTGTTAGTTCCACAGGATGCGCAAGGTTTATCTAAAGATTATCACGGGTTTCTGGCTTCATTCACTTCCGTTTTATTGTAGGAGAGAATATCTGGGCTGCTCTAGATGCCAGGTCACCTGAGTCACCAGCTTCTTAGTAATTATGATTAGGCACATCAGGACTTCATGTTGTACTTCTTTAACATGGTGTAAAGCATGCCTCATATCACAGATCATTTTAAAATTACTGTCAGTGATCATCCTTGTTGCTTTTTGTGTTTTCTGATCTCCTAATCCTTATATGTGGTTATAATGATAACTTCAAGGATTTCATTTTTTAAACATTTTAAGGAACAGAGTGATGCCAATCCACCATAAGAATACATGGTTTCATTTCTCAACATTTCAAAAGACATGGTTGATGAGCTTTTTCCCTTTCTTGGCAAATCAGTATTACCAAAATGTAACTTGAAAAGAGTTTCCTATTTAAGGCATAAAGTTACATCCTATCAGATGCTTCAGGAAAGATTCCAGAAGTAAACCTGGCTACCTAATGAGTAGAATGGTAGGAATGTGTTTTTTGTTTCCTATTTGTTGATCAAAGCAGATATATAGAAACTAGTTCCCTTACTAGCTGATACAGTAGAGTCAAATTATGGGCAGAAGTAACAGCATATATATATTCTGATTGTTTTCTATGATGAAGCTTGTCTGTGTTGATGCTTGTTTCTAAGACTATCTGCTAAAGTTTCTTGTGTTCCTCACTCAGCACCACAGAATGCTCAGAATGCAGATCTACCACATTCCTTTAAGGTACATGGCCTGAGCAGGGCCTGTAGGTGTTTGTCACTCTGACATTTTTGAACTCATTGAGAATGACAATTAAAAAACGGATTCCTTCTGAAGTTCAGTATGTGAGAGTAACTAAAAAGCTTGTTGGGGTTTTATTGCATGACTTGGATTTGTATGATTTAGAGGTTTACAGTGCGACTGAGCATCTCCGGAGCACAAAGCTGGAGGAGTCTGAGCAGATCTATTTCTAAACGGATACCTACATTTAATGTTCTAACCAATTTGAATTATAAACTGAATTTGACTGCATCGTTTGATACGTTGAATCAACTGGAATGTATGTATTTAACTTAGAATCTGCATGATTCAATTGAGTCATTTTAAAGTGCCTTGAGATGTGTTGTGAATTGACACTATATAAATAAACTGAAACTAAACATGTATTTCAAACCTGTCTGATGGAGGACTGAGAGAAAGAATTTCACATCTTCATTGAATCTATTACGCTTGCTCTGCTGCTTGCTTTAGCTGCTACCACTACCCAACTCATATTTTACTTTAAAACAAAAACTCCAGACCTGAATCCTATTGAGATGCTGTGACATGGCCTTAAAAAGGCCATTTATGGTTAAAAACCCTCCAATGTGGCTGAAGTCAACAATTCTGCAAAGATGAGTGGGCCAAAATTCCTCCACAGGGCTGTAAAAGACTCACTGCAAGTTATTGCAAATGTTTGATTGCAGTTGTTGCTGCAGAAGGTGTTTCAACAAGCTATTCGGTTTAGGGGGACATCACATGTGTAGGTTTGGATTTTTCTGTCTTAATAATAAAAACCTTCTTTTAAAAACTGCATTTTGTGTTTACTTGTGTTGTTTTTGACAAATTTTTAAATTTGTTTGATAATCTGAAACAAGCGGGCACTTTTTCACACCACATGTTTGTTCCATATTTGGGTGATACGTTGTTGGAAGGAAGTCTCCTTACCACCATTTCACCACATCCTCAGTCAGAAAGGAGAGAAGTTAATAAAGTTAGCTGGTGTGAAACTTTTGCTGTGGTTCAGGCCTTCACTTTATTAAAACAACTCACGACTACACTTTTTTTCTTCATGGATCTGTTTGAATTCATGTGCATTTTCCCTGAGTGTAAATACTGTGCATGGGACTTACCTCGTACAGGTCCTTGTAATTGTCCTCTTTTACATCCACTCAGATATAAATTCCATTTTAATTTGTGCTTTTTTTTGTAGAGTTTTATGTCAGCTGTTTTGCATGGTGAAATAAGTATGTAACATATAACTGCTATGATTATTTTAAAAATAAAAGTTGGACATTTGAAATATTGTAGGTTTCATTTAATCCACACAGGACTAAAATGTTGCATATATAACCCTAACCCTAACTTTCTCCTAAAACGGAGTCAAGGGTCCAAAAATTCTTTCAGCCCTTCCATAAGACCCATTAATTTGTCATTAGTTATCATAATTGAGTTTAGTTACAAAGCTGATTGAGCAACAGGGCTACTGACCACAGCATTGCAAGTTTTACATCATACAGGACTTGTTGAGAAAGAAAGCGCTCCTGCAAAATTAACACCTGCTGCCCACTTGGACAAGCATTCAATTCAATTCAATTCAGTTATTTTATATAGCACCAATTCACAACACGTGTCGTCTCAACTTTACAAAGTCAGTTCAATCGAATCATACAGATTTCAAATCAGGTTCATACATTCCAATTAATCCTAACTATAAAACAGTGCAGTCAGATTCAGTTTATTATTCAAATTGGTTAAAACGTTTTTCTATCTAAGGAAACCCAGCAGATTGCATCCAGTCAGAGACTTGCAGCATTCCCTCCTCCTGGATGAGCATGTAGAGACAGTGGAGAGGAAAAACTCCCTTTTAACAGGAAGAAACTTCCAGCAGAACCAGAACCAGGCTCGGTGTGAGCGGCCATCTGCCACGACCGACTGGGGGTTAGAGAGAACAGAGCAGAGACACAAAAACAACACAGAAGCACTGATCCAGGAGTACTTTCTATAGGAAAGAAAAGTGAAACATTAATGGTCATAGCTCCTTTAGTGGCTTCATCTAGGAGAGGAAGACAGCTAAGCAGATGAACTCTGAGCCAGTTTTCAAGTCTAGAATATAAAAGAGAGCACATACATTTAGTCACAGTAGAATATCAGCCAGTAGCTATGTCTAAGTACGGTAAGATAGGACAAAGATTGGCCTATTTGGAGCTTTCAAAGCCAAGAACAATGTACCAACTGCCAAGTATAGTGGAGGTAGCATCATGTTATGGGGTTGTTTCTTTGCTAGTTATAACTTGTGTACTGCTCAAAGGATGATGGAATAATGAAGAAATAGGGATGGGCATTTATGTATTTATCGTTATTGTGAACAATGTCTTAAGAATTTGGATTTATTGTGACAACCAGGTCTTAAATAATGATGTTTGAAAACCCCAAAACTTACTGTTTTGTTGGTATTATTTGTACAGTTTTTGCCTCTGTTTCATGAGAGCATCTTTTAAGTATCAATAAATTAGATCATTTGATTTCCATATAGGTACTGTGTGCGGTTTAGTGATCAGCATCACACTTTATGTAACTGGTGTCCAATGTCAAAATGGCTAGTTTTTTTTAAGAGCAGTCTTTGGTCAAAACCCTGCTGGTATTCTTTAAGCTGAAATTCTGCTTAAACCACTGGAGGCAGACTTGTGATCTTTGGTATTAGCCCAAATAAATTCCATTATTTCAAGATGGAACGCATGCCACTTAGGGTTTTTCTTCTTGCACTGATAGAGGTTGACTTAAAATGACTCATAGGATCTTGGTTGAAGATTTAACACAAAAATATATTTTGTACCATCATCAAACCAGCTGCTGCCTACAGCAGGAAATGAAGTAGGTGGTCGTCATAGAGAGCAACAAAAAATAAATCACTGATGTAATGGACCATAATTACAAGTTGCCATCATCTGATGATTCAATTATATTTATGTTTAAAAAGTCTCATCTAGGTTTCAGGTTATGAACACAGCAAAACTCTTATATGAGTATGTAAGATTTTTTTTAGGTTGTGGGTTAACTATAGAACAATATTATGTTCAATTTCAAAAATACTTTTAGTCCTTCAATCCATGTTCTCTACCAGAGGTGGGTAGTAAACTAGTTACACTTACTTGAGTACAATTTGTGACTACTTTGCCCACCTTGGTTTACTTCACTGAATGACATGCACGTTTTAGCCAAAAATGTACCAAAGTCACACGTCTGTCTGCTGAGACTAGTGGTTTTAAAGAAGCTTCATTGTTTTGATGTTATTTTCTTTCTGCTAAGGTGAACCGTAAAGACTGTCAATGGGGAACTGTCACAGTACCTGCACTTCATTTAATATTTTGTTTGTATGATTACATCATTTTCACAAATTAAATCAGATTATACAGTACTACTCAAGTAATCAATACTAAATAGGGTTTTTACCAAATACTTTTTTAGAGTAATTTTTTTGGATAACTACTTTTTACTTCTACTTGAGTAAAATTATATTGAATAGTGCCACTCTTACATGAGTAGAACATATGGCTACTCTACTCGCCTTTGGTCTATACCAAAGGTGAGTATAGAGGATTGCAGGGGAAGCTGGTGGCTAGTGATCACTGGGCAAGAGGTGGGGTACACCCTGAACAGGTTGCCAGTCTGTCACAGGGAAAACACAGAGACATGCAGGACACACAACCATCCATGCACACACTCACTCCTAAGGGTAATTTAGAAAGACCAACTAACATAAAGTGTAGGGCAAGCCGGAATACCCGGAAAGAACCCACGCATTCACAGGAAGAACCTGCAACGACTCTAGGCTAATTTTGAATTCAGGACCTTCTTGCTGTAAGACAACAATTCTAACAACTGTTTTAAAATTTAATGGCAGACCACATTGCCTTACCCATATTACTGTCTTGTTCATTATGTTCTTAATTGTATAAACTACCGTTCTTTGTACAATGATCTCTAGAGGCTTCACAGCAGTCCCCAAAAACGAGCCAGCCTTCATCCACTTGTTGAGCTTTTTAAGTCCCTGGCTCTGATGCTGCTACCCCAGCAGATGAAGGGAGAAGAGAATCCACTCTCCATTATTAAAGGTATGCAGCATCTTGCCGCAAACACTGAAGGACCTAAGCTTCCTTAAGAAGTACCGTCTTCTTGTATATCAGCAGTCCGTTCTGTTTAGGCTGCAACTGCAAGGGCAATGATCCTGCGCAATGCCACCCCGGACACTGTACCAAGGTGCAACTGAGCAGACCACCGAGCCCTGTAACCTGGCAGGACATGCACTCAGGGCTGATGGCCCCAACCATGACCCCGTAAACACACTAGCACACAACATTACCGTCACTGCAACACTAGCACAGGGAGAAGCAGCAACCAGCTCAGCTCCATGGTCACAGCCCAGCCAATCCAAATGCATTTGACCCCACATCCAAAAAGGACTGCAACTATTGGGATTTTTGGGTAACTTTAATGGTGTTGGTGTATTTTTTTCTACATTAGCTAAAATTTGTGGTGAAGGTGGCGAAGAGGTGCTGTAGCACAGCGGGTCACTTTCCAGGAGGGGAAATCGCCAGCTTCAAGCCCCAGAAAGGCAATTGCTCAACCAATTCATCCCCTGACTGGAGCATGTTCTTTTTCACCTGGAGTCAGAAATACCCGAAAAGAGTTATTACTTCCACGCCTTTTGCCTGATCCTTCTTCTCAGGGTCTGGTCGTAGTGTCATGGTTTGCGGTTTAAAGGGGCCAAAGCGGCGACAGGACATCTGCAGTTGCATGTTGGATGGATATATTTGAATGCAAAATAATGAACTTACTGGACACAAAGAGAACACACGAACCAGGTAGACGGCAACAATGATGACAAAAGACTACCTGACAATGAAGGGACAGAAAACTTAAATACACATGGGTGAAAAGAACTACATGAAAAACAGGAGAGTGCAATCAAACGAAACAGGTGCTAATCATGACAAGCAATACAGCAGTCTTTATTGTTGATGGATAAATTAATTGTGTATCACCCTTCTGGATCAGATATGCTCTCTATGAAAACTGTATCCTTTGATTAATTAAAACAGATCATTCTCTGATTTGAATTATAGTTAGCTAAATAAGAAGGAGAAATTGTGATGTAGTAAGTGCATTAAGTCCCAATATGGATATGTGGGTTTCCTGAAGTAAGACAATCTCTTCTTAAAGTTTTGTAGTTGATCTATGATTTAATGATTTTGATTAGTTTCAATTCCATGTACATTCCAAGTGACAAATTGTATTGAATTCATATCACTAACAAACTTTGAGGCCTAAACTAAGTTCTGTGATTACAAATTTGAGTGAGTGAGTGCCAGTTTTCTTAACATCTTGTCTAAACGCTGTCATGTTTTTGTCTAACCTCCTGTTGCTTTCAATATTGGAGTGATAGAGATTATCTACCTTTACCATTACCTGGGCTCCCTTTGCAGTAAGTCTCACCTCAGCCCTATTCCTCACAGAACATACACTTATGGGTCAGCAGTGAGGCCTATTCCTCACAGGGAATAGGGCTCATTGCTGACCCATGATCTCCTTCGGGAACTGGTCGTTTACTCTGCAATCCGTTCCAGGGAGTTCTCGACACGGTGAACAGCAATTCACTGGCAAAGACCCCTCCTCGGTGGTTAAGTGAGGGTCTCCTGAGAAGATGTGTTTTCTAAGAGGAAAGCGGTTGGAGTGCCAGAAAGCTCTAAACTCCTGTGGAGATGTCTTCAGGTTTTAAAGGAATATTCCTCCAATTACCCAGATGCGTAAGGGGACAGAAGTAAAGTTCTCCCACAGTTCCTTACGGGAGACAGAGGCCAAGTTATAGAATGGGACAGAAGCAGAGTTCCAAGGAACTGCCTCCTCCCCAGGAAAAAACATTCGACTTTTTGACTTTGTGGTAATAACTATGGACCAAAAAGCACAGAGTGCATCAGTGTATGGGTTAAAGAATTACATTTTTACAATAGGAAGGTCATTTAGCCTTAACCTATTAAAATTCATTAATTTTAGTCTGTAGTGCAACTTTTCTTTACTTTGCTTTCCTGTATCGTCTACTGCAATATGCTTTCTTTTGTTTCTCACTGCAAAGTTGTAAAGCACTTTGAATTTTTTTGTTGTTGAAATGTGCTTTATAAATAATCTTGCCTTAGCCTTGCCCCAACATCTCACTTGCTCTTTTTGAAATGCTCCAACTTCGCAACCATAGGGTGAGGCCGGTGGTTGTTGGACTTCTTCTCTCCCAGGCATGGAACACAGTGAAAGCTAATGTTCTTTAAGGCATCACTCGGGTGTTTTAGCTAGCACTGGAGGAAATTTTGCACAAATCTTGTCTACTCGCTTGGGGATGCTAAAGAAGACAAGGTTGTCCCTCATGCTTTGGGCATGGATGTCCAGGATGGTCTCCCTAACTTTCATTCTTTTCTGGAGAGCTATGTCATTTCTTCTGAAGTTTATTTACGTTGTCCCTCAGCATCTAGTTCTCTTAGCAGCAAGCAAAGCTACCTGGTCCTTTTCAAGAGACCCCCTCAATGCTTGAAATTCCTTGTTCAAAATCTTTACAATACTAGTCTAGCGTCTAGGCTGGATATTTTCTGGTCGATGCAATCTAGGAAGTATTAGTGCTGGTGGAGCATTCTGAACGGGTTCTTTTTGATGCTGGTGTTAAGGCAGTCTACCTCTGCAGTTTGCCAGAAACGATATCCCCAAAACACCTGGCCATGTAGCTCTCCAGGATGTCCAAAGTTTTCCTGTTCAGTCAAGATAAGATATCTGTTCAAGGGAGTGGCTGCGTGCTTGACGCTGCAGCTGTGAGCTCTCCTAAATGTTTTTAGTTTGTAGACTGATTCTTATGATCTGATATGAACACAAACATTGATTTACATCGGTATGAAGATGCAACTAGGAGGAGGTTGTGTTTCCTTTCCAATACACATATATGATCACGACCAAAGATGGGGTATATATTGCGGCTGGGGATTTCAACCATGTGAATTTAAAGAAAGTGCTCCCAAAGTTTGGGCAGCATGTCAAATGTCTGACACAATGAAAGAACACACTAGATTGTATGTATATCAACATTCCTAAGGGCTATACAGCTTACCACTGCCCCCTTGGATACTCAGACCATCAGTCACTGTTTTCTGATCCCAGCCAACACCACCATAAGCAGGAACCCATCGCCAGACAAGGCCATTGAGTGTAACCTCCCAGCTGTGCAGGACTGCTTTCAGAGCAAAGACTCAAGCCTACTTTATAATCAGGATCTAGAAGAAGACACTGAAGCAATTGTCTTTTACAGAAGATGCTGTGTAGAATGTGTTACCATCAACATCCGTGTTTTCCCAAACAGGAAACCATGGATAAAAATGCCTACAAAGATAGGGATTAAAGACTACTTCACATCAAGAGACAACATGTGGCAGGGAATACAGCATTTGACAAACTACAGGGGCAGCAGAGGTTCATCAACATCTGCCAACACATTGCTGGCTGAAGAGCGAAGTCCAAATGAAAACACCTCTCTCCAGCTAAACCCTGCTGACCAACCACTTATTGTTCAGTCTGAAAAAGTAAAGTGGGTCCTGAGAACTGTTAATGCCAGGAAGGACACTAGACTGTATTGGATAGCAGGCAGCGTGCTCTGAGATTGTGATGAACAGCTTGCTGGGATCTTTACAGACATACACTCACCGGCCACTTTATTAGGTACACCTTGGTAGTACCGGGTTAGATCCCCTTTTGCCTTCAGAACTGCCTTAATCCTTCGTGACATAGATTCAACAAGGTACTGGAAACATTCCTCAGAGAGTTTGGTCCATATTTGACATGATAGCATCAAACAGATGCTGCAGATTTGTCGGCTGCACATCCATGATGCGAATCTCCTGTTCCACCACATCCCAAAGGTGCTCTATTGGATTGAGATCTGGTGACTGTGGAGGCCATTTGAGTACAGTGAACTCATTGTCATGTTCAAGAAACCAGTCTGAGATGATTCGTGCTCTATGACATGGCCCGTTATCCTGTGGTCATAAAGGGATGGACATGCTCAGCAACAATACTCAGGTAGGCTGTGGCATTGACACCATGCTCAATTGATACTAAGGGGCCCAAAGTGTGCCCAGAAAATATCCCCCACACCATTACACCACCACCACCAGCCTGAACCGTTGATACAAGGCAGGATGGATCCATGCTTTCATGTTGTTGACGCCAAATTCTGACCCTACCATCCGAATGTCGCAGCAGAAATCGAGACTCATCAGACCAGGCAACGTTTTTCCAATCTTCTATTGTCCAATTTTGGTGAGTCTGTGTGAATTGTAGCCTCAGCTTAGCTGACAGGAGTGGCACCCGGTGTGGTCTTCTGCTGCTGTAGCCCATCCGCCTCAAGGTTCAACGTGTTGTGCATTCAGAGATGCTCTTCTGCATACCTTGGTTGTAACGAGTGGTTCCCTTTCAGTCGATTCACTCAGTACGACACATGAGTATGGGATATCACGCCCTGTGTGTCCTGGCTAAAGCCACCTCTAATCACGCCTCCTAGGCAAATGATGTGATGACGACAGGTGACAGGCCCCGCCTGCACAATATACCTGTCCGTCATCGTCGTCATTACTCGGTTCTTACGCTCTTCACCTCGCTAAGAACACCTCTTTGAGTCAGGCTAGCTAGCTGCTGCTGGTTAGCTCTGTGTCTCTTTCTAAAGGCTACTTGGAACTAGTTCAACTGCTTTTGTTGGAGTCAGTCACTGCTGCCTGCTGGTAAGCGTATCTGCCCGCGAAGCGCTAATTTCAAGCAGTTCTGTCTGGCTTTCGTGGTTCGGGATGAGCACAAAGCTAATGCAAGCGAAGCAGAAGTCTTCTATTCGTCCCTGTCCTCAGGGGTGCGGCTTCTCGCTTCATGAGAAGGACCAGCATGAGGCTTCTCCCATCTGTCTTGGGATTGTTCACGCTCGCAGAGCGTTGGCGGAGCCCGAAGCATGTGCGTTCTGTCGCCAGCTTCGTCATTCGACCCTGGAGAGGCGGGTTAAATTCCTCGAGAAGGTGCTGGGAGAGGCTGCTGTCTCACGGTGAGACCCACTGCTCTCCGAGGCGGGAAACCCAGTTTCGTCCGATTCTGACGAGGGTGGCTTTTCGGTCGAAGTCCCCGCTTCCAGCTGGGCAGACCATATGGAGTATGATGATGGGTCAGCCGATAATGCAGATGCTCGGTCTCAGCTTCAACTAGAACCCCTGCAGGGAGAGGAGGACGTACTGGACATCGGTTTGGATGTCCATGGTCTGTCCGATGAAGAGGATGAGTCTCTGCCGAGTCAGGCTGGCGCTGCTGTGCCAGCAGACCCGGGCGATCTTTTTTCTCTCTTTGCCATCGTGCAGCTGATACCCTGGACTTGGAATGGCCCTCCCCACCTCCAGCGGAGAAACCATCGTGATTCGCGGGGTTTTATCTCCCCTCGGAGCCGGCCGCAGTCAAGCACCATCTACCCATGTTCCCAGACTTTGTCTCTGAGTTGACGTCTTCATGGAACAAACCACTGTCCACCCGCATCACGGTGCCGGGTTATGGACAGTATCTGGACCTGGAAGGCGCCGAAAAAGCAGGACTGGTGAATATTCCGCCTATGGAACCATCCTTGGCAGCATATCTTGCCCCGTCCCAAAATCATGGTGTGGGTGGTCCAACATCGCTTCCGTCTAAGCACTGTAGGTTCTCCGCTGCTCAATTGGAGAAAATTTACAGGGCTCAAGCTACCACCACTTGTGCCCTGAGCTCCATTACAATGCTGCAAACATACCAAGCTATGCGCTTGGCGGAGCTTGGAGCCGCAACACCGCCGGAGAGCCCTTTTATGCCGCTCTTGAATGAGGTGAGAATCACCGCTGACTACATCCTCTGTGTATCCCGCTGTGCAGCTCTGTCACTGGGCAGAGGGATGGTATCAACGGTGGTTGCGCAAAGGCACCTGTGGCTGACGCTCTCTGACATCCCGGATAGAAATGGAGCCGTCTACCTGGATGAACCGGTGGTAGCTGACGGGCTGGTTGGGCAATCTCTCGATGCAATACAGGCGAAATTCAAGCTGAGGAAAAAGCAGACCGAAGCACTGCACAGTATTATCTCCAGGCGAGATGTTAGACCGAAATCCAGCTCGGGCACTCAGACGGCACAGCCACAGAACCATGGCCAAGCTCCCTGAAAGACGGCCTGGAGCAGGGGTCCTCCTCCGGGGCTCCAGAGGGACTCCACGTCCCGGAAGAAGAAGACACAGTCCTCCTAGCTGTGGAACTCGAGATTCAGGAGCTTCAGGAGCAGGGAGACATGTTTGCCAGTTTTCGGCGGGTTCCGTCCAAAAGATGTTTTGCTGGTGTTGTTCGGGATCCCAGTCCCAAGAGGCGCTGCGTTTCCCCCACACTGTCTCCCAAGCACAATTCCCCCACAAATGTATTTGCACTAAAGGCCCCCAGTTTGGGTGCGTTGAATGTGTTTCTGAGCACTGCAGTTGTTCCAAATGTTTGTATGTATGCTCCAAACGTTTCAATAAAGACAGTTTTCTCTATGGAAAAAAGTCAAAATCAAAAGCCTGCAGGCGACAGCCAAATGAGGCTGCACCTCTCTCGCACGTCGGGAGAGGGCAGCACCGTTCCACCAACAGTGCCGCAGGCCAGTCGCCTGGCTGCACATCTCCATATGTGGCGCACATGCGCACTCCAACCTTGGGTGGAGAGGACCGTTGCTATGTGTTACCATTTACAGTTTCGCCGGAGACCGCCCCGCTTTGTTGGTGTGGTAAACACGGCGGTAATAGCCCAAGCAGCAGAGGTTCTGAGAGAGGAGGTAAATACACTGTTGGCAAAAGGAGCTATCCATGCGGTTCCCGAGTCGGACATGAACAGAGGTTGGTACAGCCGTTATTTAGTTGTTCCGAAAAAAGTTGGTGGGCTTCGTCCAATCCTGGACTTGAGAGTTCTGAACAAATACCTCCGAACATACAAGTTCAAAATGTTAACACTCAAGCAGCTTCTGAGTGCCATCAGCCCGGGGCGATTGGTTCGCCACGATCGACCTGACAGACGCTTACTTTCACGTAGCAATACATCCGGACCACAGACAGTTTCTGAGATTCGCCTTCGAGGGCAGGGCTTACGAGTACCTCCTACTGCCTTTCGGTCTGTCTCTAGCGCCTCGCACCTTTACAAAATGTGTAGAGGCAGCGCTAGCACCTATCAGAGAAACAGGCGTCCGCATTTTAAACTTATCTGGACAAATGGGCTTTAATAGCCAGTTCCAGAGAGCAGGCGACAGTGCAGCTGTCTCGGGTTCTGTCACACATTCAGGCCCTAGGATTTTTGGTAAACTCTCAGAAAAGCTCGCTGATCCCAAGCCAGCAATTTTAATTTCTCGGTCTGGAAATATGCTCCCTTACAAGCAGGCCACGTCTTTCCGACCACAGAGTGGCCGCGTTTTACCTCTGCCTCCCTCAGTTTCAGTTTGGACACAAACTGCGTTTCCATACTATCTTACAACTGATGGGTATGATGGCATCTATGATTGCAGTAGTACCACTCGGTCTACTGAAGATGCGCCCGTTCCAGCGGTGGACCCGTTCTTACCGGTTGTGTGCATGGCGTCACCGCAGCAGAAAGCTAACGATAACCACTGTCTGTATGTCGGCTCTCAGCCCTTGGCGGGAACCAGGACTGTTGTGCCAAGGTTCGCCTAGGGAGATTAACCTTTCGCAAGGTGGTATCCACGGATGCCTCCCTGTGGGGGTGGGGGGCTTTGTGCGATGGCGTGGCTGTGAAGGGGGTTTGGACACCAGCACAATCCAAACTCCACATAAACTACCTGGAGCTCTTAGCGGTTCTGCTGGCTCTGCAACATTTCTGCCAGGTTGTGTTAAACCAACATGTTCTGGTCAGGACAGACAACACCACTGTGATTTCTTACATAAACAGACAGGGAGGGACTCGTTCACTTCCTCTCCTGAAGCTATCTCACACCCTCTTGCAGTGGTGCAGCATACGCTTTCACCCCTATCAGAGCTACTCATGTCCCGGGACGACTGAATCTGGGTACAGATTTGCTCTCCAGAGGCGGACCTCGGGTGAGAGAGTGGAGGCTTCACCCCTCCGTGGTGGCACAGATATGGTGTCTGTTTGGGACAGCAGCAGTAGATCGTTTTGCCACCAGAGCCAACACCCACTGTCCCCTGTTCTTTTCCATTACAGATCAGGATGCTCCACTGGGAGTGGATGCCCTGGCCCACCCATGGCCTAATGTACTACTGTATGCATTCCCCCCAGTGGAAATGATACTACCTGTACTAGAGAGGGTGCGCAAACAGGGTCTGTCCCTAATTTTGGTAGCACCCCGTTGGCCTGCAAAGTCATGGTATTCCAAGATAATCAGCCTGCTGGCAGCAGAGCTGTGGCAGCTCCCTGTTTGCCGGAATCTCCTCACTCAGGCAGGGGAGGAGATATTTCATCCACACCCAGAGCTGTGGAAGCTGCATGCCTACCTGCTGAGAGGTCCAGCTTGTTAGCCAAAGGCCTCCCCCCTGATGTGATGGCAACAATACAGAATGCCAGAGCATCCTCCACTAGAGGCTTATACGCTTATAAATGGCGGGCTTTTGAGCAGTGGTGTGAGGACAAGCACATTGTTCCATTTCAGTGCTCAATGGTAGAAGTTTTAAAGTTTTTGCAGGATCTGCTGGATAAAGGTATTTCCTTTTCCACAATTAAGGTCTACTTGGCTGCCATTTCTGCCTGCCATATTGGTTTTAATGGAGTCACACCAGGTGCTCATCCTCTGGCTGTAGGCTTCTTAAAGGGGGTTCGTAGACTCAGAACAGTGATTAAACCCAGTTTTCCTTCCTGGGATCTCACATTGGTACTAGAAGCTCTTTGTGACCCTCCATTTGAACCTTTGGAGTCAGTAGATGTGAAGTTCCTTTCATATAAGCTTGCTCTGCTTCTTGCTCTGACAACTGCGAAGCGGGTTGGAGACCTCCATGCTTTGTCTATAAATCCTACCTGCATACACTTTTCACCTGATGGTTCCAAGGTCAACTTGCGACCTAATGCAGCTTATCTTCCTAAGGTTATACCTTCGGACTACAGCTCCATGACTATGGAGCTTTCTAGTTTTTGTCCACCTCCTTTTGCATCTGAGGAACAAAGGAGGTTACACTTCCTGTGCCCTTTACGTGCACTGCGCATTTACATTGACTGTACACAGACTGTGAGGTTGTGTGATCAACTGTTTGTGTGTATTGGTAACCCAGCAAGGGGGAAAGCTCTGTCCAGACAAAGACTCTCCCACTGGATTGTGGAGGCTATTTCTCTAGCTTACAGCAACAGGGGTCCGTGAGGGCTCACTCCACCAGGGGCATAGCGACCTCCTGGGCCCTTTTTAGAGGGGTGCCCATGAGTGACATTTGTGCTGCAGCCAGCTGGTCTTCGCCGCACACATTTGTAAAGTTTTATCGTTTGGATGTGACAACCCCTTCTGTGGCTCACTCTGTTCTTTCTGCTGGGTCTGAAGTGCTGCACTAGTATGCAGTGCATATCCAGGTTTGATGGCTGTTCTGCGGGGCGTTTATATATGTCCCATACTCATGTGTTGTACTGAGTGAATCGACTGAAAGGGAACGTAAGTTTTGCATATAACTACTGTTCCCTGAAGGAGAGTAATGAAGTACAACACATGGCTGCCCCGTTGCTCAGGTGGGCTCGGTGAATAGCGGCTATCGAACTGAGTAATGACGACAATGACGGACCGGACGGACAGGAACGCCCCTCTCTGTGCCAAACTGCTAAAGTTCCTCCACTGAGCAGCAGTAGACCACAGAGTGTATTAACACGCTGAATAACTGTCTGCTTTGGGAACTGATCAGCAGGTGACAATGCAGCTCTCCAGAGGGTGTTCAAAACTGCTCACTATATCATTTGTCTTCCTCTAGCCCCTCTGGAGCACATTTACCAGTTTCAATGTTGCAATAAGGCCTGCAACTTTGTGAAAGACCTTTCACATCTTTCACCATTTGTTCATCCTGCTACTCCACGGCAGATGATGCAGGTCTCTAAAGACATGCACTGCCAGACACAGAAACACTCTTTACCCAACAGCAATCACTGAACTGAATTCTGTCTCCTTCCTGCCTACCCCTCCTAAAATTCTATAACCTGCATCTCTAGAACTGTGTACAACACTTAAGAATAGTCATAATTGACAAGTCATTTTATATTGTGGTCATAACCTTTTAGGTTTTTACCTCTTTTTAGATGTGTAGTTATACCTGTTTGCCTGTTCTTATCTGTTTTTGTTGTATGTTATTGAGTTTTTTTAATGGGGTGCATATATGTGAAAGTGTGCAGTGAGAATAAGACATGATGGGATAGAAAGGGATTTTAAATGTGAAAGTATGGTGTTCTTTTAATGAGATCCAGCTGTTGTGGAACTGGAGAGCTCTTTCAGTGACAGACTGCTGCATCTTAGGTGCACAAAGGAGCATTATTACAGATCCTTCCTCCCAGCAGCTGTTAGACTTTATAACCATCAATGCCTCCAACAAACGCAATGGGTGTTCACATCCCTGCTGTTATTTCACTTTTTGTAAATATTTCCTTTTCATGCACACATTTACATCAACATTGATCATTTTTTTAAAATCACCCTACTCATTTGCACAGTTCTCTTAATTTGAGTATGCTATTTTTAATAAGTGTACAATACTTGTTTTTCTTATTTGCTAAACTATCCCATACTGTTCAGTCAGTTATTCGTTTTTTTTTTTTTTTTTTACCTTTGTGTGTATCTGCATGCTTCCAAATGTCTTTCACCTTACTGCTGCACATGAATTTCCCCACTGTAGGACAATGATTGATATTTTGATTCTATTTCTTTTCTATTTTAAAGATTATTAATCAGTCAACAGTTGATGGTTTTTCTGCATTACTTAAGGGAAATTTAGTTCATGGCTATAATCCTAATTTTTTTTTAATCTAAACTCTTTGCAGCATTACACTCATTTAAAAACAGTAGTGGTGGTTTAACAGCTGTTTTCTAGAATAGGAACTATCCATGGGTAAATAACACTGTAGCTTCAGAAGAACCTGTTGTAAAAAAACTAAGTTAGAAGTCCACAGTTTGTACTTTAATGGACTTCTAACATATCTGAAATGATATTAAAAAAACCCAAGACTGCTTGTTTTCTTAGCATTATATCAGCACACAAAACAACAAAAACATTTTGTTTGATACAATAAATGAGGTGGATTCTCCTAACGCTCATTTCATGCCTGTATTATTGAAGTCTCACTGTAATAACTTTGTGACATTTTTGAGAATAATATGAGAGCTAGTATTTCACCTCCAGTGAGTTGTAGCCTTCACTCCTCCTGGATGAGCTTTTTAACCTGGATTGTTTTCAACCAGTCAATGTCTCTTGAAGGTCCCTCAAAACAATTTGTTTAAAACTGTTTTTATCATTTGGGAAATATTTCCTACTTAAGGATGCTGGTGTCAAAACAGAAACTTGAAATGGTTGTGCATCCTTCTATTTCCTCTGGTCTAAATTATTGCAACGCATATTTTATATGCTTCAACAAAAAAGCTCTTGATTGCCTTCAGTTAGTCCAACCTCTGCAGCAAGACTCTTCATTGGAACAAAAAGAGGAGCTCACATCACTCCTGTTTTAATGTCTTTCCATTGGTTACCTGTTCATTTTAGAATTCCTTTTAAAACGCCGACTTCACTTTCAGGATCCTGCAGTCCTAATAACCAGATATGTAATTTGAGGCAATTGCTCTTTACAGACTATTGCACCTCAACTATGGAACAAATTTCCTTTTGTTCCTTTGTTTATACATAGTGTTCAGAGTCTGGACTCATTTAAAAAGCAGCTCAAGACATTCTTATGTGCTTTCCTTTTTAAATACTATTGTACGTTTTTATTATCTTTACCATTCATTTTATTTTTTGGTCTTTTTAGTCATGTTTTAGTTTATTTGTGTTTATTGTATATGCTCTTGTTGTAAAACACTATGGTTATCTGTGAAAGATGCTAAATAAAAGACATATACTAATTATATATGTACACTGCTCAAAAAATAAAGGGAACACTTAAACAACACAATATAATTCCAAGTAAATCAAACTTCTGTGAAATCAAACTGTCCACTTAGGAAGCAACACTGATTGACAATCAGTTTCACCTGCTGTTGTTCAAATGGAATAGACAACATGGGGAAATCTTTGGTGATTAGCAAGACGCACTCAATAAAGGAGTGGTTCTGCTGGTGGGGACCACAGACCACTTCTCAGTACCTATGCTTTCTGGCTGATGTATTGGTCACTTTTGAATGTTGGTGGTCCTTTCACACTCGTGGTAGCATGAGACGGACTCTACAACCCACACAAGTGGCTCAGGTAGTGCAGCTCATCCAGGATGCCACATCAATGCGAGCTGTGGCAAGAAGGTTTGCTGTGTCTGTCAGCGTAGTGTCCAGAGCCTGGAGGAACTACCAGGAGAAGGGCCAGTACACCCAGGAACGTGGAGGAGGCCGTAGGAGGGCAACAAAACCAGCGAAACGTTACCTCCCCCTTTGTGCAAGGAGGAAAGGGGGGCCACTGCCAGAGCCCTGCAAAATGACCCCCAGCAGGCCCCAAAAAGTGCATGTGTCTGCACAAACGGTTAGAAACAGACTCCATGAGGATGGTATGAGGGCCCGACGTCCACAAATGGGGGTTGTGCTCACACCCAAACACCGGCAGGACGCTTGGGGCATTTGCCAGAGAACACCAGGATTGCAAATTCGCCACTGGCCCCTGTGCTTTTCACAGATGAAAGCAGGTTCACACTGGGGCCACATGTGATAGACGTGACAGAGTCTGGAGCCCACCGGGAGCGATCTGCTGCCTGCAACATTTTCAGCATGACCGTTTGGGCGTGGGGTCAGTAATGGTGTGGGGGGGATTTTTTCCATGTGCTCGCCAGAGGTAGCCTGACTGCCATTAGGTACCCAGATGAGATCCTAAGACCCCTTGTGAGACCATTATGCTGGTGCGGTTTGGCCCTGGGTTCCTCCTAATGCAGGAAATGCTAGACCTCATGTGGCTGGAGTGTGTCAGCAGTTCCTGCAAGATGAAGACATTGAAGCTATGGACTGGCCCGCCCCTTCCCCAGACCTGAATCCGATTGAGCACATCTGGGACATCATGTCTCGCTCCATCACCAACGTCACGATGCACACAGACTGTCAGGAGTTTTCTGATGCTTTAGTCCAGGTCTGGGGGGAGACCCCCAGGGGACCATCCGCCGTCTCATCAGGAGATGCCCAGGTGTTGTAGGGGGGTCATACAGGCACGTGGAGGCCCCACAAATTTTGAGCCTCATTTTTATTGTTTTAAGGCTCACAAAGTTGGAAAGCCTGTAGTGTGTTTTCCACTTTAATTTTTTGTGTGACTCCAAAACCCGGCCCCCATTGGTTAATAAATTTGATTTCATTGATGATTTGTGTGATTTTTGTTGTCGGCACATTCAACTTTGGGACAAAAAAAGTATTCAATGAGAATATTTCATTCATTTAGATCTAGGGTTTGTTTGAGTGTTCCCTTTGTTTTTTTAGCAGTGTATATATATTATATATATATATTATATATACATATTATATAATATATTTATATATATAACATATATTTTATATGCTAAAATAAAAAATCTGCTTTAGGAGCAGCTTCTAATAAACTAAGCAATATACAGGTTTTGACACATTTCAGTGATGTGTCAGTGTTAGTTTCAGTGCTGGCTTGTGGCATGTGTGGCACTCAAATTTCTGCACATTCTCCTCATACCTTTCTTTATAATAGGTATCACTTAGGAGTTACAACAGGGATGACAATGTCTTTGCACACAACTATCAACAAGTATGTAGCACACCTCCCCCAACCTTCCTGCCATCATGAAGCACTGCAACCCATTACTGATAATTGAGGAATTTCCCTTTGAACTGAGCAGAAGGCCAACTATGAGGGGAATGTTAATTTATTTATGGACAGCAACACCAGCAAAGACAGATATTGAACATGTCTTTGCACACTAACAATAACTTATTGTGTGTGAGTGCACCTTTTGTTTTACAGACCCAAGCCTGCTTCATGCTGTTCCACAGGTATACATTAAAGGGCACAAGTTAAGACCTGAAGAAAAACCAGTGAAGGAAACATGAATCAAGGAGCCACATTTTTTTTCCTCTTTGTTTGATTCTAGAAAAAGCCTTCAGCAGCTAAGACATGTGCAAACAAAATCCCCATCAACTCCTCGCTCAGTGTCAGCACCTGCAGTGTCTGCACTATTTGGTTTATTCATCAGAAATCAATTAAGACCTATTCTTGTATTTCTCACAAATTGATTTTAAGACATGCGTAATACTATGATAACCCTTTTAATAGCTTCTGTTTGACTTTCATTAATTTGTTTTTAATTTTAGTGCACCAGATTAACATTTTCTGATGTTCAGTCTTTGTGTTTTCATATTTCAGATGTGGGAACGTTATGTTGTCCAGTCTGAAGCAACCATTGTTTGTCTGTAGACATCTCAAACCAGGACAGAATCCCCTTAATGTTCTGTTTTAACTGCTATTAAACTGTGGTCAAACACATGTTCTGGTGTGAATATGGATGCTCTTGAAAGATTATATGACACTTAATACATTATATTGCCATGTTGTAAAATTGGAGTTTTTACTCTCTCTCCTCCCTGTGCACCACCGAGTCCGTTTCTCTCCAGTTCAGAGACCCAACCAGTAAAACCACCAAAGTATTTACCTTGTGAAATAATGAGAAATGGTTAAGTATAAAATCAAGATGTAATGCCAAAATGATCAGTGTACAGAGTATACAATTGAACAGATACAGAGTGACATTCACCTTCGGTACCGGGCCCCCCTCAGTCCATCTTAGGGATGAACTGAGAGGAGCAAAGAATGGAGCGTGAGTCCTGCTTTTATCTATGCCTGTTCTTAACCCTCCTAAAGGGCGTCATCCTCTTGTATCAGTTTATCTTTGACTATGTGTTGCATCTTATGTGATCAGTGGCTATGGTGTGTAAGCGTGTAGCAGTGAGCGGTGAGGCACATAAGCAACAAGGACAGATATATTTAATTAGGGCAGCAAAGAGATGATTAGAAAATGCCACAGAATCATACATCCATAACGGCCAAAAGTTCTGGGTCACAGCACCAAATCAATGACTTCTGGTGTAGTTCCATGGCTGCAGGTATATAAAGTTTGGTGTAGAGAAACTTGACTGGCCTGCAGAGTCCTGACCTCAACCTTCTTGAACACCTTTGGAATGAATTAGAGTAGAGGCTGCACTTCTACTTTGCTCATCTAACTATGAACACACTCCTAAACCTTGTGGAAGATGTTTACAGAACAGTTAAAGCTGCTATTGCAGCCAGTGGCTCCATCAACAAACTGGACCTTATAGATTAAGAATAGGATGTCATCAAAATTCGTGTACATGTAAAAGTAGACAGACAAATACTTTTGGCAATAGTGTATGTACAGCACACATTGAATACAATGCCTTGCAAAATTACTCCTACTCCTTTAACCTTTTCACATTTTGTCTCATAACAACCTCAAATTTTAGTCTTTTTTATTTCCAGGGGTCGGGACCCCGTGGTGGGTCGTGTGACACCAGTGGGGGGTCGCCAGATGATTTTCAGAATCATCATGATGTGTGACTGCTGAGGTTTATGGAGGGCCAAAAAGGGACAAAATTAATTAAATAAATATGATATAAATAAATGTGACATGAAATGTCCCAATAAACTTTTTTTTAGACTTTAGACTTTTATTGACATTCAACTTCACATTCACAATGAACTTTTGATACATTCAATAATTAAATAAAATATGAAATAGTTAATCAAATGTCATTTAAATGTCTTCATTTAAAAATAAATATAATTATTTCACTCAATATTTTATAAATAAATATAGGAGTGTAAAACCTTTATTTATTTTTAGGGGGTCGCCAGCCTTACAATGTTGTTTTGGGGGTCACAGGTTGAAAAGTTTGGGAACCCCTGTAATTGGCCACCAGAAAGTAGATTATAATAGTGAAATGGAAGGAAAACAATACATGGTTTGCACTTATATTTACTAATAAAAAAGAATGGCACATGTATTCAACTCCTCTACTTTGATGCCCGTAAATATGCATTCAAAACTCACCTAACATGTAAATAAAGTCTACCTGTGGGCAATTTTTTAAAAGGTATTAGGCAATAAAATGTATTTTTTAATTTTCAAAAATAAATTTACAGGAAATAGGGTGGCGATAGTAGGTGAAGGGTATGCAGTAAACGTTGACAAGCAAGGATTCGATCCCGTGGCAGCCTGCGTCGAAGACTGAGGCCTTCTTATATGGGTCACACGCTTAAATTAACTGTACATCACTCTGAATAAAACATTCCTATGGTAAAGAGACTGAGAGGACGGAATCTGGATTTAAAAGTAGCTGAAATTCACGTTGCATTTCAAAGACTTACAATTGCAAAATGTAGCCACACCCAGCAGCAGCTTTAGGGTGAGTGAGAGAGCAAAGATGACCAGCTACAGACCCTTTAACCAGTTTCCTGCATACCATAGATGTGTATCTGCTCCAATATAGGTATTTACATGGCTGGTTACCTCCTCATCAGCATGTCATTATGTTCTACAGAAGCCTCCTTATGAATGATAATTTGGTTCAGGTGTGTTGGATCAGGAGCTCATCCAAAATTTAGGGCAGAGTGGACCATTAATCAAACATTTTTAAAATCTGTAAGACTGTGATGTATTGTTTTTATCTTTAGTCTGATCTCTTTTTTCTGATTCTTGAGTTTTGAGTCATTTTCTGATTTATATTATTTGTTCAACTGTGTTTTTTACCTCACCTTTTCTTGAGTCAACTTCTGTTTAGATGCTGTTCCCTGTGTCTATTTTCTGTCAGTCAGCCTCCATGAGAAGCCCTGTCCATGTCCCCTTCCAGCTGTCCTGTATCAGCATAATCACTCACCTGTTTCTACTCCAGTAATGAGCTCTGCTTTTTTCAGCTTATTTTTTCAAGCATTGTCAGATCCACCTGCTCACCAGGTTTGCATCTTGTTGAGGTCCCCTGCAGGTTTTGTAAGTCTGTTCTTGATATTTTTATCATTTAAAAAGTCACTTCAGGATGATCTGCCTGGATTTGGGTTCCACAATAACAAACACGCTTTTAGAGAACACTGGTATACACAAAGAATACCGTACTAGCATTCTGCATGCAGCAGCTTTCTGAGCGTGTGACTTGCCAGGGTTATATCTATTGGAGTTCAGTGTTCTGTTTTCCATTTCCACCATGTATATTTTGGCAAAAGCATGTGAACTTGTGGAGAAACTTTGAGTCAACATGCTCGTGCATGGCCTTTCATTTGTAAAGAGCATCACTATCTTTGAAAAGGCTGCTGCCATAACAAGAGTCACTGTTTCATGAAGCTTGCTGTTTTGGTGTCAAAATGATGAACTTAAAGCTAGACCTAATGCAAGCTTCTATTTCCACAGTTAACATTACCAGCAGATGAAAAATACTCTGGTTAACTTGGTGCACCTCTCTGAATGAGTTCTAGTTACAATTGCTCATCCTTTAGCTATGGTCTTGTACAGACAACACCTTGCTTAATTTCTCTTGCCAACAGTCATCACATTGTACTTTTCTCCTGGATGGGTTGGGTGATGACTCATACAGTTTTGATATGTCACTTGGCAAGAAGAATATTGGAACAGTACAGTGCATCAACTGCCTTTATCAGCTCTAAAACCCACTGTGCAGCAGGTTCTGATCAGGACATCAGTGACTTAACTGTTTGCCTTCCCAGTTTTGTTACTTGAGCTCTGATTCATTGTTAACATGCTATGATCAACCAGATTGCACTGACGATTAGTTTGCTTTTTGCTCTGTTTAAACTGAGACTTCATCCCTCAACAAATTCTGAGTTACAAATGGTCAGGTAGCGATAGGTAAAACGGGAGCCAGCATCCTGCAATTTATCGACCTGTCTTTGCTTCAGCACATCCGATTCACATAAGTGGGTCATTAGCAGAGTTCTGTAGAGCTTGACTGAATTCTGAGGAGGATATTTAGCATATTGGTCAGAGGACACCAACCATTGAGGAATGGAGACCCCTGCTGTAAAGTAATCCGTATTATGGAGAATTTTATAAAACATTCGTAAAAATGACTTGCCGCAGAGAAACCAGAGAACGTGCTAATTATAGAACTGTTGTTGAAACTGTTCTATTCTAATGAAAGAGTTGAAGAAACTATATACACAAGAAAGGTAGTCTTACTGACTGAAACTGACCTCAGTTTGTATTAACCTAATTTAGAGAATTTTTTTTTTTTTTTTTTTTTTTAAAGGAAAGCTTTACCCAGATCAAATTATTCCCTTTGTAATTATCAGATTTTTATTATAAAGATATCCTAACTAATGCTCACATTAGTCAAGACATGTTAATATATTTATTGCATCTATAATGGCAACAAAATTCAGTACACCCTGGACAGAGCAACAAAATTCAAATTTGTGAACACGTCACTGAGTTGTTTACATGACTTTTCCTGTGATGTAAAGATTATAGGCTGCATGCATGAAGCAAAGAATCCTGAATGATTACAAAAAGAGGAATTTGCAAAAAGCTCTGCCACTTAACCGTTATGTGGTCAACTGAAATGAATAGGGCACTGAAAGAACACTAAATACTTTAGGTCTGTAGTGAAGAAACAATTAAGAAATATTATGTATAATCTTTTAACTGCAAGTCTTTAACAAATCTATAGGCCACTATTTAATCAATAAAAGTAAAAAATCCATCAAAATTGAGAAATTAAGAAACCAGTACTGTTTGCATTAGTACAGCGTTGTCCTGTATTTGTTTCTATGTATACACCATGTTAGTTGTATTTTTAAAAAGGAGTGTTATGTTTCTCCTTTTTCTAGTTTAGGTTTTGGCTACTTAAGAGATCAGCCTTAAATCAAGGCGTTTCTAAGAAGGTGTGTGTTTTTCAAATGAAAAAGATGGCACAAGGACAGGGCGGTCCTGGTGCTGTCTAACCCGTTCTTCTGGATGATTGCAAGCATTTAACAGGCAGAGTCCTCTCATCCCAACAAAGCAGCATTGATACACTGAAGAGTGGACATCTCTGGCAGCAGTACTTGGTGAGTCCCAAAAATATGTTGCATGTGGCACTTTGTTGGCATTATTTAAGAGTTGGTGATTAAATCAGGACTGGATTTTAAAAATCAGTGTTTTGTTTAAAACTGTCCTGTCATTCAGTTTGACCAGATGTTAAAAACATACAAAATCAATAGATATTAATCTGCTTCTTCTTTTGACAGTTAAGTTAAATTGTGCTGTTATGGGGCCTCACTTATTTTCTATCTGCTGTATTGCTCTTGCTTTGCAAGAACTGCGTTTGAATGAGGAAAAAGAATATAGAAATATAGAAATATATATATAGAAATAGCGCAAACAAGCTTCGTTTGAAGTTTAAAACATAGATTTGCTCCATACATTTAAGATTTTCATTTATGTAGCAGTTTCTAGCTTAAATCCGCCTCATCTGTTCACCTACGTAACATCCATTACAGGTAATACACCACCCACTGTATCACATGTTGGATTCAGCTTTGGTGATTTGTTTTGCTGTCACGGTAACTTGTGACTGGACACTTGACTCTACAGTTTTGACTCACACCCAGTGTTTTGTTTTTGTCTGAGTTGTTTTAGAAGACCTTCCCATTAATCACAGTATCTAATTTTAAGCTTCCTGTGGTTTTTGCGTCTTTGTTTTCCTAATTTCTCAGAACGTCTGGTACTTTTAGGTTCAAAGAAGTATACAAATATTGGCCCTTTTACATGCTATTCTGTCTTGCCATTTCATTAGAAATAATCGATGCCTGTGCAGCCATTAGAAAACAGAAATCTCTAAAGATTTAGTCACCATAACCATAGTTCCCTGTGGGTTGTCTATCCTTGGATACATGCATTCAGTTTATCCGCTGTCAGCAGGTTAATGTTGATCAAAGTGAAATAATGTTTTGAATCACAAATGCATTTGAATGTTTCAGTGCTACTGAAGTAGTTGGTCATGTTTTTTCTTTCCTTTCGGAAAAATAACACAGAATTTGCTTTTATGCGTGAAAACACTGAGGTGTGGTTGACAGGAGGGCTGTCTGTGTGTGTCAGCTAAAATGCATCCAAACCAACAAGTTTGGATGGACGCATTCCCTTTACCAAACCTGGCAGAGGTTTTGGATTCCTGAAGTGTGAGACAATCTGAATTTGGGTGTTGTTTCTCTGTAAGATAGGCCCCTAAAAATTCAAAGCTTCTGAAAAAATGTGAAAAAAGCAAGCTGTAGTTACCCTAAAAGTCTGCAACACACTGGAATTGATTTTGTATCAGTTGTCTTCAGAATCTCTATCAACTCATTTTCATTCAGTTTTAAAGGTATAGTTTGTACTAATGTCTTTCCAACTGCCTCATCAACTGTATGCTTTCCATCAGTCACTGCTAGGCATTCAGGGGAGCTCTACAAGCTTTTCATAATTTACATTTAATATAAAATTTCAAGCTCTGATTAAATGGTTAAACAAATGCAAAAATATGTGGGCGCTGACTCCTGGCAGTGTTTGACAACATTTCAAACATAAGCCCACAATTCAGAAAGCACAATAGGAAAGAAAAGATCACAAGCAATGGCTTGGTATAATCTGAGTTGCACGCACAGATTTGACTGACCAGAATAGATTTGAATTCGGCATTGATATTATGCATCTCTTATGTCAAAGACAAATATTTTTCTTCTCTGCTTTGTTTTAGGGTTACATTTTCCTGACATGTGAGCATAAATATATGCAAGAAAAAAATGGTAAGTGATAACATTTAATAATGATAAAGATCTGAATGTGGAAATGAACACAGCTTATTTTTTTTTTCTTATGGTCTTACTATCTAATAAAGAGTGGGGTAAGCAAGAGTGCAAGTGTTTCTGGAAACCTGGCTTTGGATGACTCCAGGAAAGGACTCTCCATTACAGGGAATGCTGATGACACAACTGCTGCAAAAAGTGGCCTACAAGTTGGTAAGATACAGACCTGCAAACAAAAATATGAACATCCTGTATGTATTTTTTTTTTTTTTTTATGAGTTTGGCTTTACTCCCTATTGTTTCAGAGGATGACATTGTCGCAGCCACAATAAATCTAGGCAACCTTGACAAAAATGATGTGCAGAATATCCTGGAGACCTTAAAACCATATGGAAACAATATGAAGGTTCTGACGAAGAAGGACCTGAGTGCTGGTGTTGACCTTGACTCATTTGGACTGGGTCTCAAAGACCCTACAGAGGTAAACATCAATGTTTAACGGTAAATGCGACATATTTAAGGATTTAAAATTGTTTTTCGGTCGCCAAAAATTTAACTGAAATAGCAATCCTTTACTAAAGGTAACTCGAATAGTGTAGTGTGTGTAGAGCCAATGTGTGAAACATGGTAAAGCAAAAATACATTTACACTTGCATGTTAACTTAACTGTCTTACATTGCTGTATTACAGGGGCGCCTAAAGAAGGATCTTTCACTGGATGCATCAGCTGACCCACCAGCTCTTTCCTTCAATGGCCTTAGTGGACAGCTAAATGCTAAACATGGGATGGGTGGTGCAATAAATGTCCCCACTCTCAACGGGGACCTCCCCAATCTCTGTTTAAATAAGCCAACGGGTAATCCAGGTGCTACAGTGACAATGCCGTCCATGGGACTACCAGGATCAGCTATAAAAGCAAATTCAGATGGCTCTATTAAAGCTCCTGATGTCAGTGCGTCAGCTCCACAAGTCAAGATGCCAAACGCCTCTTTGACAGTTGATAAACCAGACTTGAAAACAGGCAATGTCCAGGCTCCAAAGTTCACAATGCCAGACACGTCTCGTGCCATGGATCTTCCATCTGTAAGTGGAAATATAAACACACCAAACCTCAATCTGCCGGCTTTTCAAACTCCAGATGTGCATTTGAATGGGCCAAAACTGGATTTGAATGATCCTGATATAAAATTAGAAACCCCCAATGCCAGTATTGAGGCATCCTCAGGCAAAGTCAAATGGCCACATTTCAAATTGAAAAGTCCAAAAGTTAAAAGCCCAGATGCTGACATATCAGTACCTGATGTCAAGGTTCCCAAAACAAAGTTTGGTAGTGATTTAAGTGGGCCAGATGTCGATATTAACTTGCCCAAAGCTGACATCGAAGGCCCTGAGGTAGATGTTAAAACCCCTGATCTTGACCTTGATTCCCCATCTGGTAAAATCAACTGGCCCCACAGGAAGTGGAAGAAACCAAAATTTCATGGCTCAAAGGATAGTCTGGATATAGATGCAAATGTCAATACACCAGATGTTGACCTTTCTGTTCCAAAGGTGAGGAGGGAGGTTAATGCCCCAAACGATGATATAAACTTGCCAAAGGCAGATCTTAATGGCCCAGACCTTGATGTAGAAGTTCCATCTGGTAAAATCAACTGGCCTCATTTGAAATGGAAGAAGCCTAAACTTCAATTGCCAAAAGAAGACTTGGGCATAGATGGAGATCCAAACACACCCGATTTAAATCTTACAGCTCCAAAGATTGAGGGTGATTTTAATGTTCCAAAAGCTGAAGTTAATGTACCCGAAGCTGACCTCACAGCTCCCGAAGTACATATTCAAGCCCCCGATCTTGATGTTAATGCTCCCTCAGGAAAAATCAACTGGCCTCATCAGAAATGGAAAAAACCCAAACTTCATGGCCCAAAAGCTGAAGTGGATGGAAGTTTGAATGCACCAGAAGTTAATCTTTCAGCTCCAAAGATTGACGGTAAAATTAACTCGCCAGATATTGATCTGAATTCACCCAAAGCTGATGTTTACGTTGAAAAACCAGACATAGACATTGAGTCCCCATCTGGAAAAGGCAAATGGCCCACTTTTAAAAAGCCAAAGTGGTCAATCTCTCAACCGAAGGTAAAAAGTCCTGATGTTGACTTAGATGCTGATGTTTCTGTCCCTGATCTCAGTCTTGCGGCTCCAAAGATTGATGGTAAACTTAACTCACCGGATATCGATCTGAATTCACCCAAAGCTGATGTTGGAAAACCACACATGGACATTGAATCTCCATCTGGAAAGATCAAAACAACTTTCAAAAAGCCAAAGTGGTCAATTTCTCAACCGAAGATAAAAGGACCTGATGTTGATTTAGATCCTGATGTTTCTGTCCCTGATCTCAGTCTCTCAGCTCCAAAGATTGACGGTAAAATTAACTCACCAGATATTGATCTGAATTCACCCAAAGTTGACGTTGAAAAACCAGACATAGACATTGAGTCCCCATCTGGAAAGGGCAAATGGCCCACTTTTAAAAAGCCAAAGTGGTCAATCTCTCAACCGAAGGTAAAAAGTCCTGATGTTGATTTAGATGCTGATGTTTCTACCCCTGATCTCAATCTCTCAGCTCCGAAGGTTTCTGGTGAAATAGGCACACCAGATGTCAGTCTGAAGGCACCCAAGGCAGAACTCCAAAGCCCCAAGTTAGATGTTAATGCTCCAGATGTTGATGTTGGCAACCCATCTGGAAAATTCAAATGGTTCACTTTAAAAAAAAACAAATCTGTACCAAAGGCTGACATTAACCTTGACACTAATGTCAAGGTACCAGATGTTGACCTCAAAGGGCCTAAGGTGAATTTGAATGCACCAGATGTTAATGTGTCTGCACCGAAAGTCAGTAGTGGTCTAGATGTTGACTTGGATGCCAAAGTTTCTGCACCTAATTTGAATTTTGCTCCAAAGATTGATGGTCAGATAAGCGGGTCAGATGTCAATCTAAAAGCACCCAGAGCAGAAATGGATGGCCCCAAGATGGATGTTAATGCTCCAGAGGTTGATGTTGGAAGTCCCTCTGGAAAATTCAACTGGTTTCCTTTAAAAAAAAAAAAAACGGGCACAATGAAAGGACCAAACGTTAAGCTTGAAACTGATGTGAATGTCCCAGAAGTTAACCTTAAAGGACCCAAGGTAGATTTGGCCACAGCGGATGTTAATTTATCAAAGCCAGAAATTGGTGCTGGAATTGAGACTCCAGACCTCAGCATCAGCACACCTGATATAAAAGCACCAGATGTGGAACTTAATGGCCCACATGTTGCCCTAGAACCAGCTGATGCCAAGTTAAAGTTACCTAAAATTAAATTACCAAAACCCAAAGGGCCAAAGGTGAAAGAGCCAGAATTGGATGTGGATTTCAGACCACCAAAACTGGATACCAATCTTGACTTGGCAAAAGTTAATGTTGATACACCAAAGGTAGATCTGAAAGAGCCAAATATTGAAACTGGTCTTGATGTACAGGATATTGACATCAATTTACCAAAAGCTGATCTCAAGGGCCTAGATGTAGATGCTCAAATGCCAGAGTTGGATTCCATGGGTGGAAAATTGAAGCAACCCAAAATGAAATGGCTAAAGTTTGACATCTCGGGAGCTAAGGTTACAGAACCTAATTTTGACTTTGATGCAAAAAGTCCAAATCTTGATCTGTCTCTTCCAGATGTGGATACAAAGGTACCCATAGCGGATCTTACTGCACCTAATGTGAATCTAGAAGGACCAACTTTAAGTCTTCCAGCTCCCAAAATTGAAGGTGGTCTTGGTGTTCCAAAAATTGATGGCAAAAATGTTGAACCAGATTTTGATCTTTCAGCCCCCAAAACTAACCTAGCATTTCCAGACATTAATATTGCAACTGAAGATCTTAAACGCTCAGGCGAGGAAATTTACTTGCAAATAAGGGATTCAAAAGATGGCAATCCGGATCTAAGAAATGCAGATCTCAACTTATCTGGACCAAAAATGAATGGAACCCTATCGGCACCAAACATTGATACCAAGTTGCAAAAGACTGAACTGGAAGCCACTAATGTCACAATGAACCTTCCAAATTTGAATATCAACCCACCAAAAGCAAACCTTGAAGCACCTGGTGGGCAGCTAAAAACACCAGATCTAGATTTAGATGCACACCTTGGAGACTTTAAAATGCCTCATTTCAAGGTTCCAACACTTGATCTTTCAAGTCCTAATGCAGAAATTCCCAATATCAATACCCAAGGGAAGGGTGAAATTAAGGCACCTGAAGTTAAGGTTGGCAGTCTTCCAGCTGATTCAAGCTTTTCTGTTCCTGCAGTGGAACTGAATGCAACAAAGGCAGAAGGACCCAAAGTTGACATTAAAGCTCCAGATGTAGATGCTAATGTTGAGAAGCTCAAGTTCCCACATATCAAGTTTCCGAAATTCAGCTTTTCAGAATCTAAATTAAAATCTGGAGAGGTCAATGCCAGTACAAATGCTGAAGATCATGATGATGTTGACTCTAACCATTATGAGACAGATGTTCCCTTGTTCAAATTCCACAGACTGCCAACACGAACCACTGATGGCATTGGTGAAATTCCTGATGTAATTGACTTATCAAAACGTGACCATGGGGAAAATGACTTTGTTTTAAGCAAAGGGGTCAGACTGCCAATAAGTAATACATCATCAAAAATAATTGGCAAGATTGACATTATGGAGAGATTGAAATTGGCAAAGGAAAAAACGGCCAGCGCCTCAGAAATGAATGAGAAAACTGATGAGCTGAAATCTGCCATTCCAGATGACGGTGCCTCTGCAGAAACAGGAGAGTCCTCACTAGAGAGAGGAGGTACTTTCAAGATTGAACAGCCAGAGTCTGTACCAGGTTCAGCAGATGAAAATCAAAAACTGTCCCTGGGCCTCTCTAATATGCTTGGTCTTAGCATTGCTGATTCAAATGCTGTCTGATTTATTTGTTTAAAAACTAGCTTTCAAATCTAAAGTGTGTGTGTGTACCTGTACTTGAACCAAATCCACATCTGTTTGTAGTCGGCAAATATAATCTAGGATGTTTTTTTTTTTAATAAGCTATGTTTATATTCCTGTTATTTATGCAAGGTTTTCTTAACTTTTTTATTTCAATATATTATACCTAGTAAACTGCGTATGATCAAAGTAATCTACTGAAGTGTGAGTACTTTACCTGTTTTACCATTTAACTTTTTAAATATGTAAATTTATGAATGTATTTGCCATTGTTGCTCAATAAATCACTGAACACCTTCAAGTCTGACTCTGGTAATTTTAGGAAAATCAAGTGTCCAAATGGACAAACATGAAATAAATACTTGCAGTTTACCTTTTTGTTTCCAGAAATCTCTGTTGGTGAAAATGTGTATTCTGACAATTCAGTTTCAGTATACATGTATTTCAAAGACAAACTTTTGCAAAGCCTGATTTAAAAAAAAAAAAAAAAAAAAAAAAATTTAAGCTTGTTACAGGCCTTCAAGACTGAAGAGACCAATTTAAAAACAATCACTATGGAAAAACAAAGTCAAAAGTATTCAGAATGCCTCCATTAATAACATTTCAACCCTGTGAAAAAGGACATTTAGTCACCTCAGCAGACTGGGATGAGAATGTTTCACTCACACCCCAGTCTGTTTTATGTTGCAGGTAATGCTCCTTGTGCTTTCTAACTCATGTCACACAGTTGAGCCCAAAGTGTTTTATATTCCTGGCAAATTTTAAAGATTTTTTTTTTTTTTATTCAACTAGGAAGTTTGTTTCTCACAGGGAATAGGACAGACTTCTCTGTAAGATAAGACACTGTAGAAGGGTTGTTGGTGTTGGAAAGAAAATGACTTCAGTTTCTATATACATTTTAACCAAAAATGCTATGTCAAATTATTCGGGCCCTTCTTAATAATCAGTGGAAAAGCCTTTATTGGCTATTACACCAAATAAACTTAGAATTGCTGAAGACCTTTTGCATGTCTCTTCTGGTATATTTGACGATTCATTTTGTTTGCAATGTGCTCCAAGTCTTTGAGGTAGGAAGGAGTCTCTGGCTGGGTTGGTCCAAAACATTAATATTCTTGTCATTTCACCACTTTAGCTGTCTGTTTTGGGTCATGATCATACTGAAACTTCCAATATTGCACCAGCCCAAGTACCTGTGCAGGCTGTCTGTTTTTATTGAGAATCTTGACGTAGTTGTTTTCATGAAGCCATTCGTATTTAATGACCGACCAGTCCTATTAGCTGAGATGTACTGCTCAAGCATTATATTCACATCACCATGTTAGACTGTAGCAATGGTGTTCTTGGATTTAAATGCTTTTTTTGTTCATCTGATCACAACTGAGAAAACCCGAAGACATCTTTGCTCAGATAAAACTTTTGACCCACCACATCCCCCTATATTTTTTAGTGTGGAACATTTTACATTTTAAAATAATACTTTGTGCTGTGGCCACTGGACCTTAAGGACACATTCAGGTGCTGGTCAAAAAATTTGAATTATCACGAAAAATTAAATTTATTTCAGTAATTCCATTCAAAAAGTGAAACTTGTATATTACACTGCTCAAAAAATAAAGGGAACACTCAAACAACACAATATAACTCCAAGTAAATCAAACTTCAGTGAAATCAAACTGTCCACTTAGGAAGCAACACTGATTGACAATCAGTTTCATCTGCTGTTGTGCAAATGGAATAGACAACATGGGGAAATCTTTGGCGATTAGCAAGACACACTCAATAAAGGAGTGGTTCTGCAGGTGGGGACCACAGACCACTTCTCAGTACCTATGCTTTCTGGCTGATGTATTGGTCACTTTTGAATGTTGGTGGTGCTTTCACACTCGTGGTAGCATGAGACGGACTCTACAACCCACACAAGTGGCTCAGGTAGTGCAGCTCATCCAGGATGGCACATCAATGCGAGCTGTGGCAAGAAGGTTTGCTGTGTCTGTCAGCGTAGTGTCCAGAGCCTGGAGGCGCTACCAGGAGACAGGCCAGTACACCAGGAGACGTGGAGGAGGCCGTAGGAGGGCAACAACCCAGCAGCAGGACCGCTACCTCCACCTTTGTGCAAGGAGGAACAGGAGGAGCACTGCCAGAGCCCTGCAAAATGACCTCCAGCAGGCCACAAATGTGCATGTGTCTGCACAAACAGAAACTGACTCCATGAGGATGGTATGAGGGCCCGACGTCCACAAATGGAGGTTGTGCTCACAGCCCAACACCGTGCAGGACACTTGGCATTTGCCAGAGAACACCAGGATTGGCAAATACGCCACTGGTGCCCTGTGCTCTTCACAGATGAAAGCAGGTTCACACTGAGCACATGTGACAGACGTGGAGAGCAATCTGCTCTCCACGGTGTCTCCAGAAATGTTGGACAACTGAAAGTATGAACATGAAAAGTATGAGCATGTACAGCACTCAATACTTAGTTGGGCCTCTTTTTGCCTGGACTTGGCACTTGCACACAGTGGGAAAGCTACTGGCACCTGGTTTAAGGAACAATGTATCCCTGTTCTTAATTGGTCAGCAAACTCGCCTGACCTTAACCCCATAGATTTTCTGTGGGGTATTGTGAAGAGGAAGATGCAATACACCAGACCCAACAATTCAGAAGAGCTGAAGGCCACTATCAGAGCAACCTGGGCTCTCATAACACCTGAGCAGTGCCACAGTGATCGACTACATGCCAGCCGCATTGCTGCAGTAATCCAGGCAAAAGGAGGCCCAGCTATGTATTGAGTGCTGTACATGCTCATACTTTCATGTTCATACTTTCAGTTGGCCAACATTTCTAAAAAACCTTTTTTTTGTATTGGTCTTAAGTTATCTAATCGTCTAAGATACTGAATTTGGGGTTTTCATTAGTTGTCATCAAATGAAAAGAATTAATGTTTGAAATATATCAGTCTCTGTGTAATGAATGAATATAATACACAATTATCACTGTTTGAATGGAATTACTGAAATAAATACATTTTTTCATGATGTTCTAATTTTATGACCAGTACCTGTAAGGCCTCGTGACCCATTCCCAAGTCGTAAGCAGCCACATGGTACAGCATCAGGCCCAGCATTGAGACTTAAACTAACTGCAAGCGCTGCTGTTTTTCACTTGCTAAGTTGATGAAAATGGCTGTTCCCAAATAATCCAAGGCCTGTATTCTCAAAGATTCTCAGAGTCCTCTCAGAGAGCTATCTTAGATAAACCTTCTTGGCAAGGACTCCTACAGATGATTCAGTTCGCTAGCGAAACTAAGCTATGAGACAACAGAAATTCCTATCTTAGTGAGGAGGAGTAGATGACTAGGTGTGATGCTTTCTTCTAAGAGCTGTGATTGGTGGTTGCAAAAAAAAACCAATATGCACTCCTAGAAATCACTTCAAAAAAATTAACCGATGATAGAATTTAGACTGGATTTAGAAATGTATAAATCATGATAAAACTTAGCAAAATTAAATAAATTGTCACACAGCATCAACATGTTTGAACGTAGCTTATTTACATGCTCATCATTATTTTGATTTGCTTATTATTATGTTTACACCCCATGCTGGTCGTTTTCATACTGCATCTACTCGTACTCGTACTCACCATCTTCCGCTTCATCCGGGACTGGGTCGCGGGGGCAGCAGACTCAGTAGAAACACCCAGACGTCCCTCTCACCTCCTCCAGCTCCTCTGGGGGGAGCCCAAGGCGTTCCCAGGCCAGCTGGGAGTCCCTTCAGTGTGTCCTGGGCCTCCTCCCAGTGGGATGTGCCTGGAACACCTCCGGAGGAAGGCGGCCAGGAGGCATCCGGTATAGATGTCCGAGCCACCTAAACTGCCCTCCTCTTGATGTGGAGGAGCAGCAGCTCTACTCCAAGCTCCAAACCTTTGAATTTTTCGCAATGCTAATGTTTTTCTCAGAATGACGTCACTAGGAGCTACTTTTAGCGCAGGTAATTGGTTTGCTTTACAACAGCATGGACTATGTGGAATGGTATAGAAATTATAGCATTTAAGCACCTCTCCTACTGTCACTTACTCTGCTGCCCTGCCGGGGCTGCTACCGTATTCCGATCTACTGGAAGTAACAAAAATTACACTGTGAACGAGATGAATGATTAAACTGAAGTGGTAAAAATAGAGGCGCTAAAATCAAGGCAGTGAATGAAAACAGGCAACGTTAACATTGATAACCTTAATATTTATAACATTAATATTTACCATGTTATCATTTTAATGACCTCCAAATTCACGGATTCTAATTTTCATAGAGGCGTTATTAATCACATGTCGGTTTTTATGGAACTCGGTTTTACCATGTTCAGTAATTCACACCTTCAATTCATTCCAAGTAAATTTTTGTTACTTTGACCCCTCATATTGTTCTTGGGGAATTTAACAGTGTAAATCTCTGCAGTAAACTTCCCAAATATAGACAGCATATTATGTGTCCCACCAGGGATTAAAACACTCTGGACCACTGCTATACAACTGTAAAAGATGCATATCATGCTGTCACCAGGACTGCTTTGGAACTTTCTGAACACACTCTGGTCCAATTTATCTCAACCTACAGGCAGAAATTAAAGCTTCCAAGCCTGTGGTTCAGACTATTAAAACGCGGACTGATGAGTTAAAGCAGATGTCACATGACTGCTTTGCCTGCACAGATTGGACTGTTTTTGAATCTTCAACCACTGATTTAAACCAACCGACTGAGGTGATGATCATACATCATTTTCTTTGAGGACATGTGTGTGCAGACTAAGACCTTCTGCACATATAATAACAACAAACCTTGGTTAACTTCACTTCTCATCTGAGGCAGCTGCACAGGGATAAGGAAGAGGCCTACAGCAGTGGGGACCAGGCCCTGTATAAGCAGGCCAGGAACAAACTGACCGAGGAGATCAAAGCTGCAAAGAGAAGCTAAAGTGAGAGACTAAAAAAAAACTGCTCATATGGAGATGCTTCTGCTGTTTTGAACGGTTTGAAAAACATGCCTACCTACAGGAGACCTTCCCCCAACCCTGAGCAGAATCCTCGCCTGCCAAATCAGTTGAATGGCTTCTACTGTAGGTATGAAAAGCAGCAGTTCACACCTCAACCCAACTACTCCACATCCCATTCAGACACAAATGTTTGCCATACACCAACTGCCCCCCTACCTTCAGACCCCCAGCCTGCACTAAGGATCTCAGAGGAAGATGTAAATAGGATCTTTCAGTGCCTGAAACCAAGGAAGGCCTCAGGACCTGATAATTGCCCCTTTTCCACTGGCTCGATTTGGCCCTACTCGACTGCACTCGGCTCGCTTTGTGAGTGTTTCCATTACAGTTTTTTCCGTCCTGGTACCTACTTTTTTGGTCCCTGCTCCTGAGCAGTAGGGACTACATCTAACGTAACCAGATTGCTGTTCACTGATTGAGTCAGTGCAGGGAAAAGTTAATAAAACTCAACAGCGACTACAATAATATTAAGGACCACAGTGGCTGGAGCAGGTCAAACATGTAATTTTACCATTTACAGATCATAAACCAGCCTGAAGGCTGACAGAAAAGAAAATGTACAAATTAGCTTTCTGAATCACATGCAGGCAGTGGCTGTATGTAATAACATCCTAAACCAGCTGATCACACATAAAATCAGCTGTTCAGAGGCACAAACATGTCCCCCAAAACACACAAAACAAAACCACCATGAAAAAAACGTGTTTGGTTCAGAAATGTCCTTTAGCGAACCAGCGTCTGCAGGAGGAGGGAGCAGGCAGAGAGCAGCTGCCCCGTAATCAGGCTGCCTGCATCGGATCAAACAGGAGGTTGAGCTGCTGAATCTGCAGAGCACGAATATGCAATATCCAACCTAAAACTAACTTCAAAGGTCAAACGTCTGCAGTTTTGCGCTTTTAAGTCCTTGTCCTCATTATTGCCATGGATAAGACAAAAACATTTTCATAAAGCCCAATATTGTAACTTCTTCAGGCAAACTTTGGAGCTTCACCATCCAGACAGCAGCATCTCTCCTCTCTGCTTCTCCTGCCACCCCCTAACATCAGAACCCCTGAGCTTTATTTTAAAGGTTCTGGTCGGGCTGTGGTCCAGATAATTATCACAGTTGATCATTTTAGACATAAAAACACAAAAAAGACATTCTTGCATATACAGTACAGACCAAAAGTTTGGACACACCTTCTCATCAAGAGTTTTCTTTATTTTCATGACTATGAATGTTGTAGCTTCACACTGAAGGCATCAAAACTATGAATTAACACATATGGAATTATATACTGAACAAAAAAGTGTGAAACAACTGAAAATATGTCTTATATTCTAGATTCTTCAAAGTAGCCACCTTTTGCTTTGATTACTGCTACGCACACTCTTGGCATTCTGTTGATGACCTTCAAGAGGTAGTCACCTGAAATGGTTTTCCAACAGTCTTGAAGGAGTTCCCAGAGATGCTTAGCACTTGTTGGCCCTTTTGTCTTCATTCTGCGGTCCAGCTCACCCCAAACCATCTCGATTGGGTTCAGGTCCGGTGACTGTGGAGGCCAGGTCATCTGGTGCAGCACCCCATCACTCTCCTTCTTGGTCAAATAGCCCTTACACAGCCTGGAGGTGTGTTTGGGGTCATTGTCCTGTTGAAAAATAAATGATGGTCCAACTAAACGCAAACCGGATGGATTAGCATGCCGCTGCAAGATGCTGTGGTAGCCATGCTGGTTCAGTATGCCTTCAATTTTGAATAAATCCCCAACAGTGTCACCAGCAAAGCACCCCCACACCATCACACCACCTCCTCCATGCTTCACGGTGGGAACCAGGCATGTAGAGTCCATCCGTTCACCTCTTCTTCGCCGCACAAAGACACGGTGGTTGAAGCTCATCAACAGAATGCCAAGAGTGTGCGTAGCAGTAATCAAAGCAAAAGGTGGTTACTTTGAAGAACCTAGAATATAAGACATATTTTCAGTTGTTTCACACTTTTTTGTTCAGTATATAATTCCGCATGTGTTAATTCATAGTTTTGATGCCTTCAGTGTGAATATACAATATTCATAGTCATGAAAATAAGGACAACTCTTTGAATGAGAAGGTGTGTCCAAACTTTTGGTCTGTACTGTACATTAATACATACTTTATTAGTATTTAGTTTATTTATGTTATTATTTTCTATTTATTCTTGACTGAGATCTTCAACAAGTCACTGGAGCTGTGTAAGGTTCCATCCTCTACTGCTTTAAAAAGCTCCACCCTCACCAGAGTACCCAAGAACACACCATCACAGGATTAAATAACAGGTGTCTGTGGTCATGAAATCCTTTGAGCGACTGGTGTTGAAGCACCTGAAGGACACCACAGGCCCCCTGCTGGACCCTCTGCAGTTTGCCTAGTGGACAAACAGTTTGGCAGATGATGCAGTCAACTTGGGACTACACTTCATCTTGCAACACCTTGACCACCCAGGGATGTACGCCAGGATCCTTTTTGTGGACTACAGCACGGTCTTCAACACTAGCAGATATTGTACTCAAGACCAACTCAAGAGGTACAACCTTCCACAGGAGATGCTGGTCATCTTCTACACTGCCATCATTCAGTCTGTCCTGTCTTCATCCATCTCAGTGTGGTTTGGTTCATCCACAAAACAGGACAGGTCCAGACTGCAACGAATAATCAGGACTGCAGAGAGAATCATCAGGGCTGACCCTATCCTCCATCCAGGACTTATGCAGGTCTAGGGTCAGGAAAAGAGCTGCAAAAATCTCTGCAGACCCCACACACCCTGCACACAAACTGTTTAGGCTTCTACCTTCAGGAGGCGCTACAGAGTGCTGTCTGCTAAAACCAGCTGTCACAGAAACTCTCTGATAAACACTTGACAGTCAGAGTTCCAGAACAACACCATGCTTACTTGGACTGATCTCACATTATATTCCATTGTAAAGTCAATTGTGTTTATATGTACATTTAAAAAGATATTCTTTATTATTGAGAGCAAAGTGTACTGGAGTCAAATTCCTTGTTTGTCTGTACAAATTTGGCAATAAAGCTGATTCTGATTAACAATCCAAAATAAAGATGCGTACTGAGTATAGATGGTGAACAAACCAGCAGTTTATGGACTGAGTGAGAATGGATCAAAGCTTCGGATTGACTTGGAATATGGAAACCGAATTAAGGAGCAGGGAGAGTTCACCACATAGACCACACTGGAGAGTGGCTTAGCTCTTCACCTGCTAACAGCTGAGAGTGAGGTGCTCCAGCACACAGTAATAAGTAGTGTAGTATTTTGTTTGTCTCACATAATAAACGATGACCCAGCAACAGACTTTAAGTGAAGACAGTGAGGCCTGTGGTACCTTAGATGTTGTTCTGGGAGTTTTTTTTGTGACCTCCTGGATATATAGTCGATGCACTATTGTGGTAGTTTTGATAGGCTGGAAAGTTCCACTGTTCCTTGTTTTTTCCATTTGTGGATAATGGCTCTCACTGTGGTTAAGTGGAGACCCAAACCCTTAGAAATGAATTCTTACTGTATTGATTTATGTAATTTGTTCCAGAATTTCTTTAGATCGGGGTGTGATGTGTTGCTTTATGAGATCTCTGAGCCCATTTAATGCTGTCAAACAGGTTTTATTTAAGGAATTTCTTGATTTCTACAGGCCTGGCAGTAATCAGGCTTGGACTTGGCTGGTGAAATTGAACAAAAGATGTGCTTAAAAACAACTATTTAATGATATAAAAATGTGATCATTTTTTCTTTTTTTCCATAAGGCCAGGTTGGTTTGATAGTTTTTTCCCCTCAATAAATGAAATCATTATTTTAAAAAACACATTTTGTGTTTTATCAGGTTCTGTAAAAAACAACAAATTTGTAAGCACACAAAGACTTTTGACATAACTCTAATCCAGCAAGCAACGGGTAAGTAGCAGGTACTCCTGGCCAGGGTAGCAGTCCATCAAATAGACATTTTAGTTTAAATACATGAATCATTTTGTTAGCTATACCATCTTTGGTGGGCACGGTTCCAGAATCATAGTTTCATGTATTTATTATAGTCAGTATTATTAACTCGAGATATTCTTTCCTGTTTCTGTTAATGATCTGTTTTCTTTTCAAAAATTAATTTACTAAATATCTACCTAAAATGGGGGAGCCTGAATTCAAAAACATAGAAGAAAAAATCTGATAAATAGACATTTTCTGACTTATTAGTGAGTCTGCTGCCAGCGTGACGGCCAGTCCTTCTCTATCCAGCTTTGCAGCAGGCGTAGCACATCAATGCGCTGATAGATGCGGCACAGTTCGGTGAGCTCAGTGACCGTCTTCTGGTTGTAGCGCAGCAGGAACTCCTGAGTGGGGCTGTGAGACAAGGAGCCCTGGGTCCGATGCTCCAGCAAGGTGAGTTCATCATAGCTCATTCCCCAACGGCTTGCAAAGTTCTTCCAGTTTTTGATGGTACAGTGGTTTGGATCCAGTTTTAATCGCAGTGAGTCCAGCAGGTCTTTGTCATTCATGAGGTCGCTGATCTTTGGTGGGGGTGCTGGGCAGCAGCACTTTTCACATGGACTGGTGAGTATTTGCAGTTGTTTGGAAAAGTCTGAGCACAAAAAAGACAGAAAGAGCCGCTAATTTCGGAGACCAAGAGAATCACAGTCTGAATCTAACAGCATGTTAACTGATCTATCTGTAATTTTATCCTCACTGCAAAAAAACAGAACTCTCTTTCAGTCCTCTGGTTTAAAAAAAAAAAAACACCTCGTCTTCCCTAGATCTTTGGGTCATGTAATTACAACTCCAGAAAACAAGACAGGATGACATATTGTACCGTTATTATAAATCATCCACTAAAATCCAAGAGAACCCCCTAAAAAAAACAAGTCAGACCTGACAACTTTCATATTAATTATTGTGAGGAGCAGCTGCTACTTCATGAGATTAATTGATCATCAACAAAGGGGATGTTTTTCACATGCTTTTCTTATACTTGGCTTTGTTAAATAAAAACTGACCCAAGTTAAAGCTGGTGAGGAACAGATGCATTTTCCTGACATCCTGGTACTTTTTCTTTTTAAAAAACTACACAGTACAATTTATAGAGTGGTATTAGCTTTTTGCAATATAATTTGAAATAAACACTTCAGCAAAAAATGTGTTTTCATGCAGACAATCTACAATAATTATAGAAAAAAACTGTACCTGGCGTAGTAGATGTTGAGCAAATGCAGTCTTCCACATCTTCAACTGGCTAAAAGCAGAGATTAGTTACATTACTTCCAATAAACAGATTCCTATCTCTACAAGAATCTCCCACAATTCGTAAATGGCTAAAATAATTATTTAAAAAACTGAATTCACTCTCATGCCTGAAAAAGAGGTAGTTATTACTTTGGATAATCACATATTTTACTACAGGATAAATGCATTACAGAGTGATATAGGATAAATTCTGTGTGTCGAGAGAGTGGCTTGGCTTGCGTTTCCTCCTGTGTAGAGGCAATCTATTACACTGTAAGAGTGATTACATCTAAATGACTATTTGGTGCCATAAATTCACTGTATGTTTCATGTTGATATTGATTAGATCAGACAGCGCCTGTTTTCATCAACTCTATCCCCCATTAGGAGCATTTTGATGACTCCTGCAGTGAAACATGTTAAAACACAAACCCAGCAGAGTACTTATAGTACATCAAGGCTCTGCTTCCATGTCCCCAGGGACATGGGAATATTTCATCAATACACATTTATGAATGATCAGATTTTCTTCCCTACTTTCAGACGATGACTTCTTTTTCTAAATGCTTATTACCATCAAAGCTCCCTTTGAGAAAGCTGCATACCACAGATTGATGGAAGCTGTCTTTCTATCTTTTGAGCTCCTGCTCTGTTATTAGAGAAGCTCACAGCTGCACAGTGAAACCAAACCACAACCTGTTTGCTCACAGCTCAGATTAAAGAGGAATTAAACACTGTGCATCGTTCTCAGACCTGAAGAGGATGATTTAGTAGGTGTGTACTTTGGGGGAGAAAACCCTCAGCTGACAATCCTAATTCAATATTATAAATTAAATCAACCTTGTTGCCTTGTCATAATTTATGTATCCATCTTAAAAACAGAACATCAGACTATGACTGTCAGATGTAATTAAGAAAAAATATAAATATGGCACAAGAACAGCAAAGAGCATTCTACTGCATCCGTAACTTCAACTGGAAACTTGATAATCTATTTTAGCTTGTAGCTTTTAAAAATATATTAAGGAAGATTATCCTGAATTAAGAAGTTAAAGATATGCTATTATCCCTTTGTTTATATACTGCTGATTGTGCAGCTGACTTCTCAGGACCTTTCTATAGGTTCTTGGTTGTGGCCAGCTTCCTTGAGGCCTCATCAGAGTTGCCACTTGCTTACGGGGTCCAAAGGTATCTGCAATGTTGTCTTCTAGTAGTTCAAGCTCTTTGGTGGCAATCACCCTGCCCCTCTTGGATACCACACTCATCTAGTCTGAATGACATTCTGATATTCTAGCTGAATATCTTAGGAGGATCAGTGAGTTAACGTCTTGTTCATTCTTGGCATACAGCTTTATGTAATCCATGTAGAGGAGGTTACTGATGTTGGCTCCAATTGGAAATCAGTTTTCATTGACTTTCTTTGTGATGATCTGACTGAGGGGGTTCAGATCTATGGAGAACAGTAGCGGGGACAAAGCATCAACTTGGCATATCTCATATTTGATGTTAACTTGGCAATTAACTTCAACGTTGCTTTCAGAGTTGTCCTCTACATTCCCATTGAGCTCTATATGAAGGAGATAAGAGTACTGTTGATGTTAGCTTCAAGTACTCCAAGATTCCTGTGTGTGGAATTGAGACAAAGGCTTTCTTGTGGACAATCCAGGCAGCACAGATATTTTGTAGTTCTTTCCATAGATTTTCTCTAGGATTTAGGTCAGGTGATTAGATGGCCGTTCCTGTAGATTTATCGTCTTTCTCTGAAACTAAGTGAGAACATCCTTGACTGTGTGCTTGGGGTCAGTTTTGCTGCAACATCCACCCATGTTTCATCTTTATCATTCGGGTGGATGACAGCACTTTTTAATCAAGAATGTTTTGATACATTTGTTCATTCATCCTTGCTTTATTTATATGAAGACTGCCAGCGCCGCATGCTGAAAAAAACAAACCCCTTCACCACGATTTTCAAACCTCAAACTTCACTGTTGGTATGGTGAGTACCTTCTGACCTCCAAACCTGGGTTAGGATTAGTATATGATCAGTATATCATTTTGATAGGCTAGGCTTACTAGTTGATTATGTTAAAGCAATATTACATTTTTACAAACAGATTGCTTTATATAGATTTTTCTGTTAAGGCTAGTCAAACAAGCAACCTTTCTCAGGAGAACAGTAAAGTTCATCTCATTGCATCATGTTTAATTGTATCATATCAACATAAACAAAAGACCATGTTACAAAGCAATGTTTTTCCTTACATCTATTCACACCCAACACTCATATCATCTTTAATATAATAGTATTGAGTGTTTCCTCTAGGATTTTGGTGTGTACCGACACAAACACTTAAAAGAATTTATAGTTTTCATGTTTCTATCAATACCAGCAATCAATATTTATGACATTAAAATCAATATAAACATAACAGAATTTAACAGTTATTGAACAAACACTCCTTCTTGTATCTGTCCATGTAAATCTTTATATATTCATCTTTATATTTTTTCAGTTTCACTCCATCTGTCTAGCTTTATCTATCTGTCTCTATATCTATCAGTGCTGGGCAAATTCTTAATCAGGATTAATTACACTGTTGTCTGCAAAATTCAGTACTGAATTGTGTTTTGTGGACTTACTTCAAAAGTACTTCGATATGAACAAGTGTAATAATATTTGGTTTGCAAACTATTCAAACAAATAAAATGTTCATTAACTGCAATATTCTCTAAAGATTTTTTTGTGGCACTAGAGGCCTTTACTTTTGTTATTTTCCGAAAGTAAGCAGACAAAGTGAGAACAACACGGATTGTTTATTTTTTTTAAATCAAGCACGACCCAAACTGAACCATTGGTCCTGGCCCTCTGCAATAGCTGAACGGGCCAGGCCAGCAGTAAATGTTCCGGTGATCCAGATGGCCAGTCCACCCCTGGGCCTAGGTGACAGGAGTCACAAAAAACATCTTTTAATATATCCGTTTAGAAATTCCAGTATCAAGGCCAACAAACCAAACCAACAAACTGTGATAAAATAATTAAAATAATGCAGCTTGAGCAGTTTAAAATCAATTGACAGCATGGTGATCTTTGTAGCACACTAGGTATACCTGTCAACACTATAATACACATTTCTCACATCAGCAGTTTTGTCAGCCTTAATTTGAGCCATATTTTATAAAAATCGGGTTTGAAATAAGGACGCTAAGACCGTTTTTATGACAGATGCATGCTCTTCCCACATCAGAACAGGATGGTTTCGTCGACATGACCTAATGGTAGGAGAAAAGCTGGTATTGTTGTATTAAATAATAGTAGAGCATTTCCTTAGGACATTTAATATTTAGTTATTTTCAGTTTACATCCACCTTAAATAAGTAATGTTTTTTTAATGTGTTTGTTTGTGTTAAAGCCCAATGTAAGCAAATATAACCTAAAGAGAATATTTCCAACAGTAATATGCAGCTGTCCTAGCGAATTAGACAAATACAACCTAGATCAAATACGGTTCTACTCACCTGTCTGATCTTGTCGTGTGAGGAGGGGTGTAGGTATCCAGAGGGCATGGAGCTAAGATGTAGTGTCACAGCATCTGACAGGCAAACATTACACACAGGCTTAGACTGTTTTCTCTGTTTTCACAGCAGACTGGCACATGTAAACAGTGGTCACAGCTAAATTGACTACAGCAGAGAATGTATTAATTTGGTTGGAGACCTCATTTAAAATTGTATATCCTCCTAACGCTATAGTTTTTACATTAATAAACTAATTTGCAGCTCTAAATCCAACAAATTCCATGAGCAGAGGTGGCCGGCCCATAGGGGTAGCTGGGCCGCCGCCCTGCCTCATAGAAGGGCAGGAAATTAAAAATATGTGAATTCCCACAGATGTTTCAATCAGGTAAAAAAAATGCTTGTGTGGCGCAGTCAATCAGAGGGATGATGGCGAACTTAACAAGCAAAGTGTAGCTTCCACTGAATTCGGTGAGATCCTAATTTATCTACCCGTTCGCAAGGACAATAGAGGAGAAAATCGTTGTAGCCATAAATCTGAGGTTGACAAAAATTGTCTCTTCAGCCTTGACAAAAAAACTTGTGCTTACCCAGGTCAGTATATATAGACACACACTCAGAAGAATATATAATGGCTGGGCCCATGGTGTCCTCTGACTGCAGCTTGTTTAAGCGGTCAAAAAAATAAAGGGAACACTTAAACAACACAATGTAACTCCAAGTAAATAGAAACTTCTGTGAAATCAAACTGCTCACTTAGGAAGCAACACTGATTGACAATCAATTTCACCTGCTGTTGTTCAAATGGAATAGACAACAGGGGGAAATCTTTGGCGATTAGCAAGACACACTCAATAAAGGAGTGGTTCTGCAGGTGGGGACCACAGACCACTTCTCAGTACCTATGCTTTCTGGCTGATGTATTGGTCACTTTTGAATGTTGGTGGTGCTTTCACACTCGTGGTAGCATGAGACGGACTCTACAACCCACACAAGTGGCTCAGGTAGTGCAGCTCATCCAGGATGGCACATCAATGCGAGCTGTGGCAAGAAGGTTTGCTGTGTCTGTCAGCGTAGTGTCCAGAGCCTGGAGGCGCTACCAGGAGACAGGCCAGTACACCAGGAGACGTGGAGGAGGCCGTAGGAGGGCAACAACCCAGCAGCAGGACCGCTACCTCCACCTTTGTGCAAGGAGGAACAGGAGGAGCACTGCCAGAGCCCTGCAAAATGACCTCCAGCAGGCCACAAATGTGCATGTGTCTGCACAAACGGTTAGAAACCGACTCCATGAGGATGGTATGAGGGCCCGACGTCCACAAATGGTGGTTGTGCTCAGACGTGTTGTGTGACAGATGTGACAGAGTCTGGAGACACCGTGGAGAGCGATCTGCTGCCTGCAACATCCTTCAGCATAACCGGTTTGGCAGTGGGTCAGTAATGGTGTGGGGTGGCAGTTCTTTGGAGGGCCACAAGGCCCTCCATGTGCTCGCCAGAGGTAGCCTGACTACCACTAGGCACCGAGATGAGATCTTGAGAGCCCTTGTGAGACCATATGCTGGTGCGGTTGGCCCTGGGTTTCTCCTAATGCAGGACAATGCTAGACCTCATGTGGCTGGAGTTTGTCAGCAGTTCCTGCAAGATGGAGACATTGAAGCTATGGACTGTCCAGGAGTTGGCGGATGCTTTCGTCCAGGTCTGGGAGGAGATCCCTAAGGAGACCATCCGCCGTCTCATCAGGAGCATGCCCAGGCTTTGTAGGGAGGTCATACAGGCACGTGGAGGCCACACACAATACTGAGCCTCATTTTGTCTTGTTTTAAGGACATTACATCAAAGTTGGTTCAGCCTGTAGTGTGTTTTTCCACTTTAATTTTGTTTGTGACTCCAAATCCAGGCCTCCATTGGTTAAAAAATTTGATTTCCATTGATGGTTTTTGTTTGATTTTGTTGTCAGCACATTCAACTTTGTACAGAACAAAGTATTCAATGAGAATATTTCATTCATTCAGATCTAGGATGTGTTATTTGAGTGTTCCCTTTATTTTTTTGAGCAGTTTATACTGTATATATACAGTACAGACCAAACGTTTGGACACACCTTCTCATTCAAAGAGTTTTCTTTATTTTCATGACTATGAATATTGTAGCTTCACACTGAAGGCATCAAAACTATGAATTAACACATGTGGAATTATATACTGAACAAAAAAGTGTGAAAAAACTGAAAATATGTCTTATATTCTAGGTACTTCAAAGTAGCCACCTTTTGCTTTGATTACTGCTACGCACACTCTTGGCATTCTGTTGATGAGCTTCAAGAGGTAGTCACCTGAAATGGTTTTCACTTCACAGGTGTGCCCTGTCAGGTTTAATAAGTGGGATTTCAAGCCTTATAAATGGGGTTGGGACCATCAGCTGTGCGGTGCAGGAGGTGGATGCAGTACACAGCTGATAGTCCTACTGAATAGACTGTTAGAATTTGTATTATGGCAAGAAGAAAGCAGCTAAGTAAAGAAAAACGAGTGGCCATCATTACTTTAAGAAATGAAGGTCAGTCAGTCCGAACAATTAGGAAACTTTGAAAGTGTCCCCAAGTGCAGTCGCAAAAACCATCAAGCGCTACAAAGAAACTGGCTCACATGAGGACCGCCCCAGGAAAGGAAGACCAAGAGTCCCCTCTGCTGCGGACGATAAGTTCATCCGAGTCACCAGCCTCAGAAATCGCAGGTTAACAGCAGCTCAGATTAGGGAACAGGTCAGTGCCACACAGAGTTCTAGCAGCAGACACATCTCTAGAACAACTGTTAAGAGGAGACTGTGTGAATCAGGCCTTCATGGTAAAATAGCTGCTAGGAAACCACTGCTGAGGACAGGCAACAAGCAGAAGAGACTTGTTTGGGCTAAAGAACACAAGGAATGGACGTTAGATCAGTGGAAATCTGTGCTTTGGTCTGAGGAGTCCAAGTTTGAGGTCTTTGGTTCCAACCACCGTGTCTTTGTGCGGCGCAGAAGAGGTGAACGGATGGACTCTACATGCCTGGTTCCCACCTTGAAGCATGGAGGAGGAGGTGTGATGGTGTGGGGGTGCTTTGCTGGTGACACTGTTGGGGATTTATTCAAAATTGAAGGCATACTGAACCAGCATGGCTACCACAGCATCTTACAGCGGCATGCTAATCCATCCGGTTTGCGTTTAGTTGGACCATCATTTATTTTTCAACAGGACAATGACCCCAAACACACCTCCAGGCTGTGTAAGGGCTATTTAACCAGGAAGGAGAGTGATGGGGTGCTGCGCCAGATGACCTGGCCTCCACAGTCACCGGACCTGAACCCAATCGAGATGGTTTGGGGTGAGCTGGACCGCAGAGTGAAGGCAAAAGGGCCAACAAGTGCTAAGCATCTCTGGGAACTCCTTCAAGACTGTTGGAAAACCATTTCAGGTGACTACCTCTTGAAGCTCATCAACAGAATGCCAAGAGTGTGCGTAGCAGTAATCAAAGCAAAAGGTGGCTACTTTGAAGAATCTAGAATATAAGACATATTTTCAGTTGTTTCACACTTTTTTGTTCAGTATATAATTCCACATGTGTTAATTCATAGTTTTGATGCCTTCAGTGTGAAGCTACAACATTCATAGTCATGAAAATAAAGAAAACTCTTTGAATGAGAAGGTGTGTCCAAACTTTTGGTCTGTACTGTATATATGCTAAATAAATAAAAAATCTGCTTTAGGAGCAGCTTCTAATAAACTAAGCAATATACAGGCTTTGGCACATTTCAGTGATGTGTCAGTGTTAGTTTCAGTGCTGGCTTGTGGCATGTATGGCACTCAAAATTCTGCACATTCTCCTCATACCTTTCTTTCTAATAGGTATCACTTAGCAGTTACAACAGGAATGACAATGTCTTTAAAAGTTAGAATTTTTAGTTGAACTGCCTTCTAACAAGGACTTTTTGGAAAAGGTATTTACCATAAAAATCAAAACATCCAGCTCAAATATTAAAGCTTTCCATAAGCCCTCTCAGTGCGTTGAGGCCAAATGCGATTTGAGCGTCAAAAAGGCATCCAACACCTCAAGTTGGACAAAGTTGTGCACTTTGAAGTCAGACACGGATATCGAGCGTCAAAAAAGCTCTAGATGCACTTCTGAGCAAAGTGTGGGCAGAAGCACGTTAAGAGGAGCTACCCTTGATTATTTTCCTCCACCGGTCTCTTGTGTACAATAGCAGATGCAATCGAGAGAGTGGCTTCGGTTTGATTGCTGAATAATGACAGGATGGGCACGAAACGTGACAATAAAACCCCTTTTCCACTGGCTTGTTTTAGGCACTGCAGCTCCGCTCAGCTCAGGGGAGTGTGGCAGGAGAAGCAGAGGAGAGATGCTGCTGTCTGGACTGGTGGAGATCCAAAGCCTGAAGAAGTTCTAATTTTGGGCTTTATGAGGAAGTTTTTGTCTCAGCCATGGCAATAATAAGGACAAGGACTTTAAAGTGCAAAACTGCGACCTTTGACCGTGCTGAAGTTAGTTGGATATTGGATATTCGCACTTCGCGGACACTGTGGGACTTCCTCCCGTTTGAGCCACGGCAGGCAGCTGCTCTCTTCCTCCTCCATCCTCATGCAGACGCTGGTTCGATTAAGGACCGTCAATAAATTTCTGAACCAAACACGCTGTTTCAGCGTCGTAGTGTTTTGTGTGTTATGGGGGAAATGTTGCTGCGTCTGAACAGCTGATTTTATGTGTGATCGGCTGGTTTAGGATGCGTGTAATTGAGAAAGCTGATGTGTTATTTTTCTGTTTCAGCTTTCAGGCATGGTTTATTATTTGTAAAAAAATGGTCCTTCTGTTCTACGATAAAATCCATCACCATGTCACAAAGTGAACTTCTCTGATTGGTTGACACGCCGCGCCAACCTCCAAAACAAAAACGGAAACAAAAACCAAGAACAACCTGAACAGGGTGGGAGGAGGAGGCCTCGGAAGGATGGCCAGAATTTAAACAAAAAACAGAAACAAAGTTCAGGCGGTCGACCCGGTGGTCGTCCCGTGCGGGCATAAAGTTCAGGCAGGCGACCCAGTGGTCGTCTGGTGCGGGCACAGAGTTCAGACGGGCAACCCGGAGGTCGTCCCGAGCTGGCACAGAGTTCAGGTGGGAGCCAGGACCTGCAACGTAGAGACATGGGCGGCCGGCGGCGGCAACGTTGGTGAAGACATGGAGACCGGCAGAGTCATAGGAACCTGAGTTGCCGGCGGCGGCGACGTCGGTGAAGACGTTGAGGCCGACAGAGGCATAGAGACCTGGGCGGCTGGCGGTGGCAACGAAGGCGAGGACCTGCAGACCAGTCGTCCTTGATTCTCACTGACACAACGCCTGGCGAACCCTCAGAGGCAGAGATGGTGCCTGGCCGTATTTCCAAGGCAACGCCTTGGGAATGCGGACTGGAGGCGGCAGAGGCGAAGTCGCAGCAGGCCTGGGAGAAGGTGGTGTGGCAGACGAAGTCGTGGGAAAAGTGAGTAAAAGGTTTTAATTGAATAAACTCACGGGTGGTATCAGAAACAGGCATGGACAGACGTTAGCATGAAGAAGCTTGGGATGAACAGATGAACTGTTTTCGCGAGAAATGAACAGAATGAGTGTGGTAGAGGTGAAACGAGAAGACTGATTACATGATGCAGGGGGACCGAATGAAGCTGATTGCAGGTTGACAGATGCAGGGACTAGGGCAAACAGAAATCCAACAATACACACCAATCGGGAAAACATAACACGCAAAACATGAACAATACTAAGAAACTAAAGCACAGCCATAAAAACAAAAGCAAGTTCCAAAAACATAAACTGGAAATAAGAATAACTAAAACCCAAACAAAAACCAAAACACCCTTAAATCATGACAAAAAGTCAGATTTCCCAACTCTAGAGTCTGCCGCTTTGGACACGTCAGGCACTGGAAATCTCAAAATGCACAGCGTTCGGTCTGAATGCACAATTATGTCAGAGTTTTCTTTAATCAAAGCCATTCCATCTACTTTAGTTAAATGCTGTTACAAAAGCTTATGTCACGACTTGAAATATCCGGCCATTAAGCTGGGACAGGGCAGGTTTCTGGCCTTAACCCTTGTATGGATATTTCAGAAGAATGGAACTGGTTGAAAGAAGATCACTGGGCACCATGCCTTGGAGCTACAGCAGCTGATCAGACGCTGCTGGTGTAGGTTGTTTAATCGAAAATTTTACATAAGTTTTTTATCCAGATCTTAGGTCGATGATATGTGTTTACTACAACATCAACTGAGATGTTCTATAACCTTTATACAAAAATGAGTGTGAAAGCAAAGCACTGAACACCAAATCACAGCTGCATCAAGGACCATATCCCATGGTGAGATCAAGCTAAACATTGCTCAGAGCAGGACCCTTATATTCTCTTGCTTATCGGTCATAACAGGTACATTTTTTCTTTCTTTTTTTGCAATAACTTAAATTAACCTTTTCCTTTAAAAACTAAAAATGTCTCTGCAAATACAGCTGGAAAGGTTTTGAGTTTAAGTTTTTTCAGGTGGAAAATTTAAGACAGATTACCCCCAATAAATGAATTTGTTTTATTTTTAATGATGTGAACAGAACATTAAACTGACAGAAGTAGATTGGTACAACTAATTTCATTCCTAAGTATTTCCCCTACAATCATTTATTTGCTGATAATGACTGCTTGGTAACTCTCTACAATGCAGGGTTTAACTTTTTTTTTTGAATACCATTTGCAGTATGTAAGATTGCTGACTGAAACAGTTCACACACACTTTTTACCATGCACCAAATTTGTCAGGCTTTTTATTTACCATTAGTATCTGTGACTTGGACAGGATAATTGGCCTCCAACGACTGTGGGAGAAACAAGGACAGACATGACAACATTACAAGTGAACAAAGCTGAGACAAATTATGAAAGAGAAGCCCAACCTCTGCCACTGTCGAACAAAATCACTCTGTTGTATAACAAATGCATACATTAGCCTGCCATAACTTGCTCCGAGAAGGGCTCTGAGCCTTTTGCCGTTGGCAATCACAGCACAGTGTGTTCAGTTCTGGTACATTTCTTAGAGGATTACTGTAAAGCATTGCGAAGCCTTCTAATCAAGAACAATGCATAATCATCACAAAGCAAACTGGACAGAGAGCAAGTTACAACAGAATGATTTATTCTTGGCTGAAAGAGGGGAAAAGAAATACTCCTTACAAACTCTGCCACAAAGCTGGTAGTGTCCGTGTCCTCAACAGGCTCAGAATTGGTTCTTTCTGAAACAGAAAAGAGAAGTATCAATACTAAGATGTTGGTTTAATCTCTAGTCTTTTCAACAACTTCCTACAATATGTCAAAGTATCACTTGCTCAAAACACAGGAAAACCACTTCCTGCAGTCAAGGAACATACCCCGCTTTTGTGTATTAGTTCTAAGAGCAGCAAAACTAAACAACATTAATTATTGTTGAGACGAAAAGTGGGGAGTTACACACGTCAGCAGAACTAATTTACCTAATCCACCCAGTACCTTGGACTTAAGTGGAAATGCAAGAAATCCAAAGGAAAAACATTTTTTTCTTGCAATGCAGTTTAAAAAAACCCTGGGGAATTTTCAAAAACCCAAAGGTGTTTAATTTCCAGACCAGATGATCAAAAAGCACCGATCTGAGTGACGTATTATTTTGCCCCATGTTACTTTGTTAAATTGTAGAACTTTAATTTTAAACTGCATGTATTCAACCTATAAGGGTGGTTTAATCTAAAAAGCAAATGTAAAACTTTCCATGAATTTTAAATAACAATGAAAATACTGTTCAGCAAAAAAATGACAAAAAAAAAAAAAATCCGGAACCTTTAGTCTTTAAAGGAATTTTACCTGTGACATTTGGGAGAGCAATACAAAGGAACCTTTTCAGCAGAAGAAAATACCTGGAAGGGGCAATGTTGGCCTTCATTACTCTACGTCACTGTAAAGTCATTGTATCCAAAGGGCTCTAAAATAAAAACCAGCCTTGGCCTTTCTTAAGTTACACTTAATGAGCAAGAAAAAGTTCATTTGCACAGATACCTAGAATTAGGATTAAGTTATCAAGTGTTTTCTACTTACAACTTTCCAGATACAGACACAGCAAAAAAAAAAAACGAAAGTTCAAATCAGGTAAAATGATATTATGTGGAGCGTGTTAGATATTCATAAAATATTAGTACCTGCAAATTTTTTTACTAAAGATTTTACTACCGGGTTTGATATGTTAGGAGTTTACAGTCTGCAGCACAATCATACAACCCACTCAGCACTGGGACTGTTCTGTTTTTGTGATTCGAAGATCGTGTAAGTTATGTGAAAAATATTGACGGAGTTGGTTGTGAAGGGTTTTGGTAAATTGTCTAAGGTCATCAGCTATACTGACACTGTTGAAAAAAGAAAATACAAATGCTTAGAAAACTGCTTCTGACTTAAATCCTAATATATTATTATGGCAGTTCTACCAACCATCAGATTGTTGACAACAATACTCCAAGAAATCTGACAGGCTGGTAACGAGTTAAACCGACAAACCAGACCATTCTAAAGTCCACATTCACCTGACTAAATGGTAAGTCAGACGTAACACTGGCTCGCAGGTAGCAAGTGGTTGGTGGCAGAGCAGTTAACTCATGTACTGTACATTCTTTCAGCCTGTTTAGCAGATCAAAATCAACTAAAAAAAACAAAAACCTTTTCTTGTGGAGTTTTAAAGTCCAAAACAAAGCCGCCTTGAAACACGTCTTTCATGATGGTTTCATGCTCTTTGGAGACATCCCCGTTGTACTTTCGCTGACTTCTGCTGAACCTGGGAGCCTTTGTCTGCTGGACAAACAGACTTACCCAGAGTTTACCACACTCATTCACTAATGGAAGGATATTTAATCATCATAACAAACTACGTCTACCTATTGAACTGATTCATGATTCTTGTTCTCAGTTTTCCAAGAATCCAAAATGAAATCCTTTATTTTCTTTGTTAAGATTTGGGCTTTGCTGGTTTGGCTAAAATGTATTATTAGGGATGCTAATTAATAAGTGTGCATTTTGGTCAGTTAAATACTTCTGAGTATAGAACTAAATGACAGAAATGCTGTACTGTAAAATATTGAAATATTGAACTGTTTCTCCAACATACAGTAGCTGTATGATTTAGAAGAGTTTGAAGTGTAAACTGCTGGTTTAATAACAGTTTGTTATTTTGCATTTGGATTTTTATGGCTGGATCTCCTAAAAGCCACAATATTCCAGTTTTCACAAATTCGACGTAGAAATTGCTGTATATTATCATAATAAAATTGTAAACGTCTATTTATTGATTCAGTCACTAACAACATTTATTGGAATTTAAAAACTTTGCTTATTGTGTAATTTATGGCAACTTAATCAAAATGTGATAAATCAAAATTAATTAAATACAAAGCAACTAATTAATTTCATTACTTTTTTATATTGTCCCACCACTTCTTCAAACTTATTTTATGCAAAAATGCTTTTGGCATCTACTGTTAATTAACAATTACAATATGTATTCATCATACATGTGGCGGATTTCTAAATTTGTAATCTAACATTTGATAATAGCAAATAGGTCAGGATGTGACTGCTAGAGTACTTCTGTGCAAGAAAAGAAAGGTAAATCCCCACTGTCACATCCTCTCTAGAAAAACCCACACTAGTAGGAAATGTTGACAATGATGCATTTTCCTTCCACACTATCATCATTACTTCTACAAAGCAGATTAGAATCATTTGGTCCACAGCATGGTTTGCATGGCTTAAAATTGTCCCTGTTCAGCAGGGTATGCCAGGTAGTTCTGTGGACAATGGCATGCAGTCTGGATATGTGCGACAAAGTGGACTGAGCATGCAGAATGGCACGATAACTAATATAAAAATGGCAACAAATTTATAACAGACATAAGGGACGGTTAGTGCAACCATAGGCAGAAAAAATACACGTGTACATGGTTTAGTGCAACTTTCTACGTAAAAGGAAGGTGTTCAAAAGTATCAATCACACACACTAATTTTTATATACTTCCCACACCATGCAAAAGTCAGAACACCAAAGTGAACGTCATAACCTGCTAAAGAGTAGGTCATGAGTTTCAAAATGTTACAGTTTGTATTATCTAACTAAGGTATCTCAAAAAAGCTCCCCTTGCACATGAAATTTTTGCATGTAGTCAGATTTTTAACAATCTTTCCATGTCTGAAATCATGAGATATGTAGAGAAATCAGTGAAAGAGAGCAGAGGACAGGGCAGCTGAGAATGCAATGCAAAGTTGACAAAGACTGAAGAGATTACATGTGTATACTTCCATGGAAAGCACAATCACAATTCAAGTCTTGAACTGGAATAAGAACTCATTAAGTAATAATTTATGCGGCGATCTGTCCAGTGAAGAGGAGGAAGTCAGGGAAAATGCTGTTTCCTATCTTTCCATGTATGCCGGTTTATTAAAATCGAATGAACATGACACGGTGATCAAATTATATATCCTAGAGAGTTAAATGCGCTGTAAGGTGATGTGTGTGCATTATTTTCCAATGCCATTGAAAAAAAGGCTGATTTGCATGATGGGTGTTGAAAGTTATAGCAGCATTGCTTTTCTGATGCTCCAGCACCCCCAATCCTTCCAAAACTCCTTTTTTAAAACACATAATCAGTGTCGTTTTTATCCAATAAGTCTTTATCTGGACTACTGTATTGTAGCTGTCAGTGCATTATTCCAGAGACACTTTCAGTAATGTTAACCCAATGCTACACATGTAGAGGTTGGAAGGGAAATCCAAATATTGACACACAAGCTCTGTCTCACGTTAAGACAGACGCATGGAGTATTGGTGACTCATTAACAGTACAAGTATTATATATATATATATATATATATATATATATATTAAATTTTTTTTTTTTTACACCATGTCAGATTTTGCACAAAATGCCATTAAAATGCTGATTTTAGATCTAATCAGGATTAGGACTCTGAATCTGCATTTGTAGATCACACAATATAAAACTTGTTTTATGGTCAGTGAAAGGATTTAAAGAATCAATAGGATGGATTCAGAACTAAACCTTTACTGTACTGAGTTAAATACTAAGTTTTATTTTTGGGCCAAAACAGCAGGCTTGTAACCTACTAATCTGATCAATTTATACAGCAGCTTATAGTGGAGAATTTCTTGGTTGTCCTAATTCTAGCAATTTCTACATTCACACCTCTTCATAATCTTCATGAATGCAGCCTGATCTTTCCATCAATGAAATGGCTTATAATCAGTTTTTCCCTAAAGCTTAGTGTGGTCATTGTATGCTGAGCAGAAGAAGCATAGAATGCACATCTTCACAGAACCTCACGCCAAAAGACTAAGCTAACAGAATATCATCATAACCACCACAGTAGTAGTAGACCCTTCAACATGATAGATTTAGGTTTGCCCAGGCAGGTTATATAAATAAAGTCTGGCTTAGATGAACTTGCTTCTTAGTGTAGTTGTCTTGATTCTTGACTCAGTTGTAGTTATATGTTCAACATCCCTTACAAATCAAAACATCTTGAAATAATGCATTCTAATCAACTGCATTGGTATTTAATAAGTTGGGTTTTAAAGCTCAGCATAGAACAGAAAACATGATGTAAAATGTACTCATGATAGTATTTATAACAAAAATCCAATTCAATAGCTCAAACTAAACTTATTTGGGGCAGGGCTTACATGCCAATGCTTTGCTTTTTTTTAAGGCCCCAAGTTATCAAATCTATGTTGAAACCAAGATCACTAGAGCATTGTTTCAGCTTTCCTGGAAATGCAAGAACATGTACCTGCATGCTTTGGATAAAGTTCAAGAGATTAAATATAAACCACATCATAATTCATTGCTCAGGGGCCGTAATTCCATGCAGGTGAACCCAGCTTTTCTCTGATTTGACCACCCAAGTCTGCTATGAAAGAGCAGCCAAGAGGGCCCTTGCTTGACATGAGCTTGTTTCCACACATGAATGGAGGTGAATGGCATGCCAATACCTGACCCATACTATGGCAGCGTCTAGACGGAGAGGAGCTACAAACACACACACCAACACATCTTTTGTAGAAACTCTGCAGTGTGTGCAGCTTGCTGCATATATGGCGGTTGGTGGAAGTGTGTCTCTGACAGTCAATGTATCCCTGAGCTGTGCTGGTGTATTTATGTTTATACTCTATGTTTATAGTCACATGTCACCTGATCAAAATAGTTCACAAACACAAAAACAAGCAGATACATGTTTATAGCCTGGAGCTCTATTTGTTTCTCACATCTGCACAGAGGCTGATAAAACTCTGGCTTTAGATGAATACTTTCTGAAAGACACTTTTACCATGCTTTATTTTCCATTAGTTAAAAAACTGAAACTTGGATATACATGTAATTTGATCCTTCGGAGGAATTAAAAACAGTAAGTGTTATTTTGAAGTGGCTTGATGCTTTTAAGCACAGTGAGGTTGTAAGGTGTGGTAGCATGAGGCTTGCAGAAACATGAAAAATCGAAGACCTGTACTCATTCATCCAATCTGACACTTTGACTTACAGGCATTAGTTCCATCATAAGCTTTTTTTCCACTGTTTTGGATTGGAAACAAAAAGCATTTGGCAAAACACCCTGAAGTTTAAAGTTTTGCCATTTTATTTACAATATATGCTTTCAAACAGTTCCATTTTAGTATAGCCAATTCCTGAACAGATATGCTGACAGAGGAATATTTATTCCAACGAATGTAAAAAAAAAAAGTCTCATCTAATTTTTAATATAACTCTTCGATCATAGTTCCCTGATTAATATGGATCCACAGAATAGGCCGTGCGTGCTTTCACAACATGCAACAGTTTCCTGGAACAAAAGGGAGTGGCATATAACAGCAACATTCACCTGAACAGCATGCATAAAACTGGTGTCTGGCGTTTCCCTTATACCCAATAATATCTGGCTGAGCTCTGTGTCATGGTCTTCATGCTGGCTGCCCAAATGTATTCAATGTTTTGAATACATGTAGAGTTGTTGTGCATCATCCTCAGCATATTATTATCTGGAAGATTATCCAGTGGTTCTGCTCTGGTCAGTTCTGCCTGGTTCTGCTGGACGTTTCTTCCTGTTAAAAAGGTAATCATTCCATTCAACTGTGGTCATTTAAATTACTTCATACAAATGGCTGAGTTTACTTATACAGATAACCTTTGAAGACTGAAATTACAATCTGGATTAAACTTTCTTGTAATACATTTGGGCCTGATCTTCAAAGATTCCAAAAAGGGGGTGCTAAATTGCTTGCACAAAAAAAAAGCAGGCGTGTTGCTTGATCTTCAAAGATTACCCATGCATGGATAACAGGAGCAAAAGAGGTGCAGAGCACCCGATTTCAATGATGTGTGCTCCTGGCTGGCTGCTACTGCTCCCAGTGGATCTGGAGAAAAAGCGAACAGATCCTCTCTGCTGTGTTGCTTGAAACATGCAGGGGTTTTTGCGCTGCATCTTTATAAATGATCCAGTTGTTGATTTTTTCCTTCTGTTTCATTCTTCTCCTGCTTTTCTGGACTGTTACGGTGAGTTTACGTTTCTCGTTGCTATTCACAGCAGCAGGTTTGTCATAGCAGCCTCTGGCCTGACGAGGTTATTGCCCCACTCTGTTCATTTGCACAGGGCCCTTTGAGTGTGTAATTGCGCATGCAGAATGCTGAGTCTGAAGTTGTTCTGCAAGCAGATGCTTTATATTTGTGGTCCGGATGGACCCAGTGAGACTGAAGACTACATCCTGCTTGGCCTTTAATCAGAATGATGGATTACAGGCTATTGTGCAGGAGGGCAGAGCTGTGTCCAAAGTGGTGCGCGCCCTCCACCACTGAGCCATCGGTGCACACGGTGCAGCTGGTCGGTGCTGCGTCTGGGCTGACGTCGCCACAGAAGCGCATTCAGCTTGATAACTATGTTGCTCGACGTAACTCGCAACAAATTGGCCAATCAATATCAACAATATAAAAGACAAATATATCTGTCAATTAATTTATTAGAGGTTTGCCTCCCTTGAACTTTGAATTCTTTGCAGTGACTCACTGTGTTCTTTTTGTTTTGAGAGTTTATGTTTGAAGAGTTCGAGTTTATCATAAACTGCCACAATGATCAAGCTTGAAGGTAATATAGCAACATAGAAATAGTTTGTTGTAGGAGTTAGCTATCTGTATATTATAGCTTTGCTAATTTTAAAACATAACGTCACATAACTGTCCTGCAAAGAATTACATTTAACTGTAATGACTGAAATATTAACCCTTGGCTGTCTCTCAATGAACCACAGGAAAGTTCTTTCAATGCTTTTTGGAATACTATTATTATTATTATGTGCATCAAAACAAATTTGAAGAAAAGGAAAAGGAGGAGAATGTGGACACGGCCGAGGCTGGGAAAAAGACTTGGAATGCCAGCTTTACAGAGTGTTGGAGGTATCTATCTATCTATCTATCTATCTATCTATCAATATCTATCTACTACAGCTAATAGATATCCATCTATATCTATTAGCTGTTAGCGTCTATAACGTCTATAATGGTTACTGCTATGATTTCTCAATTGATATATCTGGTTAAAAAAAATACAGACACAAACACACACGTAACGTGACCAACTGACCATCGCGTCAGTTCCTGCTGCAACTCTATTGGGTGATTAGTAGACGTAGGTCATAGTAGCTATCACACTGAGATAGTCATTCTAAATATCTAACACTGTCAGATATTTATCACACGTTATCTAACAACGGCCGTCCTTGAACCTGTCTCATAGTGCGACGTAAAACCGTAGATTTAGAGCCATGACTAATGATTTTTCTATGATTTTTCTATAATAATCTTCATTTGTCCGCCTTGGCTTAAAATCACACAGTATATACCAGCCATAAGGGTCTTTCAGAAAGGGTTTCATTATACGTGGGAAGGATGTTTTGCAAATAAAGGATGATATCAAAATATCTATTTTCTTGAATACAGTCTTAGAAGAAAGGGGGCCATATTAAAAAAAAGAAATTAAGAAAATAAAGAACACACGTTCAGACTGAAATCTCGACTACATTAACTCTGCTGTTGCTGGCAACAGGCAAAGTGAGAAGTTTCAAACTTAGTTCAGAGTTACAACTTAAAGACATATTCAAACTTCTAAAGTGTGCTGTATATGGAGAGTTCGTTTTTCTGTAAAAGATGACTATTTAAAAGAAACGTCATGATGTCTTTCACACAAATATGGTCTAGATCAGATCTGTCTAAAAACCTACAAATGTGTTAGTGAATCGATACAAATGGCTGCAGTCACATCACCAAACAGAGGCATGGTATTGTGAAGTAACTTGGGTTTTTAGTTAAAGGTTCACTTAGTTAAAATAAACCATAATAATGATGCTTGAAACCACTTTGCATTCAGCATGTAGATGTAAGTGGTTTTGCTGCTGCTGAAACAATTGAGATCTGACACACATGCACATAATACAACAGCTCTTAAAATCTGTTTGGCATTTGTACAAATGCTAAAGGGTTTGAGGTCTTTAGAAATATATTTTCACTTACAGGGGCTTATTAACCACTTTTTGTTTAATTACAGGCAGTCAGAGCTCTCTGAAGAGTACATTATTTTTCTACTTTGATCAATGACCAAAACATTTTAAAACAACAGCTGACATGAACTTTGACCAACATGCTGTAACAATGTCTAATAAAATAAAAAGTTAGCAAACAAAATAGTCACAGTCTGTAACCTGTAGGCCACCACTCCCCCTATCTTCTATCCAAGGAAAGTTTTCACTGTGAATATACACAACCTGAGCTGCAATGCATTCACCTGTTTTGAAGCTGAGTAAGAGATAAAAACTGAATCGAATGATGAGAACAAAAGTTTAGAACTTTCAAAGGAGATGAAATTCTCAGATTGAGTATTTTTAGCTCTTTTTCAAAAGAAAAACAACCTGACAATGTTCCTGGACTCAGAGATGAAAGAGCAATATGACTGTTAACTTCATTAGAAAAAAGGATTTGGCCTGTGCTACCAGTAAAGGAAAAGTGCTTAAGGAAGATGTTCTTTCATTGGTTCCCTACCAAACATTAGGCGTTGCCACAGAAAAAAAAAGATGAAAAACAACTTGAATAGAAAAAGAGCAACACAGGAGCGTAGAAGAAGCTGATAACAGCCTCTTCATCTACATATTGAAAAGTGTTTCAAGATTTTAGCCCCACCCGGCAACTAATAACAGCTGCTTTGCCTGTGCACGCTATCAAACATGCAAACATGTTACTGTGGTCATGTTTTTCATTTTTTGTGTATAAAAAAGGAAATAAAAAGTCTGTTGAATAATCCAAATGTATCTAAGCTGGTCATTAAGTTGAAATGAAAAAAGACACATAATGAATTCTGTTACACTATTAAGTGTAACAGACTGTAATGAAAAAAATGTAATGGAAAAAACTGTAATGCTAAATTAATGAAATAAATAAAAAAATAAAGGACTCAGGCAAAATATAACCTGAGTGTTGCTTTGGAGATCTTTGCCCCTCCACTCACACTACATACACATGTAGCCCACACAAGATCAGGTAAAATGAGGCAGCATTGGTGGCCAGTAGAACCTGATCTGTTTTGGACTGATTTGATTCAGTTGAGCTTTCTGAGTCATCAAAATAAATACTTTTATCTGAAACTTCAACTTCTATGTTAGACCCAATCCCAACCAATGATTTAGGGAAGTGTTGTCTTTTATTACCAGCCCCATTTTAGATGTGATTAATCTATCCTTAGTAAATGGATATGTACCACAAGCTTTTAAGGTAGCTGTAATTAAACCTTTACTTAAGAAACCTTCACTTGATCGAGATGATTTAATAAATTACAGACCTTTATCTATTCTTCCGTTCTTATCTAAAATTCTTGGAAAAAATTGTTTCTCATTAGGTGTGTGAGCATTTCCACAGTAAGGATCTGTTTGAAGAGTTTCATTCAGGTTTCAGAGCTCATTATAGCATGAAAACAGTTCTGTTGAAAGTCAATAATGATATTCTTATGGCCTCAGATAATAAACTTCTGTCTGTACTTGTACTGTTAGATCTTAGTGCTGCATTTGATCCAGTGGACCACAGTACTCTCCTAAAAAGGGTTGAACATGTTCACAGAAGATGACTTTGCTCCTAGACTGCAGGTTTACTGGTGGTTTCTAGAGTCTCTAGAAGTAGAATGGGAGGCAGATCCTTTAGTTATCAGGCTCCTCTCCTGTGGAACCAGCTCCCAGTTTTAGTCCGTGAGGCAGACACCCTGTCTACTTTTAAGGCTAGGCTTAAAACTTTCCTTTTTGATAAAGCTTATAGTTAGAGTGGCTTAGGTTATCCTGAGCTATCTCTGTAGTTATGCTGCTATAGGCTTAGGCTACTGGAGGACATAATGACCACCTTTCCTCACTCTGTTACATTCTCCTACTACTTTACAATTTTGCTGTTATTTCAGCTTTGACTTTATATCATCTCTCTGTTTTTCCCTTTATATAAGCTGCATCTGGCCTAGCGTTCTGTTAAGCTGTGACACCTCCCTGGTAGAGTTCTCATGATTCTAAAATTACAAACTCCATACGATACTAAAAACATATTTCATGCCATTGTTGATACTGCAGTACAAGGTTCCTTGTAGCTAAAAGTATAAAAAATTAAATATAATATGGAAATAAGGTTGCAATATGACAATATTTTAACTTCCTTTATTAGGGTAAAACCAATAAGGAGAGAACGTATCAAGTGTCACTGCCCTGTTTGGCAAAACAGTAGACAAAACAACAATATAAGTGTTAATATCCTTTATGGAAGCATGTACCTTTGAGTCATGTATTTATTTTATTATAATAATTTATTTTTAGTGTTTATCACTCTATACTTCCAATTGCCTGTCAATTTGATGAGGATACAAATAAATGTTACTGCTGAGGGACAAATACAGGATCATTCGAATTTGTTTGTATATAAAGCATTTTATTTTCCCAATAATAGATGGCAAGAATAAAAAAGCCTCAACAAGTTAAATTTTCAAAAACAATTTGATAAACTTCTTTACTTTTGTGTTTAGAACGATTCCGTTTTGTCCTTTTTGGACCCTAAGATAGGGGCCCTAAGATAGACGAGATTTACTGACCTTTTTAAGTTGCTCTCAAACATCAGTGTCATAAGAGTTAACTTGTGGCGTTACCACAGCTAGCATGTAGCATAGTTCAGCATTTGGTTTTTTCTCCTGTAGCTCTCTCTCATAGGGAAAGTACGTCTGAACAATGCTTTTGTGTATGGCTTGTTGGCTAAAGAGGTTAGCTGTCAGGATCTGTGCTTTGTCTGTTTGGTGCTTTTACTGTACTTAGCCCCTAGATGGCGTGGAACCTGGAGGAGAGGTGACAGGTGTTCATCATTCCTTGATTACCTGCTGAGGAGTATATTAGGAGGAGGCTGCCAGCAACTCACTGCCAGAGTGTTGTCCTTTAGTGATAAGGCTCAAGCCACATTACCTTGTCTTGTTCTTGCCTTGAACTTTAAGTAATTTGAATTTGTTACCTTGCAGGATTACCTGAACCTGACCTTGCCGTTTGTGTGGAACTCTGCCTGGATTAACCACTTCTGGAAAGAAGCTATCCAGCTCCATGATCAAAGACTCTAGCCTTTCGTTACTTCATTGGACCACACCGGTTGGCAGCCTCCTGAATTCTTCGCTCCTTGGATCACCCTTCAAGAACCCTGTCCACCCTCCTCCTTCCACTGCACCCACTTCTGAAAACCCTGGACCATCTTATCATCCTGGCACACCATTATCCACCATCATCTGTCTCACGGGTAAACAACTATCGGATCTCTCCGCCCCACCCTCTGGCGGATCATTCCACCAACCCAGTAAGGCTGAATTATTATTAGTATTGACCCCAAGTATTCCCTACTTACCATACTGTTTATTTTACAGTTGGTTTCCCGGTTCCAGTTCCCCAGCACATTTCACTACACTGTAAATAAATACGTTACCGAAAAAGACTCAGTCTCCTGAATTGCTTTCTGCATGTGGGTCAAATCTGTTCGAAACAATATGACTGAACACTCCGGCCAACCTGACCCAGCAGAAGCGTTCAGGAGAACTCTATCTGAAAAACACCACCAAATCATATCACATGACTCTTCCCTCCGTTCTCTTTTTGAACAGCAAAGACAGACCAATCAGCAGATCGAACAACTAGCCTCCATGTTTCAGCACACCTTGAGCAATTTCACCGCCCCGGCACTAGAGGGCGCTTCAGCCTCTCCAGTTTCCCAGCAACTTCCGCACTCACGTGAGGTCACTTCCCCGAATCCTGAAAAATTCTCCGGTGAGAAAGAGGATTGTAAGGGTTTCCTTCTCCAATGCACTCTAGTTTTCAATCGCTCCCCACAATCCTTTCCTCACGATTCTGTTAAGATTTCTTTTGTACTAGGGTTACTAACCGGGAAAGCCTTGAGATGGGCAGAGGCCCGTTTTTCAAATTGTTTAGAATTTGGTTGCATATTTTCCGAGTTTGAGGAGGAGTTTCGACAGGTTTTTTCCAGCGAAAATGACTTAACCGCCAATGCTCGAGGATTATGGTCTATAAAACAGAGAAACCAGTCAGTTGCTGAGTTCTCCATTGATTTTCGCACCCTCGCTGCAGCTTTTGGATGGAATGACTGCGCTCTTAGAGCCGCCTTGTTCCAGTCCTTAAATGATCCGTTAAAGGATGAGTTAGCATTATTCGACGAGCCTGAAACCTTGAATGGGTTAATCAAGTTAGCCGTCAGATTAGATAACCGAATGAGAGAAAGAAAGAGATCCCGATTAGAACAGAGCGCAGTTAGGACCAATCTCTCTAGCCCAACTCCCGAAACTATTCGCCCCATTTCTGTTTCGCATAAGTCTGGTATAGAACCCATGTAGATCGGGCGAACTCAGCTTTCTCCTGAGGAAAGACTGAGACGCCGCCAATCCAACCAATGTTTTTACTGTGGCTCATCTGTACATCTTCTTGCTAACTGCCCCATTCGTCCTTCGGGACCAAAAGGCCAGCTCCGTCAGTAAGTGAGGGGAGACTGACGGACCGTCCTCTTACCCCCAGACTTAGTTTGCCTGCCACATTAATTTCACACCGTCCTTTTCAGAATCTTTCCGCTCTTATTGATTCAGGTAGCGACCAGAACCTTATTGATCAGAGGTTAGTTAGTGAAGCTCAGATTGAGACTGAGCCACTCCCCTCACCTCAATCAGTTTCTTCATTAGATGGGAAAAGATTACCACGAATCACACGTAGAACCAAACCATTGACTTTAATCCTTTCGGGAAATCATAGGGAGGAGATTTTTTTGTTTTGTTTTTCCCATCGCATTAAATTCGTTTTGGGTTTTCCTTGGCTCAAGAAACATAACCCTCACATTAACTGGGCAGAAGGCCGAATAGAATCCTGGTCCACTTATTGTCATTTCTCTTGTTTACAGTCAGCAGTAGCTTCACTCCCCTCTGAGTTAGATCCTGCAGATAACGAGATGTCTGATCTCTCTAACGTCCCTCCAGAGTACCATGACCTCAGGTTAGTTTTCAGTAAATCCAAAGCTTTGTCTCTACCCCCACATAGACTCCTATGACTGTGCAATAGATTTGCTTCCCGGTGCCCCCCTGCCTTCCAGTAGGCTTTACCACATCTCAGGACCGGAAAGAAAAGTTATTGAGGACTATCTTAATGAGTCTCTGGTGACAGGATTAATTCGCCCCTCTTCATCTCCACTCGGCGCTGGGTTTGTCTTTGTGGGGAAAAAAGATGGTTCTCTACGCCCTTGTATCGATTATAGGGGGTTAAATCAAATTACAGTTAAAAACAAATACCCACTTCCTCTTCTGTCCTCGGCTTTTGAACCAGATCGCGGCTCAACCATTTTTTCTAAGCTAGATCTCCGTAACGCCTACCATTTAGTTAGGATCCGCCAGGGGGATGAGTGTAAGACTGCGTTCAAAACCCTGTTAGGCAATTTTGAATACCTGGTTATGCCTTTTGGATTATGTAACACACCTGCAGTGTTTCAGTCTTTCATGAATGACGTACTTAGGGATTTTTTTAATGTTTTTGTTTTTGTCTACCTGGATGACATCCTGATCTACTCTAAAGACATTAAAGAACACACCCGTCATGTCCGTCTTGTCCTGCAAAGACTTTTGGAAAATAAACTGTTGTTAAAGGCTGAGAAATGTGAATTCCACAAAACATTTATCACATTTTTGGGTTACATCCTGGAGGGTGGACAGGTTCGCTCGGACCCTGAGAAGATCAAGGCAGTACTGGAGTGGCCTGTTCCAGACTCCGCAAGCAGCTACAACGGTTCCTTGGGTTTGCAAACTTTTATCGACAGTTCATCAAGAACTTTAGTTTAATCGCCGCACCACTCACCGCCTTGACCTCCACAAACATCGTGTTTTCCTGGACACCTGAAGCTGACAAGGCTTTTCAGGCATTAAAAAAGAGGTTTTCTCAGACACCAATACTAGTTCATCCCGATTCTTCCAGACAGTTTATTTTGGAGGTAGACGCTTCAGATACAGGCTGAATTATTATTCTTTAAGTATTGACCCTAAGTATTCCTTACTTACCATCCTGTTTATTTTACAGTTGGTTTCCCGGTTCCAGTTCCCCTGCCCATTTCACTACACTGTAAATAAATACGTTACCGAAAAAGACTCGGTCTCCTGAATTGCTTTCTGCATGTGGGTCAAATCTGTTCGAAACAATATGACATTAGCATATTTTTCTGGCTGTACTCGCCATGTTATTAATTAATTATTTCGATATTTGATTATTTTGAGAAACCTAACTCCTGGAGGAGGGCACAGGCTGAGCTACTGGTGCCAACAACTTAATGTTCTCTTTCTATGGATGATACTCTTTCAGTGTTTAACCCTCTCTTGCTCCTAGACATAGCCACTGGCTGAGCTTTACTGCCATCAACTGTATGTGCTCTCTTTCATCCTATAGACCTGAAAACTATGGAGAGTAATTTGTTACAAATTATTGCCAGCAAAGAACATGTTTTAAAAATGGAACATTGACAAAAATGCTTTTCAAAAATGGAACTTTAAAAAACTTCGAGTAATTTCCAATTACTATGCAAAGGTTTAACCTTCATTGGTGCAGTATGCTGTTTTTTCATATTTAAGATTTCAAATTTTTTTCCGAATTGCATTCTTTTCATATAGCTTTTTACAGATTACATTCTTCCCATTCCTTGTCTCCAAACATCCGGGGTTTAGGACTTCTTCTGAAGGATGGAGCGAGGACACATTTCTATTGGTTCAACGTGAATGTTAGCAATTGCATTTCTATTGCTCAGCATGGACACCAAGTGTAGCCCGCATAAACAAATGGCAGGATAATAGTTTGAGATGCTGAAGAGAAGACCCGGGCCGTTTCTCAATAGTTTTAAGATGTTTTCAGGAGACAAAGCAGACCTCAAAACTTGATTTATGCAGTCAGTTCATCAAGACTGACCCCACTTTGAAATGTGCTCCAGAGTTTTCAGAGGAGCAGAGCTCCGCTGACAGTCCATGGAGGTGCATTTTCAGCGGGTTGTTGGGGTGGGTTTTCCCCTCTAACCACAGCCTGATCTCGGCAAGTGACTCAGTTATTTTCCGCTACCTGTTATCTGTTTGTAGCAGCTGAAAGTGATACAAAAAGTGCTGTAGTATTTTTGAAAAGCATATTTTTTAAAGCTGAAGAAGCTCTGCAAGGTTGCTTTGAGGCTACAGACTGGGATGCACTGTGGCAGCCACATGAAGAGGACATCAATGCCATGACTGATTGTGTGACCGACTATATAAGCTCCTGTGTGGATAACATCATCTTCACCAGAACGGTGAGATGCTTCCCCAATAACAAACCCTGGATCACCAGTGACCTAAAGGACCTACTCAACAAGAAAAAAGAGCCTTCAGAGAAGGAGACAGGGAATTATTGGGAAAGGATACAGAGCAATTAAAGTCAAGATAAAGAAAGCAAAGGGGGTGACAAGAAGAAGCTGGAGATCAAACTCCAGCGAACAATATTTGAGATGTGTGGTCAGGGATGAGAAGATCAAGGCTTCAAACAGAAAAAAAGATCAGACTAATTGATGTCTGGGCAGAGCCAAGAACTAAATACATTCTTCACAGGGTTTGCAGAAACAAGCTCGCATCCTCCTCTCCTGCTCACAGCCCAAAAAGACATCCCCCCCTCCCGACCCACACTTCAGTCACACTCAAATGTTTTATCTTCCACCTCAGCCATGGACCCTTCTGCTTCTACATGTTTGCCTTCAACCAAATCAGGAGATGCTGATGCACCCTTTGCCTCCACCTTCCACCTGTGTGTCTCAAGAAGTCAGGAGAAGAAACAACTGGAGAGACTGAACCAGAACAAGGCTGCAGGTCCAGATCGTGTCAACCCTGGAGTCCTTAAGGCCTGTGCAGAGCAGCTCTGTGGGATTCTGCAGCACCTCTTCAACCTTAGCCTGACCCAGAAGAAGGTTCCAGTGTTGTGAAAGACCTACTGTTTTGTTTCAGTACCAAAGACTCACCCATTAGTCCTTAATGACTATAAAGAGAATAGAATGATGGATAAGAAAATGAAAGGAAAATTGGACTGAAAACTTTAATAATGTTTAGATGGCCCAGTCAAAGGCCTCTCTAAACAAATAGGTTTTTAATCTTGATTTGAAGCAACTTAGGGTTTCAGCAGTTTTACAGTTTTCTGGGAATCTATTCCAGATTAGTGGAGCATAAGAACTAAAAGCTGCTTCTCCATGTTTGGTTCTGGTTCTGGGTATGCATGGTAAATTTGAGCCAGAAGACCTGAGAGGTCTGGGTGGTTGATACACTGACAACAAGTCTGTAATGTATTTTGGTGCTAAGCCATTCAGTGATTTATAGACTAACAGAAGTATTTTAAAGTCTATTCTCTGAGCTACAGGGAGCCAGTGAACCAGGGTGATGTGCTCCAATTTCTTAGTTCTAGTGAGGACGCGGGCAGCAGCGTTCTGGATCAACTGCAGCTGTCTGATTGACTTTTTAGGCAGACCTGTGAAGACACCGTTGCAGTAATCAATTCTGCTAAAGATGAATGCATTAATTAATTTTTCAAGGTCCTGCTGAGACATTAGTCCTTTAATCCTGGAGATGTTCTTTAGGTGATAAAAGGCTGACCTTGTTACTGTCTTTATGTGCCTCTGAAGGTTCAGGTCTGAGTCCATCACTACACCCAGGTTTCGAGCCTGATTGGTGGTTTCTAGCTGTATGAACTGAAGCTGTGTGCTAACTTTTAAACGCTCTTCCTTTGGTCCAAAGATTATTACTTTGGTTTTGTTTTGATTCAGCTGAAGAAAATGTTGGCACATCCATGCATTGATTTCTTCTAAGCATTTACCCAGCGCTTGAATGGGTTCATAGTCACCTGGTGAGATAGTAACGTATAGCTGTGTGTCGTCTGCATAGTTATGATAACTTACGTTGTTGTTTATTAAAATCTGAGTTAGGGGGAGCATGTAGATATTGAATAGGAGGGGCCCTAAGATGGACCCTTGGGGAACGCCACATCATGAAGGTCCTAGAGAGACTCCTGTTGGCCCACCTGAGTAAGCATACAATTAGCCATCAGGACCTTCTTCAGTTTGCTTATCGCTGTGGAGTTGAATTTGAAGATGACATCATACACCTGCTTCAACAAACCCACTGTCATCTGGACAAAGCCAGCAGCACCATGAGGATCATGTTCTTTGATTTCTCCAGTGCATTTAACACAATTCAACCTGATTTTGCTTTGTCATAAACTCCAAAAGACTCAGATGGAGGTCTCAACAATCTCCTGGATCAAAGACTACCTGACAAACAGAGCACAGTTTGTGAGTCTGAAGGGTTGTGTCTAACCATGTAGTCAGCAGCACAGGAGCACCACAGGGGACTGTACTCTCACCATTCCTTTCCCTTTTTTCACCTCAGACTTCCAGTACAAGACAGACTCCTGTCATCTGCAGACATACTCTAATGGTTTTGCTGTTGTGGGGTGGATCAGAGATGGACAAGAAGCTGAGTACAGGGAGCTGGTGGACTGATTTGTAGCATGGTGTGGAAACAATCATCTCATCTTGAACGTGAATAAAACAAAGGAGATGATTGTAGATTTTAAGAGAAACAGGAATAGGTCAAACACTATTTCCTTCATGGAGGAAGAAGTGGAGGTGGTGGAGGAGTATAAATATCTAAGTGTTCACCTGGACAACAGACTGGAGTGGAGATGCAACTGTGAAGCAGTCTACAAGAAGGGACAGAGCAGACTGTACTTCTTGAGGAAGCTTAGGTCCTTCAGTATTTCCAGCAAGATGCTGCATATCTTCTATAAGTCTGTTGTGGAGAGTGTGATCTATTCTGCCATCATCTGCTGGGGAAGCAGCATCTGAGCCAGGGACTTGAAAAAGCTTCACAAGCTAAGAAGGCTGGCTCTGTTCTGGGGACTCCTCTAGAACCTCTGGAGATCATTGTGCAAAGACTGATTCTTTAAAAATGAAGAACATTATGGAGAACCCTGAGCATCCTCTTCATTAGACTGACGTACAACAACGGAGTGTCTTCAGTCAGAGGCTTCTTCAGATCTGCTGTAAGAGAGACTGCTACAGGAGATCCTTCCTGCCCACAGCCATCAGCATCTAAAACGGCTCTTTAAAGAAACCTGAATTATATGAGCTACAGCATCAATTAATTTCCCTTTGGGATTAATAAAGTATTACTGAATTGAATTGATATGAACAATAACAGTATCAGATTGCAGAGTACCTGCTTGTGCTACTGACACTTTAGAATCTAAAGGTTGTCTTCAACAAAGTGCTCATTTTCTCCCATGTTGTAAGCAGAAAGTGTTTGAGCATATTCTTGTGGCATAGCAGGGGAATTAAACCATTTTGACTACTGTTGCCCTGTGTATGACATTGTCATTAAAATCTTGTTGTGTTGATGTGTTAACAGAAACAGAAAAAAAATCAATGATTTTAATGAATAATTGTCATGTAAACAGAGCCTCGATTTGGAATGTATGTACTTGACTTGGAATCTGTTTATATGATTGTAAAGTGCCTTGAGATGACATGTTTTGTGAATTGGCACTATATAAATAAACCAAACTGAATTGAAATTAAAAACAATTTCAAAAGTTTGGTATCTGCTCATGCTGGGAGGAGATCTATGGTGATAAGCTGTGGTCTAAAGTGAAAATGACGATGAACATACAGAAAATGTGTGCTCTTATTAATTGTAGTCGATATTTTTAAAACAACTAGGGGAAAGGTCAGTGAGGTCAATTTCTCTTTTACAAATTGTGTTGGACCTACGTATGTGTCTCTCCGCCACAGAATGACAGCTTATTCTGTGTTCTTCTGTTTATCCTATGTGGCTGGACACCACATCACCCGTATATGGTTTTACTGCTCATCTGTTTCCACTGTGCAGAATGCCAAAAGGTCAAACTGAAGGAACAGTTTCATAATCTGATAGTAAAAACCGGACAAAGGTTAATGGGTTTTCCCACTTTCTGAAGGAGGGAGTTCAGTTAGAGTGGAAACTTGCTTGGTTGGAGTGAGTCAAACCCTGCTTGCTAATTTGCTTGCTTATCTACTCGCTTCAAACCACAATGCGAAGTGACTAAATTATAACTGATAAATAAAATAAACTCATTAGGATGGTAAAAACAATAATACACACGTTTAAGAAGATGGGGACAAAAAGCGACACAAAGATGAGGACAGACTCGTGCCCATAACGCCTAACTATGGTTACACACAGGAATATAAAACTATTCGGTAACATCACTGTGCGTAAGCAGACATGAACAGAGTCGGGTACTCACCAAACGGCTCCTTACACGCCATTAAACTGCTCATCTTCAAAGCTAGGATGTCCCCAAAGCAGAGAAATAACTGAAGCTTGAGTTAAACTCTTTTCTCAAAATGATGCCTCAAAAACGCTCTTCCGATATTCTTCACCGGAAACTCAGAGGAAGTAGCCGAGCCAGCCAAGCGGCGGCGTCTCACCAAAATGAGGTGAGACGCCTCTGTGGAGACAGGTTACCGCAATTAATGCTGCCTTCAAGTACCCCTCGTCACTTTAGAACTGCCCTTTAAGGGTTCGTCCCTAAGCGTGTCGTTAACCACGAATATGTTCTTATAAATATTTTCTGTGTTAGCAAAAGAACAGAAGAAGATGAACAGTTTTAGAGTTGCACAATTAATTCGTCAAAAGCACATCAGCTTCATCAACAGGAATACATGAAATTGCCTATTGTTCATAGTGTTTTTGACTAAGTGAATCTGGCCATAGTTGCAGATTTACAACTCTATAATTTATAATTGATTTCTATATTATTACAAAAAATAGTACATTTTGTTTTAAATTAAATCATTTTCTTTGTAGGAAAAAATTCAGAATTTCCCAACATGCAAACCTTATTTTTGATTTAAGTCTAATCCTACAAAAATGTATCACACCTATAATCGAGTTCAATAATTTAACTCAGCACTGGACAATACAGGTGCACTTTGTATCCAGTAATGTGTTGTTCAATAAAGTCCAGATTCATCCAATTCTATCCAGCACAATCCAGTTCAGATTCAAATCCAATTACTGATAGTGATTCTTAAATTGTTATACAATATGCTCAGATTCAGCAGATCATACAGTGGCAGACTGTAAAACTACTATAGGTTTAGGCTGCTGAAGTACATAATTAACACTTTCCCTCACTCTGCTCCATTCTCATACTACTCTCCAATGTTGCTTTATTAGCTGTTGTTTCAACTTTTAACTTTATCTTCTGTCTCTGTTTTTTCTCTTCAAAGAAGTTACATCTGGCCTGGTGTTCTGTTTAGCTGTGACACTTTCCTGGTAGGGGTCATGGACTGGGCTACTGCTGCTAACAACTTAATGTTATCCTATAGATGATGCACTCTGCGCTGTCTTTTAGTGTTTAACTCCATCTTGCTCCTAGACATAGCCATTAGCTATATGAAAGAGTAAATATCAGCAATAAATAATGGATAACTGGAGAAGGAATGGGCATATATAATGTTTATAATTAATGGGCAAAAGTAGTTATGATAACAATTGGGATTTTTTGTGATAACAATAGACTCAGACGGTTTGCAAACCACAAAAACTGGTTGGAATTGTAACTTTTGCTGTTTGAAAAATTCTTTCCAGTGTTATTTTCATGATAGCATCAATGAATATGAATATGTTAAAAAAATATGACACGCAATTACTGTGGGCTGTTTTACAGTAGAATTGTACTATAGCCTATTTAATAACTGGTAGGTTTTATTTATATGAATTAATGTGAACACTATTTACAGTATTTGGGTTTGTGGGGATCTGACCATATGCAGTGAAAGCTACATCGTGAAAAAGGACGGATGGATTTCAAAATATGTTTTGTTATGCCTGCTGATGTGACTATTGCTTTGGATCAAAAAGAAGAAAATGGAAAGTACAGGAGCAAAATTTCATGAGGAACTCTCTTTAGAATGTTATGTGGGGTGGGGGCTTGCAATGCTTGAAGCATTGTTTTGCTGATAAAATAAACATAAAACCCACCTCAATCCTACAAACAGAAGGTCCCAAAAGAGGTTTTTACCTTTTACTGAACTTATTTGACCAACCATTTTTATTGTGATGCACTTATGATTTTTTTTGCTTGAAAAAGTGTGCTTTATAAATACTAAACTGCTAGGATTTCACAGGGGTTCTGTCTGGATTAATAGTAATCTGCCTATTATTTAAAAAAAATGGATCAAAAGTAAATTAATTGAACAATTCTGACCCGTATCTCAAGTAAAACTCTTAAAGGGCTCCACTCTTGTATTCTGTGAACTATCTTTGTTATCATGAACATGACGTTGGTAAAAACTGGCACCACCAATTACAACGTTAACTTCTGTTTAGGAAACTGAGTCTCTGTTTTAATGATTCACCAAAATTAATCCAAAAATACAGAAATCTATAGACAGGCAGGTACAGTATCAAGTTTACTCTTTTCAATCTAAATTCACAAAGATTTTAATGTGAAAATATCTCCTTTAGTAGAGCATTAGGTCTCAGTCAGCAATATAACTTCTGTTCTTATTCGGTAAATCTTTTTTGGTCTTTATAATTTGGATTGGGTTTTTTAAGCTATGGGAAAATTAAAATAAAGAGCAATGGTTATTAGAGTATATCTCCATGAGTTACTAAAGAACAGTCAGGGACTTTGGCTGTTTGCTTTCACTTATTTCAGTGCTGAAAGGTGAATTACCTCCCCAGTCTCAATTAACTGCACTCTCGAGTATAGTTTCATTAGGGCCTTTTGTATGTGGCTTTGCTCTTGTTATCAGTATGCTGCTAAAATTCATCTACATGATAATAGCATCACTGTGTTTCAGTGGCGGATTAGTACATATACTACAAATTATAGTCCTAAGAATCCTCCTATGTGCTTTTACTTTACCTTTAAAAATTATATAAATGAGACATTGAAAGAATTTGCTTAGAGCTGTCAAGAACATTTTCAATTTATCTCTGCTCTGAGGCACCATGAATGACTATAAGTGATGATTGTGAACAATTGGTTTTTCAGTCTCTTTGTTTTTACTTGGGTTATATTTGTCTGTTATTAATTTTGCTTGTTGATCTAAAACATTTACATGTGACAAGAAAAGCAAATGGAGAAGAAATCTGCAAGGGGGAAATACTTTTCACAACACCATATTTGTCAACCTACAACCACATCCTTAACACCTTACAAAAACCTAGCTCAGAATAAAGAAGCTAGACTGGCCTGCTTGCAGACTTAATTGGTCCCCCCCAAAAAAATAAAATGAAAACTTCATTGTTTCCCAAAGGAAAATGTAGTACATTTTAGAAAAGATGACTACTTGAAGAATGTGGTAAAGAAAATAAGTGAAATACACCAAGTGAAACATCTGAGTCAAACGTTATGACTTCACAACTGAAAGCGAAGGGCCACTGCACGAGACAAAAAGCAAAAAAGACTACACTAGAGACATCTGCTGGGCGGTCAAGGAAGTACATCATTGATTATTATTCTATATCAGCTCAGTGCTACAGACAAAGCAACATAAAAGGCCACATAATGAGTTTTCCTGAGTACAAGAGCTTTTCATTGATCACATATTCATAGGCCACACATACATACATACATACATATATACATTTTGTTTAATTAGATGGATTGGAAGACATGATTTGATTCAGACTTGCAGGTATTACATAAAACCACGTCCCCTCCCAACCTCCACCTTCGACTGAGTCAGCAGAACTGCAGAAACAGACTCAATGACAGAAAGATGACAGAATGTCAACAAAATGATAGAAGGTGAAGATGTGGCCGATCTAAGATTTTTATTGGGCGTTACTAAAATATGCAGATGTAGAAATGAGAACATAAAAGGGATAGCTCAGTTTGGGCAAAAAGTTGTGGAGATAAAGTTTGAGATCGTTTGGACATGTGCAGGGCAGGGACTGTTGAGATATTAGACAGATAATGTCGAATGTGGAGACAAAGGACAAAAAGAGAAAGATTACAGAAAAAATGCAGATGTAGGTTTTAGTGAAGAAGGATGTGCAGAGGGCTGTTGTGACAGAAGAGGATATAGGGTGAGATGGAAGCAGATGATCCATGGTGAGTAACCCTTAAAGGAGAGGCCAAAAGGACATATTCATAAATATCCATCCATGTATCTTCTACACCTGCGTAATCCTTGCCTATCTTCAGCTGTCATTTTCCAAGAGTAATGGTACCCCTTGTACAGGTCAACAGGCTTTCACAGTAGAAATCACAGACACACACACACACACAGAGACACACACACACACACACACACCGAAGGACAATTTTTAATCTCCAATCAACCAACCTAACATGCATATGTTTAGACTGTGGAAGGAAGCAACAGTACCTAGAAAGAACCAATGCCTGCACAGGGAGATCATACAAACTCCACACAAAAAGAGCCCAGCTGAAATTCACACCGAGGACCTTATACAATAATTATTATTATATATATTGAAATAAATACAGCAAACAATCAATGTTAAAGTGAACGAATGTGGTTCTAGCTATTCTTTTGATAGATCATTGTTAACAGTTCCACATTTATTTACAGATTTTTTATCTACTTTTCTTTAAATCTACACGGCACATTTCTTCTTTCATGCTTTGGTTATTTTTTTAAATCTTGTTTTTTTTTTCTTGCATGTATTTTTTGGGCACTCTCCTAGTGTAAACAGGTTCCCCAAGAGGATCACTGTAAAATCAGATTTATGTTGAACGCGTCAACTTAATGACATACTGTTTTCGTCATTACGCATACAACGTAAGCCCGTTGTCCAATCAGGTGCGGAGCTCCCAGCTCAGGAAAGAAGCAGATGATATGGCAGCTTAGAGAGCGACCAGGTGGAACTTGCTTCGTTGACGTGATTAAATGTTTGGTTGTGAAAAGCATTTGACTTAGACAGCAGTGGAGGTGACGGCTTGAAATGATTTACTTAATACTGATCTCTGCGTTCTGTGGAGCGGTCGTTACGCTGATGTTGCAGTTCTTACTGATATACAGGAGAAATCCACAGCCCTTAGGTAGGACCGTACAGTACGTCAAAGTAGTGCCCGATAACGCACTAAAAGATTACTTTAATTCCACTCACGCCGAACCGAGCCAGCAAGACAGCGGAGCAGCTGCTGTACCCAAACCGCAAGAGGCCATCCACAGCCGGCAGCAGGAAGCGGCTGTCACCGGCGGCAGCCCTAAACAACAACAGCAGCAGCAGCCGCCGCCTTTCCACAGCGAACTCCCTGATGCTGGCAGAACAGAAACATGCAATTTCCTTAACGCAATTTTCTTGTTTCTGTTCAGAGAGCTTAGAGATACCCCTGTGGTCCGCCACTGGATGACCAAAAAGATCAAGGTTGAGTTTGAGGAGCTGTTGCAGACCAAGACGGCAGGTCGGCTGCTGGAGGGACTTAGTCTCAGGGATATTTCTCTGGGGAATTCTCTCCCGGTCTTTAAAACAGCCAGGCTTATCAAACCGGTTCAGCTGGACGAGGACGGGATGCCCGAGGAGCTCAACTTCGAAGTGGACATCGAGTACAATGGTGGCTTCCACCTAGCCATAGATGTGGACCTGGTGTTCGGCAAGTCTGCCTACCTGTTCGTCAAAATGAAGCGCGTGGTGGGCAGACTGAGGCTGCAGTTCACGCGCATGCCCTTCTCCCATTGGTCGTTCTCGTTCCTCGAGGACCCGCTGGTGGATTTTGAAGTGAAGTCCCAGTTTGAAGGAAGGCCGCTGCCTCAGCTGACCTCCTTCATAGTCAACCAGCTGAAGCGGGTCATCAAGAAGAAGCACACGCTGCCCAACTACAAAATCAGGTAGGGCCCAGAACAAATTGAGCACATAACAAGCAGCAAGGATGCAAACACTACTGGCGAGAAACACAGACTGCATGATGCAGCTCCTCTAGGAACATAAACCACAGCAAACAGATTTTAATATGAGCGAATTAATCACACGATAAACACAATCAGACTGTGCAATCACCCCCACCCCCATGTAGTACATATGTACAGGGGTTGGACAATGAAACTGAAACACCTGGTTTTAGACCACAATAATTTATTAGTATGGTGTAGGGCCTCCTTTTGCGGCCAATACAGCGTCAATTCGTCTTGGGAATGACATATACAAGTCCTGCACAGTGGTCAGAAGGGTTTTTAAGCCATTCTTCTTGCAGGATAGTGGCCAGGTCACTACGTGATACTGGTGGAGGAAAACGTTTCCTGACTCGCTCCTCCAAAACACCCCAAAGTGGCTCAATAATATTTAGAAATGGTGACTGTGCAGGCCATGGGTGATGTTCAACTTCACTTTCATTTTTCAAAAACCAATCTTTTTCACCGTCTTGCTGTGTGTATTGGTGCATTGTCATCCTGATACACGGCACAGCCTTCGGGATACAATGTTTGAAACCATTGGATGCACATGGTCCTCAAGAATGGTTCGGTAGTCCTTGGGGCAGTGACGCGGCCCATCTAGCACAAGTATTGGCCAAGGGAATGCCATGATATGGCAGCCCAAACCATCACTGATCCACCCCATGCTTCACTCTGGGCATGCAACAGTCTGGGGGTACGCTTCTTTGGGGCTTCTCCACACCGTAACTCTCCCGGATGTGGGAAAAAAAGTAAAGGTGGACTCACCAGAGAACAATACATGTTTCACATTGTCCCAGCCAAATTTTCGCTCCTTGCCCCATTAAAAACCCGCGTCTGGCATTGGCATGAGTGACCAAGGTTTTGGCTATAGCAGCCCGTCCGTGTATATTTGACCCTGTGGAGCTCCTGACGGACAGTTCTGGTGGAAACAGGAGAGTTGGGTGCACATTTAAATTCTGGCCGTGATTTGGGCAGCCGTGGTTTTATGTTTTTTGGATACAATCCGGGGTTAGCACCCGAACATCCCTTTCAGACAGCTTCCTCTTGCGTCCACAGTTTAATCCTGTTGGATGTGGTTCGTCCTTTTTGGTGGTATGGCTGACATTACCCTGGATACCGTGGCTCTTGATACATCACAAAGACTTGCTGTCTTGGTCACAGATGCGCCAGCAAGACTGCACCAACAATTTTGTCCTCTTTTGAACTCTGGTATGTCACCCATAATGTTGTGTGCATTTCAATATCTTGAGCAAAACTGTGCTCTTACCCTGCTAATTGAACCTTCACACTCTGCTCTTACTGGTGCAATGTGCAATCAATGAAGACTGGCTACCAGGCTGGTCCAATTTAGCCATGAAACCTCCCACACTAAAATGACAGGTGTTTCAGTTTCATTGGCCAACCCCTGTACTTAACCATTGTGTATCAGGTTATTTCCTTGTTTACTTTGGAGGTGAATAATAAAAACATCTTGCATATTGTTTGTGTAACATGTTCTTATATATTTCCTTTCTTATTCTAACTCTGCTTTGGACTATCTGATTTATGGAAATATGGAATTACGATCATTGATTGAACCAAAATAATAACAGCAAATTCAGAGACACTGTTTTCTTTCAGTGGCCTTCAAACAAGTTTTCTATTGCTTTCCTGCATGTGCGTCAATGGTTCCTCGTAAGCACTCCAAGAAAAATGGCCATATGCTGATGCTGAAGTTTGTATCCGATTGAAAGTTGCAATTCAGTGGTGACTCTGAAATCTTTTTTTTCTAAAGAATCTGCATAGTTGCTGGTCATGTCTGGTTCAAAATCAAAAATACTTAGACTGGGGCCTGCCCAGGATCCTTCCATTGAAGGATTAACACTGACTCTGAGCAACTTCCTGTTGGTGCATGATATCCATTACATAACCTAATATCCTTTTAGTAGATCAAAGAAAATTATTTTAAATAGTCTGTGATCCAAACGGGTAAGAATTGTCATTGTGGGCACAAATTGATGTATGATTGGTACACAATGTCCTGTGACAGATGGTTGCTTTTTGTACCCGGAAAAAAAGCAATGACAGCCCTTCTCAGGCATTTTCACAACACTGACAGTAATTGGGACAATAATAGATTTAAGTTAACAATAAAATACCAGGCAGCTAGCAGAAAAAAAAGTAGAATAACAATGAAAGATCACTTCCTAAAAGTCCCATATTATTGGGGCCTTAGCTCATCCAATAACAAATGAACAGTTTGTTTAAAACGCGGTTGGAATTCGGTTGGACGTTTTACTGAAGATTGGCTGAAAGCTGAATAGTATCAAATGGGGTAGATACACGAATATCCGTCTGAAGCATAAAGCCAAAAGGTGAGAAAGTGCCCCTGGCCACTGGGGGCAGGCTGAAGAAAACAAACCATGTTTAACTCACATTCAAGAAAACTTATGTTGCAAAGTTTGTATTTTACTAGGACTGATAGTAAAGTCCAGTAATCCTCAAACAGGATGGGCAGTGTTGTATATGTTCTTGTCTGGTAACAAAAAAAAATGATTGTGATAAAAGTAAGTGATAATTAGGGGTGGGTCAATTCAGTTTTATTTATATAGAGCCAATTCACAACACGTCATCTCAAGGCATTTTACAAAGTCAGTTCAATCAAATCATACAGATTTCAAGTCAGGTTCATACATTCTAATTAATCCTGACTATCAAACAGTGCAGTCAGATTCATTTTATTATTCAAATTGGTTAAAAGTTTTTCTACCTAAGAAAACCCAGCAGATTGCATCCAGTCAGTGACTTGCAGCATTCCCTCCTCCTGGATGAACATGTAGAGACAGTGGACAGTCACTGGCGTTGACTTTGCAGCAATCCCTCATACTGAGCATGCATGTAGCGACAGTGGAGAGAAAAAACTCCCTTTTAACAGGAAGAAACCTCCAGCAGAACCAGGGGCTCAGTGTGAGGGGCCCCACTGCCACGACCGACGGGGGGTTAGAGAAAACAGAGCAGAGACCAAAGAGAACAAAGAAGGACTGATCCAGGAGTACTTTCTATGGGAAGAAAAGTAAATGTTAATGGATGTAGCTCCTTTAGTCGTTTCACCTAAAAAGGAACAGATAAACTCTGAGCCAGTTTTCAAGAGTCTAGAGTACGAGAGAGAGCACATGCAGTTAGTCACAGTAAAGCTCAGCCAGTAGCTATGTCTAGAAGAGACAGGGTTAAACATTAAAAGTGTGTGTGTGTACACATATATATATATACAGGGGTTGGACAATGAAACTGAAACACCTGGTTTTTAGACCACAATAATTTATTAGTATGGTGTAGGGTCTCCTTTTGTGGCCAATACAGCGTCAATTCATTTGGGGAATGACATATACAATCCTGCACAGTGGTCAGAGGGTTTTTTAAGCCATTCTTCTTGCAAGATAGCGGCCAGGTCACTACGTGATACTTGTGGAGGAAAACGTTTCCTGACTCGCTCCTCCAAAACACCCCAAAGGGGGCCAAAAATATTTAGATCTGGTGACTGTGCAGGCCATAGGAGATGTTCAACTTCACTTTCATGTTTCATCAAACCAATCTTTCCCTTTTTGCTGTGTGTATTGGTGCATTGTCATCCTGATACACGGCCCCGCCTTCAGAAAAAAAAACAATGTTTGAACTATTGGATGCACATGGTCCTCAGAATGGTTCGGTAGTCCTTGGCAGTGACGCGCCCATCTAGCATAAGTATTGGGCCAAGGGAATGCCATGATATGGCAGCCCAAACCATCACTGACCACCCCATGCTTCACTCTGGGGGATGAAAAACAGTCTGGATGGTACGGCTTCTTTGGGGCTTCTCCACACCGTCTCTCCCGGATGTGGGGAAAACGTAAAGGTGGACTCCATCAGAGAACACTAGATGTTTCACTTTGTCCACAGCCCAAGATTTGCGCTCCTTGCACCCTTGAAAACTGACGTTTGGCTTGGGGATGAGTGACCAAAGGTTTGGCTATAGCAGCCCGGGCCGTGTATATTGACCCTGTGGAGCTCCCGACGGACATTCTGGTGGAAACAGGAGAGTTGAGGTGCTCATTTAATTCTGCCAATGATTTGGGCAGGCAGGTTTTATGTTTTTTGATACAAACCGGGTTAGCACCCGGAACATCCCTTTCAGACAGCTTCCTCTTGCGTCCCAGTTAAAACCTGTTGGATGTGGTTCGTCCTTCTTGGTGGTATGGGGTGACATTACCCTGGATACCGTGGCTCTTGATACATCACAAAGACTTGCTGTCTTGGTCACAGATGCGCCAGCAAGACGTGCACCAACAAATTTTCCTCTTTTGAACTCTGGTATGTCACCCATAATGTTTTGTGCATTTCATATTTTGAGTAAAACTTGGCTGTTCCCCCTTTAAAGAACCTTCACACTCTGCTCTTACTGGGGGGCAATGTGCAATCAATGAACTGGCTACCAGGCTGGTCCAATTTAGCCATGAAACCTCCCACTCTAAAATGACAGGTGTTTCAGTTTTTTGTCTAACCCCTGTATATATATTAAAAAAATATTATATATATATAATATACAGGGGGTTTACAATGAAACTGAACCCTGGTTTTAGACCACAAAAATTTTTTTATAGGTGTAGGCCTCCTTTTGCGGCCAATACAGCGTCAATTCGTCTTGGGGAATGACATATACAAGTCCTGCACAGTGGGTTCAGAGGGATTTTAAGCCATTCTTCTTGCAGGATAGTGGCCCAGGTCACTAAAGTGATACTGGTGGAGGAAAACGTTTCCTGACTGCCCCCTCCCAAAACACCCCAAAGTGGGGTCAATAATATTTTGATCTGGTGACTGTGCAGGGGGCCATGGGGGAAAGTTCAACTTCACTTTCATGTTCATCAAACCAATCTTTCACCAGTCTTGCTGTGTGTATTGGGCATTGTCATCCTGATACACGGCACCCCCCCCCTTCAGGATACAATGTTTGAACCTTGGATGCACATGGTCCTCAAGAATGGGTTCGGTAGTCCCCCTTGCAGTGACGCGCCCATCTAGCACAAGTATTGGGCCAAGGGAATGCCATGATATGGCAGCCCAAACCATCACTGATCCACCCCCATTCTTCACTCTGGGCATGCAACAGTTTGGGGGGGGTACGCTTCTTTGGGGCTTCTCCACCGGGGGAACTCCCCAGATGTGGGGAAAAAAGTAAAAGGTGGACTCATCAGAGAACAATACATGTTTCACATTGTCCACAGCCCAAGATTTGGGGGCTCCTTGCACCATTGAAACCGACGTTTGGCATTGGCATGAGTGACCAAAAAGTGTGGCTATAGCAGCCCGGCCGTGTATATTGACCCTGTGGGGCTCCCGACGGACAGTTCTGGTGGAAACAGGAGAGTTGAGGTGTCCATTTAAATTCTGCTGTTTGGGGCAGCCTTTGTTTTATGTTTTTTTGGATACAATCCGGGTTAGCCCCCGAACATCCCTTTCAGACAGGGTTCCTCTTGCGTCCACAGTTAATCCTGTTGGATGTGGTTCGTCCTTCTTTGGTGGTATGCTGACATTACCCTGGATACCGTGGCTCTTGATAAATCACAAAGACTTGCTGTCTTGGTCAAAGATGCGCCAGCAAGACGTGCACCAACAAATTTGTCCTCTTTGAACTCTGGTATGTCACCCATAAGGTTTTGGCATTTCAATATTTTGAGGCAAAAAAATGTGCTCTTACCCTGCTAATTGAACCCCTTCACACTCTGCTCTTACTGGTGCAATGTGCAATCAATGAAGACTGGCTACCAGGCTGGTCCAATTTAGCCTTGAAACCTCCCACACTAAAATGACAGGTGTTTCAGTTTCATTGTCCAACCCCTGTATATATATATATATATAAATAAATAAATAAATAAAGGGAACACTCAAATAACACATCAATGGAAATCAAATTTATTAACCAATGGAGGCCTGGATTTGGAGTCACACACAAAATTAAAGTGGAAAAACACACTACAGGCTGATCCAACTTTGATGTAATGTCCTTAAAACAAGTCAAAATGAGGCTCAGTATTGTGTGTGGCCTCCACGTGCCTGTATGACCTCCCTACAACGCCTGGGCATGCTCCTGATGAGACGGTGGATGGTCTCCTGAGGGATCTCCTCCCAGACCTGGACTACAGCATCCAACTCCTGGACAGTCTGTGGTGCATCGTGACGTTGGTGGATGGAGCGAGACATGATGTCCCAGATGTGCTCAATTGGATTCAGGTCTGGGGAACGGGCGGGCCAGTCCATAGCTTCAATGTCTTCATCCTTGCAGGAACTGCTGACACACTCCAGCCACATGAGGTCTAGCATTGTCCTGCATAGGAGGAACCCAGGGCCAACCGCACCAGCATATGGTCTCACAAGGGGTCTGAGGATCTCATCTCGGTACCTAATGGCAGTCAGGCTACCTCTGGCGAGCACATGGAGAAATGCCACCCCACACCATTACTGACCCACTGCCAAACCGGTCATGCTGAAGGATGTTGCAGGCAGCAGATCGCTCTCCATGGTGTCTCCAGACTCTGTCACGTCTGTCACATGTGCTCAGTGTGAACCTGCTTTCATCTGTGAAGAGCACAGGGCGCCAGTGGTGTATTTGCCAATCCTGGAGTTCTCTGGCAAATGCCAAGCGTCCTGCACGGTGTTGGGCTGTGAGCACAACCCCCATTTGTGGACGTCGGGCCCTCATACCATCCTCATGGAGTCGGTTTCTAACCGTTTGTGCAGACATCTGCACATTTGTGGCCTGCTGGAGGTCATTTTGCAGGGCTCTGGCAGTGCTCCTCCTGTTCCTCCTTGCACAAAGGTGGACGTAGCGGTCTTGCTGCTGGGTTGTTGCCCTCCTACGGCCTCCTCCACATCTCCTGGTGTACTGGCCTGTCTCCTGGTAGCGCCTCCAGGCTCTGGACACTACGCTGACAGACACAGCAAACCTTCTTGCCACAGCTCGCATTGATGTGCCATCCTGGATGAGCTGCACTACCTGAGCCACTTGTGTGGGTTTGTAGAGTCCGTCTCATGCTACCACGAGTGTGAAAGCACCACCACATTCAAAAGTGACCAATACATCAGCCAGAAAGCATAGGTACTGAGAAGTGGTCTGTGGTCCCCACCTGCAGAACCACTCCTTTATTGAGTGTGTCTTGCTAATCGCCAAAGATTTCCCCCTGTTGTCTATTCCATTTGAACAACAGCAGATGAAACTGATTGTCAATCAGTGTTGCTTCCTAAGTGGACAGTTTGATTTCACAGAAGTTTGATTTACTTGGAGTTATATTGTGTTGTTTAAGTGTTCCCTTTATTTTTTTGAGCAGTGTGTGTATGTATGTATGTATGAATGGGCACACCCTTAGTTATAATATTGAAAAACTAATTGGCCCATGAATGAACTGAGCATAATTAAGATTGGAAAATTTTCTTTTCAAACTGTTTTTCCACTGTTGCTTTGATGAGAGCATAAGTAAAAGGTTCGTGTACACAGTCAGAGCTGCATGGTGGTGCAAGCACTGGCCTGTTGTCTTTCTTCATGAAGTTAGCATGTTCTCCGGGTGCATATATTGGTTCTTCCTGGGCACCCCCTTTATCAAAACAGTAACTATAAAATGTTATAGTCACTTTTTTAAATTATAATTATTCTCAAAAGAGAAGTTTTGGTCTTGTCAGGTTCCAGCTGGCTATAAGGATATACTGATGCAACAATGACCTGTAGCATTGCTGTTACAGGTTGATGAAGCCATGAATGTTATCATGTTTGAAAAGGAATAAAAGTTCACTTCCTAAATGCTCTGTCACCATAGAAAACACTAAAGACCACCTGCTTGAATACCTTCATGTTGTTTCTGGAAAAGCTATGGTATTTTAGAAAACAGAATGAGTAACTCAGTAAGTTTCTGATTTCTCCACTGAGCTGCTGTCATGAGTCCTCAGCACTGCATGGACAGTGTATGGAAAGCTGTATTTAGTTAGTAGAAATTGAAAGGTCCTTCTGGGAAGTTTGTGAATATAGTCTTCAGAGTTGAACAGGCTCCACTAGGCAGAAGTGGGGGCATCAGGAGTTGAATGATGTGTTACAGACAGTTGCTGGAGCCCCCAACAGTCAGTCAAACGGTTAACCAAGGTCCTCAGACACACACGGTGCTTTGTAAATGCATCAGACAGCATCAACAGCACTTGTTTGGTAGCGCTTGTATTTTCAGCATGCATGAGACTGAATGGTTATATTGACTCTTTGACATGCAGAGGCTGCTCTGTAAAACCCCATGCGGTGTGAACAGACATGAACTGGTTCCAACAATCTCTTGCTGGTTACTTTAAATGTTTAGCATATGCAAACATGTTCAAGCAGTCTCTTAAACAAATGAGGAATCTTTTTCTTTTTTTTTTTTCGTCTTAGAGATAAATAACATGTACTTAAATATAGAAATCCCATTTCTGGCCTCTTTTTTTTCCCTGTGTGTGTGTACGTGTGTGTGTGTGTGGGGGGGGCAGCTTTTGCTCCATGACTCAGATTTCAGATAGCTCTCCTCCCACTACCAGCTGCTACTGTTTTCAGTTTGCTGTTAATCATAATGCAAGTTTTTAAAAATTATTTGCAGTCACTGAACAGATGCTGGTGGCTCTGTATGAACAGTGAATCTGGAGTTTTGTTAAAGCGTACCAAACTGACTATATCTCCCTCCTTCCCTCCTTCCCTGCTTCCCTGCCTCCCTCCCTCTTTCCCTGCCTCCCTCCCTCCTTCCCTCCTTCCCTGCCTCCCTGCCTCCCTCCCTCCCTCCTTCCCTCCCTCCTTCCCTCCTTCCCTCCCTCCCTCCCTCCTGCCTCCCTGCCTCCCTCCTTCCCTCCCTCCCTCCCTGCCTCCTGCCTCCCTCCCTCCCTCCCTGCCTCCCTCCCTCCTTCCTCCCTCCCTCCCTGCCTCCCTGCCTCCCTCCTTCCCTCCCTCCCTCCTGCCTCCCTGCCTCCCTCCCTCCCTCCTGCCTCCCTCCCTCCTTCCCTCCCTCCTCCCTGCCTCCCTGCCTCCCTCCCTGCCTCCTCCCTGCCTCCTGCCCTCCCTCCCTCCTCCCTCCCTCCTCCTCCTTCCCTCCCTCCCTCCTTCCCTCCCTCCCTCCCTGCCTCCCTGCCTCCCTCCCTGCCTCCCTCCCTGCCTCCCTGCCTCCCTCCCTCCCTCCCTCCCTGCCTCCTTCCCTCCCTCCCTCCTTCCCTCCCTCCCTCCCTGCCTCCCTGCTTCCCTCCCTGCCTCCCTCCCTGCCTCCTTCCCTCCCTCCCTCCCTGCCTCCTTCCCTCCCTCCCTCCTTCCCTCCCTCCCTCCCTGCCCATCCTGCTTCCCTCCCTGCCTCCCTCCCTGCCTCCTTCCCTCCCTCCCTCCCTGCCTCCTTCCCTCCCTCCCTCCTTCCCTCCCTCCCTCCCTGCCTCCCTGCCTCCCTCCCTGCCTCCCTCCCTGCTCCCTGCCTCCCTCCCTCCCTCCCTCCCTGCCTCCTTCCCTCCCTCCCTCCTTCCCTCCTCCCTCCCTGCCTCCCTGCCTCCCTCCCTCCCTCCCTCCCTGCCTCCTTCCCTCCCTCCCTCCTTCCCTCCCTCCCTCCCTGCCTCCCTGCTTCCCTCCCTGCCTCCCTCCCTGCCTCCTTCCCTCCCTCCCTCCCTGTTGTCATTCATCTAAGCTGACCTGTACGTCTTTAGGACTCAGCAGCAACATTACTGTTTACTCTCCAGCTTAGATGACATCTCAAATAGTTTTGTTGTTTTAAAACAGTGTTGTTCAGTTGGACTAAATGCAACAGAATGTGTAAGTTAGGTTATATTTAATCCTGACTACATTTCATTTTTAGCATCACATCTCAGTATCACATAAAGATGAGGGGGAAAAATTAATCTGATAATACTTTGTGAATTTAAATAACTATTTTGAACCTTGGTTTAACATTTCTATAAAGCACAACTGAGTAAATAGGCTTCAGTCTATTTGACTATGATGCTTTGCACACCTATTTCGGAGGATTTTGGCCATTCTTCCATAATAACCCTTCTCCTTTGTTATCTGCACTATATATTTATTGTCATTGTTATGCTAAAAGGTAAATGACCAATCTTCTACTTTTTTCCAGCTGGGTTAAAGCCAGGGTTACACTTTGCGATTATCAGCGATCTTGGCCACAATCCTTCGTCATGAAAGAATCAGGAGAAAATCTCTGATTGTGAGCTTAAATCTGTGGTCTCTAATCGTTCAGTGTGACAAATGGAACCAACGCCGATTCAGTTCTCTCCGACCAACAATGACCTGGAGCAAATATCTTTCTGGGAAAATTGTGCAGCGTGACTGCTGCTGCAACCGATATATCTGATCCCTGCCCTCTTTTGTCCAAAAATGACTACTTTTAACACCGTCTTCTTCCTCCCTCCTTTCTTTGGGGTTGGGCTTGGTTTCTGTTCAGATATGCACTTTAAACTTTAAATTACCACAGAACTTCATCAGAGTGTAGAAACATTTTGTGATTGAGAATCCTGATTCTTGCTGAGAAATGATTGAGAATGAAGACTTTCTGATGTCCAATTTGACTAAACCTGAAAATAAAAGTTTAGTTTAATATTTCTATTTTTTCTGGTGCTCATTGACTAACGCAATAGATAGAATACATTCTTCCAGCAGTGTTGATAAAGACAAAAGTAAAAGAAACGGAGAGCATGAAAAGGGGAAGTTAAGAGTCATAGTGAGAAGGAAGTCTTGAAAATGAATCTTAGGTTTTGGCTGTTTGGTTTAAAAATGGAGATGAATGCCCCAGAGGCCATTTCCACACTACCAGATGCAGAATTGAATGAAGTCTGATATTGAGACTGATAAAAGTATTACTAAATTAATATTCCCTTCTGCATCGGAGGTGGTGCCCCATTTAACTAGAGGAGTTGCTTAAGTAAAACTTTAAGGGAAGTTTCGCAGGTAGCTGCTCTTTAAACAATGTCCTGCCTCCACAATGCTGAACTCCTGTGTAGAAGCCCACTCCGCTGCAGAACGTGCCCAGTTCACCTTTATTTCTCTGCAGCCACATAAAGCATCTGTAGTGTGAAAATTTCCCACCATTTTTAAACCTGACAACAATGAAAACCTAAGATACAGTTTCAAAGTTTCGTTCTCACAATGACTCTTTCAACTTCCCTTTTCCATGCTCTCTGTCTTTTACTTCCCTCTTTATAATTCATTAACACTGCTGAGACTATGTATTCTGGCCTCAGAAATCTGGGCTTTTAAGCCTAGTACTCAGTCATTCATCCATTCACACACTGACAGTGGTGAGCTGCATTGTGGTCACAGCTGCCCTGGGACAGACTGACACAGACAGCGGGTGTTCGAACCGACAACCCAGCGGTTAAAGGATGTACCTCTATCACTGTCGCCATGGTTGCCCCAGAGAAAAGGGATTTAGAATAGGCAGCAGAAGCACCTTAGGCTGATCCCACCAAGAAATCAGTCCCACAACTATTCAACTTCAGGGACAAATAAAAAAAATATTGTTTGATTGAGGCTCCATGGGGAAACAAAATGAAGAGGAAGAAAACCCCCAATATTTTTTAATAGTAATATAAATAAAAACAATTGAACAAAAACAAATTCTGTTTTATCCCTATTACTCTGTCTTTTTATTGTCAACATATTAGGTTATTAACAGCTTCCAAATGAAGACCAACAGGTTTAAGTTTTAAGGTTAAAAATAGATTTTTCTTAAAATGAATCTGGTGAATGTTCCTCAACAAATGCAGAAAACAAGATGCAACCAACCAAGATCTGTCAAACTGACAGATGTCAGGAAGACCACGTACCCTCAAATTAAAAATGGAATAGAAACATAATAAAACAGTAGTCCTTAAATTTACAAGTAATGTTATTTTACAAAAACAGCAGAAAAGCAAATCTCACACAAAGAGCTTTATGTCAGTGCTATATTTTAAATTTGAAAAGTGCAAAACTGGAACAAGAGTAATTGCTTCAATACACTGCGATTTTGGACCGCTACAGACAAAAGACGAGAATTGCAGTAAAGTCTTTGTTCGTGGCTCTAAATCTGCGGTCTTTCGTCACACTGTGAGACAGGTTCAAGTACGGCCGTTGTTGGCGTCTTGCGACCAAAGATAACGTGCGATAAATATGACATGAAATATTTAAAATGACTATGTCACAGTGTGACAGCTGCTAACACCTATGTCTACTAATCCACCAATAGAATTGCAGCTTAAAAGCGCCATCCCAAGTTGGCCCCTGTTCCCCAACCACAACCACGTCCACGTTCTCCTCCTCCTCCTCCTTTTCTTCGTATTTGTGTCGAGGCACATAAATGCCGCAATCGCAAGGGCTGCAATCTTTATTGTGTGTTTGCTTTGGTTGTCCCTGGCAGCACAGATGGATGGCATATGCTGATGCAGCGCACGCTGATGGCGTTGCATGTTGTTGTATGTTGTAACCGATTTAGTAGGAGACGGTTATCGTACAATGTTTTTATTAGATCCATGTCGCATAGTGTGTCCAGGAAAAGTCTAAGATTGCTATAATCGCACAGTGGGCCATAACAACAAAATATTTTAATATTAAATGAAACATCACTTTTTTTTGCCATGTGCGTTTTGAAAGTGCATGTCACACATTTTTGACTTTGAGAAATATTGCATTGCCTTGCATTTTGCTACTTTTTTATAATTAGGCACATAAGTAGTGAGAGTGATGCTAAGGCACTGATGCATCTTCTCATGCAACTTCCCACCCTTGCACTTCTAGGTTCAGTGTGTTCATATGTCCAAAATGTCACTCAGAAAGTGCACTTCCTACATAAACAGCATGTGGTCCAAAAATGTTGGTGCTCTCTTGTTTTTACATTTTTGGACAAATGACAAGATCTCCTGATGGAGGTCACAGAAACGGTTTAGAACCCTCCTTTTGCTGATCCATCCGACATCATTATGAACCAGCAGGTAGAACAGGAATGGAACAGGTGGTGTTATAAGCTGGAGGCTGATCAAATAACATTACCAATACTCATGATGGTCTCCATTGTGTTTTTAAGTTCACATCTGAGCTTTGCACACAGCTCTCTTCACGTTGTGTCTATCTAAGCCAGCGCAGCCTCCCCATCGCACAGAGATACAACGGGTCAGAATGTAGTGTGTAGTGGGATGGACGGGAGCAGGTGAGCTCTTCTCATCCTGTACTGAAAGTGCAGACACAAATGTGCCCTCTTGACAAACGAGGTGGTGTTTCACAGACCAGTCAGTAGCACCATGTTTCTGGGGGTTATGTGCACCCTCAGGAACGTAGTGGTACTGACCACCTCCCCAGCTGTGGTGTTGATGAGGTTGCCATGTCACAGCAGAATAAAACAGCATAATAATAATAAGTTTTTGTCTCGCATTTTTCACATCAAAAGCTTTGATTGGTTGTCTGTCTGCATGGGACCCCCCTTAACTCCTGACAGAAATGACTTTTTTCTCTGGCCCAGATCAAAGTTGGAGCCGAGACAGCACTAGTTTTACAGTGCCAGAGCCATTACTTGCAGAATGCAAACACCAAGATTTGGTGCTTAGCAAGCCCTAGCACCAGTTTAGCATGTTAAATATCTTACTTTTGCTCCCAAAGACCTGTGTAAGAGAAGTGCTTCAAAAGAAACTCTAAACATACGTGTGTGTCGGTGTGTGTGTGTAATATTCACGATCACGCAGAGTGAGTCTGATGGGGTGATGTAATAATAAAGCCTTGGGTTTTGCTGAGTGGCACAGATGGTAGTTCACAGGAGGGGATGGTTGGGACTGCATCCTTCTGGAGGCAATCCAAGCTTTACTGCAGACATGCAGTCAACGGCAGATATGGGGGAATACTCTATTTGCTCCATAACCTTTTGTTTTATCTTGTCTTGATCATGAAGAAACTGAAATAAAAGTGAAGATATCTTCCCACAGTTTCATTTGCCCATAAACGTACAGCTATATGTGAAAAAAATTAATATTTTGAAAAAGTTTTATATTTTCTGTTGCTCATTTCAGTGAAACTTTTGTAGATTCGTTACACATTAAGCAAAATATTTCAAGCCTTTATTTCTTGTAATTTCAGATCAATAAAAATTATATTTTAAATACAAATGTCAAGCTTCTGAACATTTTTATGCACCAAGTACTTGGTTGGGGCTCTTTTTGCTTGAATAACTGCATCAATGTGGCGTGGCATGGAGGCCATCAGCCTGTGGTTCTGCTGAGCTGTAATGGAAGCCTAGATTGCGTTGATAGCAGCCTTCAGGTCATCTGCATTATTGGGCTTGATGTTTCTCATCATCCTCTTGACAGGTCAGGTCAGTCTGCTGGCCAGTCAAGCACAGTAACACCATCTAAATGTGCCAAAGGAATGATTGATTCTGGACTTAACTGTACACAGAAGGCTTAAAGAAAATATACACACCTGCTGAAATTTAGTCGTTTTTTTAATAAGTTAGCTTTTTGTGCAGAGCATTATCCTTTCTTGACAATCTGCTTTTTATAGAGTACAGTGGAAGGGTAGCAAGCATATTTTAGCTGGTGTTGATGCTCTACCCCCTTAGCATGGTAGCTGTACTTTAAAAAAAGCATAACCTTAGTTAAAACTGCTGGCAGCATTGACCGGTCCTTGTACCGTGGCGGCTCTCCAGCCTGTGTCGCAAGGGCTGGTTTTCTGCATTGCATGTGATTGGATTTGAACTGGGTCTGATTTTTTTACTCTGTGTATTGCCCTGTGATCTGAGTTTTTACCTTAATGTTTTTTCTAAGGATTTAAAAAATATTTTCTTTCTCTTTCTGCAGATACAAGCCTTTCTTTCCCTTCCAAGTGCAGCCTCCGCTGGGTTCAGCTTGTGATTTGGATCTGTCAGTCCAGGACAGCAGGCTGGTGGAAGGCAAACTCAGAGTCACCCTCATTGAGTGTAGCAGGTGACACACTTTGTCTTCTCTTTCATTCTCTCACCTACCTAATATATCTGGACATGTCTGTGCACATACACACAAACAAAAAACACCTTTATTTCTCAGGTTGTCTGAGTAGGCCATAATAAGAGGCGTGGTCAGCATAAGATGTCGAACACACTATGCTTTGTCATTTATCACCAGTCGATTGCATCTAGTCAATGACCTTGGAGCGATCCTTCATACTAAACAAGCATGCAGAGACAGTGGATAAGAACAGTCTATAAATAACAAATTTTATCATTTGACTGAGTTTAAAACGACAATATCTAAATAAGCTTTTCAGTGATTTGGGGTTATAACAAAATATCAAGTTATCATTGTTGAAAATAGTTAAAAAATATTGTTTATAGTAAATAATAGTTTTTTGTCAATAATGATCAACTCGAGTTGTCAGTATGTCCTCTTACAGCTTAGGCCTATAGCAATATATCTACAGACATAACTCAGGATAACTTAAGCCAATCTAACTATAACCTTTATCAAAAGGAAAGTTCGAAGCCTAGTCATAATGTTGACACGGACAAAAACTAGGACCTGGTTCAAGAGGAAAGCAGCCTGATAACAGAAAGACCTGCCTTCCATTCTGCTTTTAAATGCCACCTTCAACCTGCAGTCTGAGAGCAAAGGGCTTTTAAGGACACACATGAAACAATCAGGGCCTGTATTCACAAAGAATCCTAAGACTAAAAGTAGCTCCTAGTGATGTCATTTAAAGAAAAATCTTAGAATTGCCTAGAATTTTACCTTTGTAAGATAAAAGGTTTTCACAAAGCACCTTAGGCCTTAAGAGAGCTCCTAACGCGAGGAATAGTTAAGAGTAGTGAGGAGGACTTTTAGTGAGCCTAAGAGTGTCTTAAGCAGAGAGATGGTGGAAAGACAGAGAAAAATGAGAGATATTCTTAGTACAATGAACAACAGTGAAAATGCTGCCGGCTCTATCAGGGAGGGATCCATCCACTAAACAGTCGAGTAAATGAACACATAAACTTCTATAACAATCATTAATATAGAGATAAGATAAACTTTATCATCCCCCTAGGGGGAAATTAAATAGTTTTAGCAACAGGACAGGTTAAAGGTGCACCTAGTAAGGTAATTTTAAGAAAGATTAATAAATAACAAAAAAAAATAATAATGAATGAAAAGTGCAGAAAATTGCAAACAATATAGTTCAAAAGACTTTAGATATTACTTACAGACTGTAAAATGCTTTTGAATTACAAATTGGAAAATTTCTGTTTTCTGTCTTTGTGACAGTCTCTCCATTTGATAGAGTTGAAATAAATTTTAAATCCCCAAATCCTACAGCATCTAGGGAGCTTATCATAAAGGACTGTCCATACTCTACATTGCCAGCTTGACCTTCCTCAGGCAAACACTATACTGGACGCTAGGATGTTGACAATTTAATTTGCGGAGGAGTTTTATTAATTAATCAGAGGCAGTTGTTTTTTTAGAGGTGTGAATGTGTGTGTGTGTGTGTGTGTGAGAGAGAGAGAGAGAGAGAGAGAGAGAGAGAGAGAGAGAGAGAGAGAGAGAGAGAGAGAGAGAGAGAGAGAGAGGAGAGAGAGAGAGAGAGAGAGAGAGAGAGAGAGAGAGAGAGAGAGAGAGAGAGAGAGAGAGATAAGGTTGTCTATGGGTGTGTTTTTTAGGCCACAAATGATCGGATCAGCTTCATCTATTAATAATGAGAGCCTCCCTATATAATCATCTCTTCTCCTTTTTCACTGGCCTCCTCCATCTGCCCTCAGTACATATGTCTATCTGGAACAGGTTTTGTACCTTTAGCATATGAGGGTGGTTATTAATGTTTGCTACATATGATGTACCATACATACAGGACTCTATTTTCAAAAGGTCTTGCTTTAGACAACTCCACAACGTATGGCAAAAAACCTGATACATTACTGTCACCTTGTGGTTGTGGTTAGTGGCACACTACTGTTTGTAAAATGGGATACAGGGAGGAACATTTAAGAGACTCATCAACTTACCTTCCAGTCTGCCTATAGTCATGACATATCTGGCTTCCTTGTCTTTATACTCACTTCTATGCTTGAAGCTGTGAAGTTCTATATATAGACACCACCACTCCTCTACTCCTTCCTTAGTTGTGGGAGCTGAAGTAAACATGTGTAAATCCCATTCTATCAAGTTTGCTGTGTTCTGAATTCTCCAGATCAGATCCTTACTCAGAATTGCTCTAAGATTATTTATGAATAATAATAGAAAGGTATATAAATTTATCTGTTACACTGACTTAGTTGTAATGACATCACAGACCACTAGGTGGTGTCGCTGATGCATATGGCGCCCCGTTTTGTTACCAGTAAAAAAGAGCGATTGAGCTATGTGGCGCACCAATTTTTCCATATTTTAGAATATACACAGAAATGTACAAAATGCTGAATAAATAAATAAGCATACGATTTCTGCTGAGGTTGCCATTGCTAAACAACGCTTTTTGGTGTCGAAAAGCCATGCAGATTCGAGCTATGCAGGCTAAAGCTAACCAGTCAATAGTCAGAAGGCCTGAAGACACAGCCCCTCTTCATTTGCGTAATGAGGCAGAAAGGCATACGGAAATGTAAAAAGCACAGGCATAAATAAATAGCATTGAAGAAATTGATAGAGTAAAAAATACAAAGGAAAAATTAAACAGGCAAAAAAAATATTAAAACCTACACATAAATAAATTTTAAAATAAGTCAATAATAAAGTAAATAAATAAAATAATAAATAAGGTCATTGTTATAAAGGTGAGAAAATAAAGAAGCTAATTAATTATTAATTAGATATATACATTTATGTCTCATTGAATAATTTAAGTACTGACTACATTTATTTATTTACTGCATTTTTGTGTATTTAATAGTATGCTTATATATTTATTGAGCATTTATTTATTTCTGTATTTATTCTTAATTATGGCAGGATTGGTCCATGGCTAAAAGCAGATAAAAAAAGAAAACAAGAAAAATTGCACCTTTCAGGTGAAATGGGAGGTAGACTATCTACATGGAATTTCAGGGGAAACCTGTGTGTTTAGTCTGCTTAGAGATGCTATCTGCGATGAATGGTTATAATTTAAGTCGCCATTATATGACGTTGCACAAAGCTTAATATAATTATAGCGAAGCTGCAAGAGTAGCTATTGTCGGCAACCTCAAATCAAACTACATAAACAACAGCAACTTTGTACCAGAGCCGCAACCGCACAGGGGTCTGCAGTCAAGGCATCTTATCCCGTCGCACCTAAACTCACTAAAGCAAAAAACAGTCACATCGAGGACTATAGCCTCTGCACATGGTCGCGCGCTTAACCCCTACACCACCAAGGCCGCGCCCCAATGAGACACAGTCTTAAAGCAATCTACCAGATTCATAGTTTTATTTCCAACATATGCACTCACTGGTCACTTTATTAGGTACACCTTGCTAGTACTGGGTTGGACCCCCTTTTGCCTTCAGAACTGCCTTAATCCTTGGTGGCATAGATTCAACAAGGTACTGGAAACATTCCTCAGAGAGTTTGGTCCATATTGACATTATAGCATCACACAGATGCTGCAGATTTGTCGGCTGCACATCCATGATGCGAATCTCCCGTTCCATCATATCCCAAAGGTGCTCTATTGGATTGAGATCTGGTGACTGTGGAGGACATTTGAGTACAGTGAACTCATTGTCATGTTCAAGAAACCAGTCTGTACCGTAATACAAGGCAGGAAGGATCCATGCTTTCATTTTGTTGACGCCAAATTCTGACCCCTACCATCTGAATGTTGCAACAGAAATCGAGACTCATCAGACCAGGCAACGTTTTTCCAATCTTCCATTTTTGGTGGTTCTTAGCTGACAGGAGTGGCACCCGGTGTGGTCTTCTACTGCTGTAGCCCATCCACCTCAAGGTTTGACGTGTTGTGCGTTCAGAGATGCTCTTCTGCATGCCTTGGAAATAAAACCTCTGTGGGTTTCCACCTGCGCTGGGTGTCGGCGTGGTCTTCGATCGGTATATGAATCTTCTGACCTTCTTGTATCAGACAGATTTCCAGCTTTCAAGCTCTTCCGGGAATGGCCGTGTGGAGCAAAAGTTCGCCTGCGAGGTTTTGTCTCTCCAGATATGCGCCTCCGTTGCGTCGTCCCGTGAGACACGCTGGAAATGGCAACAAAAGTTTATTTTCCGCAGGTTTTATAATCCCGGATGATGTCAGAGCTGCGATGTCTGTTGAGCTGTGCTTGTGTGACTACCTGGTTAGACACAACCCTTGAGTCTCACAGACTGTGGTCTGTTTGTCAGGTAGTCTTTGATCCAAGAGATTGTTGAGACCTCCATCTGAGTCTTCTGGAGTTTCTGACAAAGCAAAATCAGGTTGAATTGTGTTAAATGCACTGGAGAAATCAAAGAACATGATCCTCACAGTGCTGCTGGCTTTGTCCAGATGACAGTGGATTTGTTGAAGCAGGTGTATGATGCCATCTTCAACTCCAACTCCACAGCGATAAGCAAACTGAAGAGGGTCCTGATGGTTCATTGTTTGCTTACTCAGGTGGGTCAACAGGATTTTCTCTAGGACCTTGATGATGTGGGATGTCAGGGCAACAGGTCTATAGTCATTGAGGACTGATGGGTGAGTTTTCTTTGGTACTGGAACAAGACAGGAGGTCTTTCACAACACTGGAACCATCTTCTGGGCTACGCTAAGATTGAAGAGGTGCTGCAGAATCCCACAGAGCTGCTCTGCACAGGCCTTAAGGACTCTAGGCTGACACCGTCTGGACCTACAGCCTTGTTCTGGTTCAGTCTCTCTAGTTGTTTCTTCACCTGACTTCTTGAGACACACAGGTGGAAGGTGGAGGCAAAGGGAGCATCAGCATCTCCTGATTTGGTTGAAGGCAAACATGTAGAAGCAGAGGGGTCCATGGCTGAGGGGGAAGATAAAACATTTGAGGTGTGACAGGAAAGCTGTGGGTCCGAGGAGGGTGGGATGTCTGTTTGGCTGTGAGCAGGAGAGGAGGATGCTGAGCTTGTTTCTGAACTGAACCTGCTGAAGAATGTGTTCAGTTCATTGGCTCTGTCCAGACATCCATCGGTCCAATCTTCTTTCTGCTTGAAACCTGTGATCTTCTTCATCCCTGACCACACATCTCTGATAGTGTTCTGCTGGAGCTTGATCTTCAGCTTCTTCTTGTTCACCTCCTTGCTGTCTCTTATCTTGACTTTAAGTTGCTTTTGTATACTCCTCAATAATTCCCTGTCTCCTTCTCTGAAGGCTCTTTTTTCTTGTTAAGCAGGTCCTTCAGGTCACTGGTGATCCAGAATTTATATCAAACCATCTTCATGTTTTAGAAAGGACAAGCCTTTTTGTGGACAATCCATAAGATTTGTTTGAGCCATTTAGATCCTCAAAGCTGGAGGACACATCTCGACAAAATACTGTTGACTTGTGGGAACTAAACACACATGCAGGACACACTTTTCAGATTTTGCTTAGTTTAGCAGCAGCCAACAATGTGTTTTTATCATTGTACTTTGTTTTGGTCATCACATAAAACCCCACTAAAATGCATTCTAATTTGTGGTTTCACAGCATTAAAGTGGATAAACATCTACTGTAATAAGTTGAATAGGTTTTTCAGTGCAAGTTGTGTTGCTTAATAAAGAGAAAATATATTGAAATATGTGGTTGTACCGCATCCCTTGTATAACAACCTATGGGGGTATGAATACTTCTGCCAGTGTTGTTTAAAGAATGACAACTAGATTAAAACGTATGGTGACACATTCTTAAAATGTGTTTTCAAACCACTTAGAGGTTTCCACATTTGAATGATGTGTCACCACAATTAGCAGCCTCCATCATCAGTAAATGGGAGATGTTTGGAACCACCAGGAGTCTTCCTAGAGCTGGCCGGTCATCTAAAATGAGCTATCAGGGGAGAAGAGCCTTATGGAGGTGACCAAGAACCCCACGGTCACTCTGTCAATGCTCCAGCATTCCTCTGTGGAGAGAGGTGAACCTTCCAGAAGGACAGCCATCTCTGCAGCAACCCACCCATCAGGTCTGTATGGTAGAGTTGCCAGATAAAAGCTACTGCTAAATAAAATGCACATGGCAGCCTGTCTGGAGTTTGCTAAAGGGCTCCCAAAGGATCATGAGAAACAAAATTCTCTGGTCTAATGAGACAAAGATTCGTCATGTTTAGAGGAAACCGGGCACCGCTTTTCACCAGACCAATACCATCCCTATAGTGAAGAATGGTGGTGGCAGCATCATGCTATGGGGATGTCTGTCAGCAGCAGGAACTGACAGACTAGTTAGGATGAAAGGAAAGATGAATGCAGAATTGTACAGAGACATCCTGAATGAACACCTGCTCCAGAACGTCTTTGACCTTAGACTTTGGTGTCGGTCCCTTTTTCAGCAGTCAAATGCCTTAGCCAAGATCTCAGGAGAGTGGCTTTAGAACCACTCTGTGAATGTCCTGGAGTGGCCAAGCCAAAATCCAGAGATGAATCCAGTTGAACATCAGGAAAGCTCTGAAAATAGCTGTGCATAAACCTTTCTCATCCAACCTGATGGAGCTTGAGATGTTCTGCAATGAAGAATGGGCTAAACTACCTAAAGATACTGTAGGTGTGCTAAGCTTGAAACTTGAGACTGTAATTGCTACAAAAGTTGTATCAACAAAGCAAATGTTGTATATACTTATGTAAATTTGATTTTTTTAGATTTCTATTTTTAATAAATGTGCAACAATCTCAAACAAACCTTGTTACTTTGTCATGATGGGGTATTGTGTGTACAACTTAGAGGAAAGAGATTAATTTGATACCATTTGGAATAAGGCTGTAACATAACTAAATGTGGAAAAAGGGCAGTGCCGTGAATACTTTCTGGATGCACTGTATGCAAGTCATTTATTTTAGTTACAAGTACACCTTCTGACTGAGAGGTATTATTAAAAGCTTAAGTAATGGATTACTGGTTTATGTATTAGATTTGTTGGCCTCCAGTCATGTTTAACTCAGCTTAGCTGATTTGTGAGAGTTCTACTTCTTACATTGGTGCAATATCACAATAAACAAACATATATGTTAACTTTGGTTAACTGTGAGGAGGAAGCTCTGTTCTGTCGCCAAACAGAATCACACCAGCTGTGGAGTGATTTTTGGAGGGAACTGGTGTCCACCAATTCCAATGCATGGGCAGCCACATTAAACAGGCTTGCAGTACTCTGCATAAGCAACATAATAATTTATACATAAAGTTGTCAGCAAATCTGAACATTTGTTGATATTAGGTTTTGAAATAAGGTAAATCTCGACAAATAAGTGAAACATGAACTTAAAAAATACATTCACACACAAAACTCCTGTCAACTGCTGATGTAGACGAAAGGAGCATAGCTCTGAATGATGGACAAACATGCTTCAACCCTTGATTTGTGAAGGGACAACCCCTGCAATGTCTGTGTCCCTTTTTTTCCAAAGTAAGGTTAACTCAAAGTCAGGTATACCAAGAAACTTGTTCATGCATTGAAGACTTTTACAGCAAAGCTGGACAGTTACAAAAAACAAGTTTGATCTGCTAAAATGTATGTTTTGCATTTGACTATAACGTGTAAGCTTTGAGAATGAACTTGCAACTGATCACAGCATGTATTCAAATCCTATGTTTATTCAGAATGATCAATTATGATAACAAAAATTCTTTAAAAAATAGAAAATGCATTAAAAGCAGATGAAAATGTATGTCTCATTTATTCAGTCTAGCAGAATGATTTAACATTAGTTTTGTGTCACTGGGTCATGTGACCTTAAAGCTATTGAAGAAAAATCATGAATTTTGATCAAGACAATTCATAAAAAATAAAAAAATGCATGAAAATCATCTGATATTAATGAGTATGTCTCATCTATTCAGTCTAGTAGAATGATCTAACATTAGTTTTATGTCACTGGGTCATGTGACCCAAAAGCTATTAGTTTTGATTTCTCAAGAGTGTTCGGTTCGGAAAGTTCGAACCACCATGTGTGGAAGGAGGCAGCAGGCAGAGATCTGCTGCCCGTAATCAGACTCTCAGCATCGGTGTAAACAGGACGGGGAGGCCGCTGAATCTGCGAAGCGTGAATATCCAATATCCAACCTAAAACTAACTTCACTGCGGTTCTCAGGTGGTAAAATTGTGAAGAGGTGTGCTGTGGAAATGGCAATGGCAAGACCTTTTAGTGATGATAACCCTGAGAAAAACTTTGATATGGTCTCCTTGTCTCGTCGCAGAGTGACACGCAGAATTTTTAATATTCAATGATATATTGATATATTTGCTTGTTATTCCAGTTTTCTCCATGTGAGCCACTGCATCTGCTACATTATCATTTCTGGACGTCTTTGCTTTGCTGGTCAGATTTTAGGATGCCTCCTCAACTGAAACATAGATTTGGGCTTCATCCTTGCACTTCGCACTTAACCTGGCTTGGAAAAACACCTGGAAATGGATTTGATTTTCTCTCAAAACTCTCCTGAGGTCAGCATATTCTCCTCTTTTTTCAAAGATAAGTTGACAGTAGTCGTGGTTGAGGCTTATCTTGGGCTTTTCCAGGTAACGCCCATCCCCCACACTCCAAACGGTCTTGGGGGGAGAGGAGAGAGCCTCCTCAGGTGGCTTTGGCCCAGCTAAGCGGTGTGCTCTTTCGATTAGCAAGTCAGGCTCTCCCTTGGTTAGAATTAGACTCTCACATAGCAGTCCTTCCACAAATGTAATCATTGTCGCAGTTTCTTTCTCTGCCTTCTTAGGTACGCCATGTATCCACACATTCTCACGTCTCCAGGTCTGTAAACCCCTCGTCCGACCTGCAGTGTATCTTTAGAATTTCTGACTTCCTCAGCATTAAGGATCTTTCCTTCTTGTTTAATATGGCAGTTTCTCAGGTTCTGTCTGGAGTTTGGAGGTGGTCCACCTGAAAGATAACATTCACCTATTTTCATTAGTTGGCTCTCTAGACTGACATTTCCTTGGCCTTCCCCAGCCATAAAGGTTTCACTGTCCCGAGAAAGGGTTCATGCATCTGTCTTGGTGCTTTTGAATGTGTTGATCACAGCTGCTGTTCTTCTTATTCTTCCTGTGTCATGTGCCTGCAGACTGTTCATCCTGGGCTCGTACGACAGAGAAACTTATGTTCACTGCACCCTGGAGCTGAGCAGCCAGCAGTGGAAGGAGAAGACGCGCAGCTCCATCAAACGGGTAGGTTTTTCTCTCTTCCGTCCTGATTCTTGCACATAGATAGAAGAAAATAGTAAGCAGCACTGTACATTACATTTTATTCAAAAAGCTATTAATAACCTTTAGTTAAAATGCATGATTTATTTATTTTTATTTAGATAAGAATGACAGAACTTAAAAACATCTTTGCGATCTGGTAAGAATGTGAGCTTTGAGAGCAGGCACATAAGGATAGTCGTCATTTTATCTACCTTTTAACATTTAAATGGTTTGACACCCATTCATTTAACTGCTCAAATCCCAGAGGAGCACTGAGATGATCATGCTAGATATCATAAGTGTAGCCTGGGTTGAAGTTAAACAACAAGGGGGATAAGGCCTGTGCATTGGCAGCCTCTGGATTCTAGAACAACATGCTTTAAAGTATTTTTCAGACTGAAAAGTCACTTTATGTTGGCTTTTAATTCAAGTTCTATTCGAAAAAATAATAACGTCAAATAAAGTTTTTATCACAATCACCAGTGACAGTTGTTGGCATTCTGAGCATTTCTTTCAAAGTAAATGAAACTGAAGCTTGTTTTTATTTATACTTTACTGTTTACTGTTGATGAGAGGTTTGGAACGTCCAATCAGTAATCCATGACTTCCCGTTTCCCCAGGTTATAAATATGATGTGACAAAAAGGACCATATCGTTTAGCCATTGGCCACTAGACTAGATTAGAAAACACTTTTACCTTTCCACCACATAAAGCTCACTGCTGGAGAACTGCAGCAAGGATTGGGATCAGAAGGTTAACAAGCCCCTATAGTAAAAACATTAGACCCTATCTACATGCCAGCTGGTTGTTTGCAAAAGTTAACAGAAAAAGCCTTTAATTTCCTACTATCACAAACCTCAGCAAATGCAGTTTGCTCAATTTCTTTTTTTTAACCTAAACTAGAACTGTCTATTTGGACAGATGAGACTAATATTGAACGTTTTGACAATAAAAATCCAGGTGGGACAGCTGTGAAACAAACGAAGATTCTGAGAAAAATCATTTAATGCCCCTGGTAAGTAATGTGGAAGATCAGTGATATGGTGGCTCTGGGAACCTGGTTAGAGAGCAGGGTATCCTAAACTATTTGAAATATCTGCAGATTTAAATTAAAATCCAATGGATTCTACCATTAATTGTCATTGTGTCTTTTAGCAGAATAATGACCTAAAACAATCTGAATCAACTCAGAAATAATTCATGAGACACAAAATCAACTTTTTTTAATGTCCTTGGACCTAAATCCTATAGAAAACTGCGCCTCTTCAACATTGCATGGCGGTCGGGGACAGTGACTCTGGACTGGCAGACCGGGGTGGTGGTCCCCCTTCATAAGAAGGGGGACCGGAGGGTGTGTTCCAACTACAGGGGGATCACACTCCTCAGCCTCCCTGGTAAGGCCTACGCCAGGCTATTGGAGAGGAGAGTCCGGCCGATAGTCGAACCTCGGCTTCAGGAGGAGCAGTGTGGTTTTCGTCCCTGCCGTGGAACACTGGACCAGCTCTATACCCTCTACAGGGTACTCGAGGGCTCATGGGAGTTTGCCCAACCGGTTCACATGTGTTTTGTTGACCTGGAGAAGGCATTCGACTGTGTCCCTCGTGATGCCTTGTGGGGGGTGCTCCAGGAGTATGGAATCGGGGGCCCTTTATTAGGGGCCATCCGGTCCCTGTACAGCGGAGCAGGAGTTTGGTTCGCATTGCCGGCACTAAGTCGGACCTGTTCCCGGTGCATGTTGGACTCCAGCAGGGCTGCCCTTTGTCACCGGTCCTGTTCATAACTTTCATGGACAGGATTTCTAGACACAGCCAAGGGCCGGAGGGGGTCTGGTTTGGGGACCAGTGGATTTCGTCTCTTCTTTTTGCAGATGACGTGGTCTTGCTGGCCCCCTCTAGCCAAGACCTACAGCATGCGCTGGGGCGGTTCGCAGCCGAGTGTGAAGCGGCTGGGATGAAGATCAGCTCCTCCAAGTCAGAGGCCATGGTACTCAACCGTAAAAGGGTGGCTTGTCCTCTTCAGGTTGGAGGGGAGTTCCTGTCTCAAGTGGAGGAGTTCAAGTAACTCGGGGTCTTGTTCACGAGTGAGGGAAGAATGGAGCGGGAGATCGACAGACGGATCGGTGCGCGCTGCCGCAGTAATGGGGGCACTGTGCCGGTCCGTTGTGGTGAAGAGAGAGCTGAGCCGAAAAGCGAAGCTCTCGATTTACCGGTCGGTCTACGTTCCTACCCTCACCTATGGCCATGAACTTTGGGTCATGACCGAAAGAACGAGATCCCGGATACAAGCGGCTGAAATGAGCTTCCTCCGTAGGGTGGCCAGGCACTCCCTTAGAGATAAGGTGAGGAGCTCGGCCATTCGGGAGGGGCTCGGAGTAGAGCCGCTGCTCCTCCACATCGAGAGGAGCCAGTTGAGGTGGCTCGGGCATCTATACCGGATGCCTCCTGGACGCCTTCCTCGTTAGGTGTTACAGGCACGTCCCATCGGGAGGAGGCCCAGGCGACGGCCCAGGACACGCTGGAGGGACTATGTCTCTCGGCAGGCCTGGGAACGCCTTGGGCTCCCCCCGGAGGAGCTGGAGGAGGTGTCTGGGGAGAGGGACGTCTTGGGTGTCTCTGCTGAGTCTGCTGCCCTCGCGACCAGGTCCCGGATAAGCGGAAGACTACGAGTACGAGTACACAAAATCAACTTTTTTTAATGACCTTGGACCTAAATCCTATAGAAAACTGTGCCATAGCTGAAGGGAACATCTGAGAGGGACCCAGATGTCTACAGGCTGCCCAGTTTGTTAAAGATTGCACAAAGTACTAACAGCAGGGGTGCCAATAATAACCAGGGATTTTCTTTTTAATTACAAACAAATAACATGGAAAATAGATATTTTCCCCTCACTGGAAAATTTTATTCTAATTAAAAGGTTTTGTTTTAGTGTTGGATTATGCTGTTGCAATGAAAGAAGAGTTTGTTTTTAAGGCCTTTCGCACATCTTTACCAGAGGTGCCAAAACATTAACCTGTGAATGTAGTAGCATATTAAGTAGTCTGAAACCAGTGCCTGCTGCTGTAGCTGCACTTTTTAGACACTTTAAACATCCTGTAAACTCTATGTTCCCTTTCATTCTGACCATGAGAACTATCGTATTATAGGCTTTTGGGTGATAAACTGGAAAATTTGTTGTCTCTTCTAGGATGAATATTAATTAACACAAACTGATCTGCTTACCATTTCCAAAAACATATCACTGTATAAAATGGTTCTAAGTAAACTAATCGCTTTGCTGACATATTTTTAAGGGTTGTAATTGCTTTCTCTTTGCAAACCCGTTGTTTACTATTCTTCTTTTTGGCTCGTTTTAAAGCACATATGATTGTAAGGTAAATTACCTGCAGCTTTTTATGAGTAAATCAGCAGATGGCGCTGTACTTTGAAAGTTCCTTTCAGATGTTGTCTAAAGGCTGAGATAAAAGGACATCAATATGTAATGGTTGAATAAGCTCTGCTAACATTTTAGAGACTATTGCCAATTTAATAATAAATACAAACCTATAATGTAGGAGAACTGTTGGAACACAAACACTTCATAATCACATATTGCTTATTGGAAACCTTGACAAAATGACACATTAATAAAAGCTTATTTGCATCTTCCTTGCATTGATTAGATTGTCCCTCTGTTGACATTTTGCAAAGCGAAGGAAATGGTCAGGTCCCTGCAGCAAACCGTTCTAATTGTTGCAATTTAGAGATATTACAGTCATCACATCAGGCTGCGTTGGAAGTGACTAATGACCATTTTAGAGGAAAATGTCACGGTTAATTACTGTCTGTGACTTCAGCTAAGCCTGATGCTGCTAAGCTGACTACACACCTCCCAATGAAATTTGTAAAGGCTCAAATATTCTTTTAGTAGAACAATATGCTTTTGTTGGTTCACGTCCTGCTTTTAAAGAATGTGGGGTAGTTAAATCCTTGTCCAGCAGGGGGCAATGAAATATCACAAAATGAGCCTTTCTCTCCCTCTTGAGCAGCCATTTCAAGATACAGTATGTCTTATCTTTTTATTATTCTTATTTGAATTTGACTCTGCAGACACAAAGGGTCAGATCATTTGCCGTTCACTCTCATATCAAACTTGATGCTCTTACATTATTCAAGGGTTCAGATAACTTAATAATATGGGAAACAAAGGAAGCACAATATCTGTAACGTTCAGTTTTCCTGATAATCAAAATAAACTAAAATATGACATTCTTTAATTAAAACATCCATCAATATCTATATAAATAGAACCTATTTAGTTCTGTGTACTTAGTGTCTGAACTTTAACTGACTGCCAAATATTCCTGACATACAGCTTAGATTCTTCCCAAATCACCTCTAATCCATTGTGGACACAGACCTCTATTGGTGTTTCTGTTCTTTCTTAAAGTCTATGGTTTCTAAACCTTACCTGAGTATTCCCATTTAGACCTCATACATGGTATTATCCATACCATGTCTTATCTAGAATTTATCATGGTTATTATGTGTGATGCACCAATCAATCCGTCTGTGAAACTGGTTCATTTCTCCTTGATCAGTTCTCACCAGTCATTGGAAGGTCAAATACTGAAATTTTACTGGTTTACTGATTTCTACAGGCTGCCAACATTCCCAAATCCTTTATGTTCCATGGGAGATAGAGGTTAAAAGAAAAAGCAAGAATTTGTTAACTGCCCTGTTGTCTCCTTGCTTCTCATCTGTAGAGCTCTGGACTTGTCTTTTCTCTTATTATCTTTGTTACAATTTGAGACAAATTACACCCCTCTAAGTGCACAAAACTCATAACAAAAATCTATCTAGTGTTTCTTTTTCTTTTCAACGAAAATTATCCTAAAGAAGGTGACACAGCAAGGTGCTCATTCTTGAGCGGCAGTCTGCCCAGTGACACCCTGCTGCTGTAACAAGCTCTAAGTGTATTTTGAAATGTCTGCCAAATCTCAAAAAATACATTTACGATTGTATTTAAAACTGTTGTATACAGTCTATGAAATTACTGTCTATAATGTATTTAGGTTTGGAACAAGTTTTTGCTTTGAGCCTAAACATACAGAGGAAAATATGACCATGGGCAACGCTACACAATGCTGCCTGGATTGGTGGCCTAAGTCCGATATCTGAAATGGTATCGGGTCTCGGTACCCCAGAACCTTAATGACCTGAAGTCTGCCCTTCAACAAGAGTGGGATGACATGTCTCAGCAGACAACAAGTCAGCTTGTGAACATAATGAGACGTCGGTGTCGTTGTTAAGCTGTAATTGTTGATAAATAGGGCATAATACATTATTGAGACATTTTTTGGCGTGGTATGCCCACCATTGGTGTTGGCTTTTGTTTCAATAAATTGTTTGATGAATAAAACATTATATACTTCTACTTAAATGCCCTATTTTCATGATATAATGTCACTTTAAAGTGAACTTTTTACATTTTCTATAAATTTCACCTGAAAGCCAAATATCCCTCACATTTTAGAAGTAGTGTAGGTTATATTTCTTTGTAGTTTTGACTAACTGAAATGACCCCATCTCTACTGCTGCAATGTTTGCTTTATTTCTTTTTTGCATATTTTAAACTGAGAGTATTGTAAGGTGTTGTCTAGGACTGAATGAACCAAGCTGTCCCATCGACAGGGAAAAGGTGCAGGCAGCATTTCTATCAGTGAATAATGTGTGAACCCTCCTATCTCTGCACTCGACCATTTTAGCCCTCAGCACAGCCCTCTCTGAGTGGACCCACTTCAAAGTGTTTGTATTCGTTTTTTGTTATAGAAGCACACAAATGCAGATTCCTGGTGGCATTTGAGCCTGATTTATCAGGCCTCTCCAGTCTGCATGTCCTCAGCAGGACTCGGCAGTAAGGATTAAAGGCTGTACCATCTGCAAAAGGTCAACTCACCATCTTTCTCTTCAGTTCTCTCTTGATGATTCCCAGATATATGTATCTGCCTTAAAGTTTTACTCACATCCTTTGCTGATTTCCATATGTTTTGTCTTTCTAAACCTGAGTAACTCTAACTTGCTTTTGGGATGAGTTTAATTTCTCTGTCTTCCATCGCGATTTTACTGTTTAGTTTCAGAGGCTCTCAATGAAAAAGGTTTGCACCATGATAGAATTGTTGCCAGTAGAGATGATCCCGTTTTATTGAGCCTTTTTTTTGTTAGATTGTTTTTCTTTTACTGTCAAGTATTATTCATTACTCCCTCATTCATTATGAACTAGTGTTGATTGATTTGATGGCTGAAATTTTCTCTTGCTGCTTGGAGCAGAGTTGCTCTGAGCTTGTCCCTCACCTGTTTAGACACACGGCTGGTTACTGCTCCACATTTATCTTGCTGCTTTTCTATAGAGTAGCAGAATGACACAAAGGGATAATATTTAAAGCTTCATTCAGGGGGTTCCCCCACTATAATACATGTGTAATAAAAATCACTAACTGAAATAAAATAACAATTAAATGAGGATAATCTTTAAAGACAGCCTGCTGTTTTAACTGACTGACTTGAAATTTGATTTGACTATTTGAGACTGAAGTGGAATTTTTTTTACAACATCATTAGCTGGAAGAAACAGGTGGTTAATCATTGTACAGACTCAAACACCTAAAAAAACAATAGTTTTCATGTTTCTGTCAATAACAATCAATATAACATAAACAATATATATATATATATATATATATATAAACATAATAGAATTTAACAGTTGTGTGTGTGTATGCATGTATGTATGTATATATATCTATGCGTGTATATATATATATAATATATATATATATATATATATTACATACACACGCACACACACACACCCACACACATACTCTATTTAATTTGACATCCTGAACCGTAAACGGTTTAAAGATTTGAAGTACTTCACATAGTGTGTGTGGTTACAGTGTTCCTACTAAAAATATGGGAGACATATTCACGTCATTATAATCGAGCTATGATTGAGCTTTGTGCAGCAGCTAGACAGCGCCGTTTGGATTTAATGCAGACATTGTAGAACTAAACGGGTTTGAGCTGCCAAACGTTTTATTTTCAGTCAGGTTTTAGTCGCTGATGTCATTCAAGAAGTTGGTTTGCTGTAGTTCACTTACAAACATCCCTCATGGTGTGTAGACACAGTCCCTCTCAGCGTTTTTCCACAAAAAGGTACCGGTTCCATTCTTTGACTGTCACAGCACCGTTGCCATGGTTATTTGGACACGTGGTGGTTGCCTTCTGGCTATTTTTACTAATTTGCTTATATATTAAGGGGTGGGGACCGGGCGGTCCAAGCGCCACGTGCTGCTGCAGAGAATTCACCTAAAATTGGGATGTATGAAGGCTCCGTGTGCGGTGACATGTCTACGTACGGTATCGTACATCAGAATTTTTCTGTGCACCGCAAGTTTCAGAATTTCTCCCTACCGCAAACTTTGAGTATGAAAGCTGCGTACTCTTTTGTACATAAGGCCCCAGGGCAATTATTTCGGAGCTGTGGGCAGAACTGGCCCATAGGAGTGGGACACTAGGTTGCTGGTGCCAGTTCAAGTTCTCACTACGCTGTGGTCATTTCATCCAGAGCTTTTCAGAGGGAGCTGACTGACAGGTCGGGTATTTGACAGTCAACCCTGAGCCGGGCCATGACAGCCATATGGGACGGCCTCATCCGTATGTTGCTCAGATATATAAAATGGCTCTCATTTGCATCGAGGAGCCGAATTCGGGGCTGGGACTGGAAAGATTAAGATGCACGTGCAGCTGCCCCCAATTCCACACAAATTGGGTGTATGAAGAATACATGTGCGGTGACATGTCTACGCACGGTTTCTTACATCTGAATTTTTTTGTGCGACGAAGTTTTAGACACTCTTTTATGCGTGAGGCCCCAGGACTGCTTTAGCACCAGCAACGTTTCAATGGATTTCCCTGCTGAAAATTTGTCATTCATTGCAAGTTCATGGATTTTTGCATGAGGTTGTAAAAAAGGGCTTCATAAGTCATGTGCCCATATTGTTATCTTGTCTGAACCTTTAGCATTCTGAAATAAAATGTTTAGCTTCCATACTATAAAATTTTGGAACTTTACATTCATTGCCATACTGTCTTGATAGAAAATCGTGGCATGCTTTTCTTGTTTTTTTTTTTATTATTACTCATCCATGGTGGGTGGTGTTTTGGGTGGTGAGATGCAATATGTCAGGCATGTTTGCACATCTGCCTTGTCGATTTCATTTTCATCTCTCAGTGATGATTCCTGCTGACAGCTTAACTGAAGGGGCAGAGAAGGGGATGTGTGTGCACATACATACATAGTGCTCAATGTCCTGTTGTGTTAAAATACTTGTTGCACTTAGTGGGTTCACTAAGGTTGCATGAATGGGAAATGTTTACATTTCCGACTGCATGAGCCTGAATCTTCCACTAGAGGTTATAAATTGCTTAGAGCAGCTTTTAGCATTTTTTTCTTTTTCCGAGACTATCCGTAGTAGTCCTGGTTCTGTTTTAATGAGAGACTTGTGGCTTTGCTCTTTTATTTGTGCATCCAATCTGCATCAGATAAAAAGTGCATCATCTGTGAGCCTGTTTCTCTCGTTAGACTTGATGTGTTTCATTGTTGAAAAGCTGCTCTCATGTACACTCACTGGCCACTTTATTAGGTACAACGGTCCAACTCGTTTGCTCGTTAAGGCAAATTTCTAATCAGCCAATCACATGGCAGCAACTCAATGCATTTAGGCATGTAGACATAGTCAAGACGATCTGCTGCAGTTTAAACCGAGCATCAGAATGGGGAAGAAAGGTGATTTAAGTGACTTTGAACGTGGCATGGTTGTTGGTGCCAGACGGGCTGGTCTGAGTATTTCAGGAACTGCTGATCTACTGGGATTTTCACGCACTACCATCTCTAGGGTTTACAGAGAATGGTCTGAAAAAGAGAAAATATCCAGTAAGCAGCAGTTCTGTGGGTGCAAATGCCTTGTTGATGCCAGAGGTCAGAGGAGAATGGCCAGACTGGTTCGAGCTTATAGAAAGGCAACAGTAACACAAATAACCACTCGTTACAACCAAGGCATGCAGAAGAGCATCTCTGAACGCAAAACATGTTGAACCTTGAGGCGAATGGGCTACAGCAGCAGAAGACCACACCAGGTGCCACTCCTGTCAGCTAAGAACAGAAAACTGAGGCTACAATTCGCACAGGCTCACCAAAATTGGACAAAATTGGAAGATTGGAAAAATGTTGCCTGGTCTGATGAGTCTCGATTTCTGCTGCGACATTCGGATGGTAGGGTCAGAATTTGGCGTCAACAACATTAAAGCATGGATCCACCCTGCCTTGTATCAACGGTTCAGGCTGGTGGTGGTGTAATGGTGGGGGGGATTTTCTTGGCACACTTTGGGCCCCTTAGTACCAATTGAGCATGGTGTCAACGCCACAGCCTACCTGAGTATTGTTGCTGACCATGTCCATCCCTTTATGACCACAGTGTACCCATCTTCTGATGGTTACTTCCAGCAGGATAACGTACCATGTCATAAAGCACGAATCATCTCAGACTGGTTTATTGAACGGGAGATTTGCATTATGGATGTGCAGCCGACAAATCTGCAGCATCTGTGTGATGCTATCATGTCAATATGGACCAAACTCTCTGAGGAATGTTTCCAGTACCTTGTTGAATCTATGTCACGAAGGATTAAGGCAGTTCTGAAGGCAAAAGGGGGTCCAACCCGGTACCAGCAAGGTGTACCTAATAAAGTGGCTGGTGAGTGTATATACGTGCTCCCAAATATTTAGGTCATTTAGAGTGCAAACTTTCGAAGGAGTGGAAAACGGGACTGCGGAATAAGACTCCAAAATGAAATTGCCTTCTCATTGTGTGTCGCCTGAAAAAATAGATCCGATTGCAAGTCCCAGAGCTCCAGCTGGAACTCTGAGGGTTGCTCACTGACAGCAGCGGAGATAGGGTCCACAAAGAGCCTTATCCGTGGCTGCATAGCATGGAAATCTTGGAAACAATGTTTGAACTGCTCCTCTAGTCTGTCAGTGTCGGCCTTGTGTTGATGAAGCTACTTTTCGCTTCGTGGAGCATTTTCTTAGCATCTCCTCACAAGCGGGAAAGTTGATCACGAGATGAAAATCCTTCTTTGAACAGTTCTACTTTGCGCTAAACAGGTTATATTTGGTCTCTCTCTTTAACCCTGTGTTAAGGTTATTGAGATCCAAAGTAATTTCAGTAAGGAAAGCCATGTCACATAGAAACAAGTGTCTGAATTTATTACAGTAAGCGCTCGTATCCCCAGGAACCCTGTCCTCCAAAAACGCTGGAATTTAAGAGCACAGTGAAAAAAAAGTGCTCAGACCGTTCCCCCGACTCATCGATCTGACCTCTGTGTGCATTTGTAAATCTTCATAGGCAGCGTCAACTTTATACAAAAATGCTATAAATCTCCTGTGCTGAGGGTTTGGTTTCCTCCTCGGATGAGATTGGTTACTTTATTCACTAAATCCATAACGTGTCTGAACTTCAGTGTTTTGGCCCAGAGGGCCCCCTGCTAATAAATGAAATATGCATTAAAAATAACCAATATTTTTCCTGCATGTCACTTAAAATCCCGAAAATAATTACTCACCTGATGTGTGATACAGTGCATTACAGAGCAGTTCACTCCGCTCTGACGGAGGAGCCCTGCAAGACTGCTGTGTCTTCCCTGCATCGCGGGTGCTCCATCTATAACAGCTTGACAGCTTGTCCAGGCCACCATAAATGTCTGCAACACTGTTGACTGTGTTGAATATGTCCGTGCCCTTGGTTGTACCATGCAGAGATCATTTTAATAACCCCTCATGCACTTTAAATGTAAACTGTCAACAGTTAAAAGCTGGCTGACATCTGCCACATTTGTGCTTTCATCCAAAGGCAAGGAGAAGAACTTGCAGTCCTGCATTACTTGTTTCAGCTTCTCCTTAACTGTGTGACAAGGAGACCATATAAAATTTTTTCACCAGGTTATCATCACCAAAAGCTCTTGCCATTGCCATTTCCACAGCACACATCTTCACTCTGGTAAAAATTTGTTGTTGTTTATGTAGTTTGATTTGAGGTTGCCGACAATAGCTACTCTTGCCGCTTCGGTATACTTCTCATATTTAGTTTTGTGCAACGTGATGTAGTGGCGACTTAAATTATGATCCTTCGTCGCAGATAGCGGCTCTAAGCAGATTAAACACACAGGTTTCCCTTGAAATTCCGTGAATAGATAATCTCCCATTTCACCTGAAAGGTGCAATTTTCTCTGTCCAGTTTTCTTTTTCCTTTGCTTTTAGCTATGGCTCAACCTCTCTTTTTAACTGGTAAAGAAAACCCAGTAAACAGGTGGCGTATGCATTAGTGGCACTAACTAGTGGCCAGTGATATCATTACAACTAAGTCAGTGTCGCAGACATTTTTCTATAAATTTTAATTATTATTCAAAAGTAATCTTGGAGCAACTTTGAGTGAGGCCCCGAGGGCGTGAGGGCCGTCGGTTTCCCACCCCTGGCTTAGAGCCTGAAATTACTCAATTATCCAAACAGGATGGAAGAAATGAGATGGAAAAACTTTAGTTACAATAGTTGTAAATGTATATTTAAAACAAAATATTCAAATGAGCTTATAATGGTTTATGTCTCTCAGTATTGCAACATATGTTGAGATCCAGCTGGCGATGTCTCTTTGCCACTAAATACCCTATCTGAAATAAAATGTCTTGAATTTTCTATAAATGATCAACTCTGCCATCAACAGTAACTTTATTATGGACATATTGTATTTGTGCAACATTCATCAAGTCTTGAGAGGGAGCCTATCATCCTATATAATGAAGGTAGAAAACACAGGGTGTGAGTGACATTTCAGATCAGTAGCTCCTATCATTTTGTGTTAGCAGGCTAATATTGACATCATCATCATTAAGCAGATAACACATCAGCACCGCAGCATGTCGGTGAATGCTTGGAGCACAGTTTGGAAGCTTTATACTTCGGTGTGCACCTGATCACAAACGATTTCTGTCATTAAGTTTGATATGGGTATTTTTTGCTAATTAATTACTTCACATATCTATATCTTAATGATAGAGTTCTGAATCATCCGGCTCAGGATTCACCTGAATCTATGCAGTTAACCTTTGGTCATCATGCTACAGTGGACATTCTGGAGTTATTGAGGGGTAGCATTGAGGGTTTCTTTTTCTCTGGTACACTATCCTTTACATAACACGTGTTTCCGTGTTAGAATGAGTTCAAATTTCCTATACTGAACCGATTACATTTGTTCTGGGCAACCACCCAACTTTGAATGGCATGCATATATTGGATTTTCTAGCTTTTAAGTATATTTTAACATGTAAAATAATAAAAAAGAACAAAATACAGTGATAACTTTCAATATAAATACATAAAGAATGCAATTACATAAACAATTGATTAACTGTGCATAATATTTTAACAGCAGTTAAAATATCTGGCTATTGACAGAAAAATGGGATCAATTCAATTCAGTTTATTTATATAGTGCCAATTCACAACACATGTCGTCTCAAGGCACTTCACAAAAGTCAGGTACATGCATTACAATTAATCCTAATCATTGAACAGTGCAGTCAGATTCTGTTATTTATTCAAATTGGATAAAAAGTTTTTCTATCTAAGGAAACCCAGCAGATTGCATCCAGTCAGTGACTTGCAGCATTCACTCCTCCCGGATGAGCATGTAGAGACAGTGGACAGTCACTGGCGTTGACTTTGCAGCAATCCCTCATACTGAGCATGCATGTAGCGACAGTGGAGAGGAAAAACTCCCTTTTAACAGGAAGAAACCTCCAGCAGGACCAGGCTCAGTGTGAGCGGCCATCTGCCACGACCGACTGGGGGTTAGAGAGAACAGAGCAGAGACACAAAGAGAACAAAGAAGCACTGATCCAGGAGTCCTTTCTATGGGAAGGAAAAGGTAAATGTTAATGGATGTAGCTCCTTTAGTCGTTTCACCTAGAAAGAAAGAACAGATAAACTCTGAGCCAGTTTTCAATGTTAGAGTCTGAAGAGAGCACATAGTTACAGTAAAAGCTCAGTCAGTAGCTATGTCTAGGAGAGAGAAAGGGTTAAACACTGAAAGACAGGGCCATGTGGATCATCGGTAGAGGGTGAGCACCAAGTTGTTGCCAGCAGAAGCTTGGAAGATGCCCCTCTCCAGACAGTTGTCACAGGTAGACACAGAGTCAGGCCAGGTGTAGCTTCTAGGAAGAGAGAAGAGAGAGAACAAAGTTAAAAGCTGAAATAACAGCAAATAATACAAAATTGAAGAGTAGTGTGAGAAAGTAGCGAAGAGGGTGAAAGTGGTCATTATGTCCTCCAGCAGCCTAAGCCTATAGCAGCATAACTACAGAGATAGCTCAGGATCAGGATCAGGATCAGAAAATATTACAGAATCAGAATGTAAAGCCTTGCTTCGCAAGGCCATTCACTGCCTGCAATGCATTACATGGAGGCACCTATTACTATCCACCTCTAACTGGACTCTTTATTTATAACTTTATTTCTTCTTCTTCTGTCTACATTAATGGGGCCCGAACTGTAGCGTGCACGCCCACAATATATATATTAAAACGTCCAGGATATTTGTGCTATTACTTTTTTGCTGTTTGCCGGATAATCACCCTGCTACAGTGGAGATGTCATTTGAGTGTAGGAAGCTGATTTTATTTTTTCAGGGAAAATGATTTTTAACTCTCCCTCAAGTCCACAAATTTCGCTCCACAGTCACCATTTTCGGTCAGCTTGTAGGACCAGGCCTCTGTTACTCTAGGTCTCACGGTTTTCAGTACAACCCCTCCTGATCGCCTGGAGTCAAAGAATTCTGAAGACCTTTCTCATGTATTTTCCGTGACAGTTTAAGCAGGAAGTGACAAAGTGAGCTACAAAATTTCTTTCCATCATCCTGTCTTATACTATGAATGAAGTAGAGCTATGAAAATCTCCACGATCGGGGATGAGGGACGGCTGTCACCCACGGTTTGAAAATTTTCAAATACCATGTACGATGGTCGTACATCTGCGATTTGTTTGGACCACTTGTTGAGACTCTAAGGTATCCAAACTCGGGGAGACAATCAAACGCAGCTGTTATCTCACACGCACGCATGCACACACACACACACACACACACACACACACACACACACACACACACACACACACACACGTGCTGCCAGCCATAGCAACAGAACTCTGTCTCTACTGACTGACGAGAAGGCCTCAGCTTTGCTGACTTTGTCAAAGTGACAGATACTGTATAGATACTGTATAGAATAGCACACTCCTAAAGTTTTAGGTCACATTACAAAAGGGGAATTCATACTGATCTCAAAGCAGCTCAAACCAACAGGATTTATGATTTATACTTTCAATCTAAGTGTACCAGGTGCTGTTTAAAATCAGACCCATCGTCATATACCTGTCAGATAATGAACATAAAAGCTCTTTCAAGTGGGTCTGCAACAGAGCACTACAGTTTTAGTCATTAGGACTTTCAAAATAAAATCTTAAATTTGCTATACTTTCTATCTAAATGTAAAGCTGATAAAATAGTACACTGGAAATGTTGCATAGGAAGAAGGTTCTACATAACTAATGGACCTAACCCAGACCTGAAAGGACAGCTATGTTGGACTTTCAAAACAACAGTTAAACACACTCTACAAAATAAACACCTTCATATTTCACACACCAGATAATTGCAGCATTGGACTTAACACCACTGTTGGAAAGTACCCAGTGTTCGAAATGGCACTACGTTAGTACTTTAAAATAAGGCTTAATGAAACTTTCAAAATTAAAGCTTAAATTTTCAGTCGTTACCTTTTACATTTAAAGCAGATAAAATAGTACACTTGGAATTAAGCATAGCAGTCAGGTTTTATATAACTAATGGTACTAACCCTGACCAAAAAGGACAATTATGGGGGATTTTCAAAATAAGACAAAACATATTCTATAAAACAAAAGCATTCATATTTCACACAGCAGATAACTGCAGCATTGGTCTTAACACTACTGCTGGGACTGTGATGGAAACGGGTCTACTTTATCTTTTCAAAATAAAGCTTACTGATATTTTCAAAATAAAAGCCTCAGCATTCCTTAGTTGGGGCATGCCATAGCAATAAAAGGAGAGCAGGGAATGGCCTTGCTTTGCAAGTTAATTTACTGACTCCCATGCATTTTCATGGAGGCACCTATTATCCACCTATAAACTGGACTCTTTATATAGTATATTTAATGTGGCCTGCCATAACAATGCAAGGAGGCATGGAATGCTACTGCGAAGCAATGGCATTACTGGTGAAACATGAACAGGTCTAGGTGGATGTCTTTGCCTTCCACCCTCAATCCTGATGCACACTTGGACTACCTCAGCCACAGAATCTTTGGCTCTGGTCTGAGAAGCACGCATAAAGAGGCAGGCCCTGTCTAAATTTCTTCAAAATTGTTTTACTTTAACATTGAAATCCACACATCTCAACAGTCAGTAATATCCCACAATGTTTCTGCTTCACATCATGAAAAGCTAAAAATGACCTCAGTCTAATTTTTGTAACTGCTAGAAAGTAAATGTAGGAACGATCATCAAACAGGAATGCATTGAAGAACTGGAATAAAAGATGAAGCAAAATAATTAAGATCCTACAGTTTTCAGAAAGATAGCACTGTTTCAAAATGCTGCAGCTGAAAAAATTACAGGGGAGAAAACACACAAATACATTGCAAGTATTACTGTAGTAGTAGTTGTTATATCTAGTGTCTTGCAGTGGGAACCAAAACAGCATTGTAGGTAGACTTTGATTTTAAGAATATTACTGAACAATAATAGAACAACTGAACAGGTTAAAAAGTAAATGCTGTGATCCCCATTCATTTATCAATACACTAAATGACGAGGGGAAAAAGGGAAACAAAATGAGGCCCTTCAGATTCGGCATTCACTCATTCCAGTGCTCAGACATTTCACAGATCAATTATAATCCAGTCTGTCTTTGTCTTTTGTTTCATATAAATCTAGACTAAGTCAAAGATACCAGGATAAGGGTAACAGTTCACCTATTACCATCTAACCTATTCATCTTCCTGCTGGCTATACAGTTGGTCTAAGTGATTCTAATAGAAAGTTGGACTCAGGAATGCTCAGGAAAGAACTTGGGGTTCATCAGCTGCTTTTCAGGTAGCAATGTATGAAAAGCCTAAGATGTTTATAGCTGGTCATTTTGAAAAGAACCTTAAATCTGGTACCCAATTTTTTGGGTGTTGTCAAACAACACAGCTGCTAATTTGCATGTCAGCATCTACATCTAGTATGTGGCACACCTAAATTCCGGATTCATAATGTTTACCATTATTTTGTAACAATCTCAGTGAGCTGTAGTAGGCAATACATTTATCAGCCATTTTCACAGTGTGGTATCAGTTAAACGACCCTTTTTAATTCTGTTTGACAATGCCTGGCTGTATGGAAAAAAGCTAATTAGAGACACGAGAGCTTGGTCCTACAAGCTGTTTGTTTCTAATCACTCTTCCATTGATCAATTCACCTCCAAGGAAACTCAATAGACCAGCTGCCATGTGCATGACCAGCAGAGCCACAGCCACATTACAGATTTTTTGCCATTACTGTTTGGGATGTTTTTTCTTTTTCCACCCCTGGCCCTTTAAAAAAACATGTTCGTTGATATTAAAGTCAATGCTCATAACTGCAAATAATACCTTCACATATAACCAACAACAATCAGCTTTTTCATCTAAGCAATGTTCCTGACACAGTATGCAATAAAGTGTAATGCTTAGTTTGTCCTATATTAAATTAACGAACTGTGTAATCAACCAATCAGTCAGTTTAAGCAAATAATTAATCTATTTCTCACTCTGAACTGAATTGTTTTCACAAAAAAATAGTTTTCACATATTTGCTGACAACACAGAAATGAGGACAAACAAAGAAATGTCAATCAACTTCTTCTGATGAAAATGACTGAAGTAATGAAGGAATGTTCAGCAATCTTGTTACAATTGTTGATTAAGCTCAAATTGTCATTTTTATTCAAATTTGCCTCATCCTGTTTGAAGAGATCTCCACCGGTCTGATAGTATCGAGCTAAATTGGGGCCATAAAGTTTGTTCAAATGAAAAAAATTTGAACCTGAAAAATAAGTTTTTGTTCAAAAAAGAAAAAAATTTGAACTGGAAAAGTTTTATTTTGAACCTCCCCCCAAAAAAATTTGAAAACTGGAAAAAAATTTTTTTCCCAAATTGAAACAAAAACTGATGTGAAACTGGGAAAAAAAAAGTTCAAAAAAATACTTTTCAGATTCAAGTTTTTTTTTCGAACTTGCAAGGAATTTTTTTTTTCAGATTCCCCAAACTTTTGGGGGCCGTTTTGGCGTGGGGGGCGGGGCCTTCAGATCACGGGGTGCGGAATCATGATTTGACAGCTCAACCCCAGCGGCGGGAACCCCAACATTTTCCCCAGCTTTTTGCATTCACGGGGGACCGTGGGGGAAACTGGAATTATCTGTAATACATCATCGATATTCTATAAAATATGTGTTTGGTTTTGGTTTTTCCGATAGAAGCAGCTTACCTCCAAACACGGCGCCTCTCAGAGGAGAAAATTGATCTTGACAGATTTGCACAGCATTTTAAGTCCGTGTTGGAGATTTCCCATGCTCTCAACATAAAGCAAAAGAACTGCCAGACTAAGCGACGGTATGAAACCAGATGCAACTTCATATACATGAAGCTGTCATCTCTGGCTTTTTGGATCCAATCCAGTCAGCTAGCTTGCTGGATAGCTGTCTAGCTGTTTAACACACTCTCTGTTGAGCACTCTGGACCCTAGACCATCATCTTCATGACCAGCCTGGGCCGGTCTATGGAATGGGTGGAGGCAACAAGTGTCTGTCCAATGCACTTAGCTGCGTGGATGGATGGAGTCTATTGGATCCCAGTCGGATCATGTCTCAATAATGTATCACAGCAGATAAAGAAAAGATTACTTGCCTGGGTTTTGGGTTTTTTGATTCCACAACAACACCTGATGCGGCAGTTGGGCAACTGAATATGTTCTCGAGTTTTTTGTAACAGCTTTAGCATGGGTTTGGGGGGACATTGTCCAAAAAGGATGTTATTTTTTGGCTATTCCCTCTGTCTCCCACCAACGGGACTGTTATTCATGGTGCAAAATCTCGAAAAAGAGCTGGGCTTCCCATTTTTTTCTTTTTCAAACAGCTTCCTCTCAGTTGTAGATAAGCTGCTACCCCTACATATTCTACACTATAGAAGATGGCAGATGCCACCATAGAGTCAAAAAAGATCTTAAGGAGCACCCTGTGCATTTCAGAAGACATTGGTGTCCTTAGAAGGTAGAGTCTGTTCTGACCCATCCCATAAAGAGAATAAGTGTTGTGACTCCAGTACAGTTTATTGTTCAGGTTCTTATTAAAGTGTACTATCTTAATGTCAATGGCACAGCGAAGCTACCGAGAGCTAACAGCTGATACCTGGTGTAAACAATGGGACCATGGACGCTGATGCGGTCTCAGAACACAAATGCCGTGAAAACAAAATAAAAACAATGTTGTCCACAAGACAGTCAGCTCCATGATGTGTACGACAAGGTGAAAAACAGGAACCCACAACCAACTTAAAAAATAGATTTAAAAAGGGCAACTCAGGACAGAGTGGGAGCTGCTGAAACAGACCTCCTGTTTATACGGTGCCAAGTGATATTAAATTATGTGGTAATGGTAAAAGAATAAAAGTCAGAAAATGGTAATTAATCATTATATCATCATAGAAAATTTCAGCAGTAAAGAAGGAACATGTTACCATAGAGCATATTTTCCTGATGTGCAGGCCTGATCTTTGTATTGTGCCACATTCACCAGACCTAGCTGCAGTTTAAATTTGTCTTGGTTTAACAAGATTGCTGCGATCTTTGTTATACTTGGAGATGGGACTGATTCCCGAATCATTAAATTGCTCTGAAGGATTTTCCATTTGCATAGGTCTGACAGCTGACATGACGTAGGCTTGTCTGTTTTTCATCTGCCATTTCAGTGTTATTTAGATTGATGGAAACCACCAAGTATATTTCCTCTTTATACAAAAATGATATTTTACAAGATTTAGAGTGTAGCAGCTTAGCCAATTGAAATCATAGGTTTGTTTGTTTTTTGTGTTCTTTTCTAAAACACATAAAATGCTGCAGCCTTGTTTATTCCTTGGATAAATTCAGGTGACTAAGTCTGCAAATGTTACATAAATGATAAGTAAATGTTGCGTGGTCAAGCGGCCACTTGTCGGGGGTTCAGTGAGGAGTGAAATAAGCTTGCATGACAGACAAGCAACGGTGCTCAAAGGGGAGAAAACCAAAATGCCAAATTGATAATGTATTAAGCTGCAGATTGTGTCTTACTCCTTACTGGAAGAGTGCTGGTAGGTGAAAATATACTTGTCATTTAATCAACAAGGATTATGCAACAGTCATGACAGATGATTATTTTTCAGCCGTGGGACAATGACTGTGCTATGAAGGGGGACTATGTGGGCGACCAAACCGCTGTTCCTGTCAATTCAAGTGCAAATTAGTCAGAACACCTTTTTGTTTTCCTGTGTCTCCATGGCAAAGTCTTTGTTCTTCAAGCCTTTGAAACCTGCTTCGTATGATTAAAAAGATAACGTTCAAATTCAGATTGATCATTAAAAACCAATCACGAATATAACACTACACTTAATCATTTTGCTTAATCCAGTGCTGTGTTGTACGTGTGTCTGCAGCTTCGAACTTTACAAAAAGCAGGAAAGTGTATTCACACTTGAAAACTACAATGAGAACAATCCCACATATTCAACACAAATAAACAATTGACATAATTTATATCTTCATGTAATGTCAATAACGTGCTGAAATAATCCTTTTACATTTAAAAGTATTATAATCTTGATAGTCAGGTAATCTCCTGCAAGCAGAGTTTTCTTACTGCTGTTATGGTAAATATGGCATATATAATCCATTGTTCCATATTATTTCCAAAAAAGCTGCTAACGTTGGCTGACTTTATTACTTAATTAACCTCCGCATAATTTACTGCCATTTGCAGGGAGATATACAGATCAGATAGAATCCGCTTCTGCTTCTGATCCGTTTGTGTAAGAAGAGAGAGACGATAAGAAAAGTTCAACTAAAGAACAAGCCTCTAGTGTGTACAGCTGCATCACCAGATTCTCTATCACCTTTGTGCCCATAATAGATTCACAAAGGAGTGTGCGAGTCCATTCTGCTCAAGTGCAAATAGAGGCCATCTACCATTTCTACACGACACCAGGATAAGCACTGTCGCATGCGCTCATACATTCCGGTTATGATGGAGCAAACAAACCTATTGTTATATGACTGCTATTCAGTAGCAGCAACAGCTGATTTCATAAATAAAACTGATCATTCTGTGTATCTGGTCTGCCAAAGTGTAAAACTGGATTGTTATTTCTTTGTACATTTCCAAAATGACCCTAATGAATTTCCATGGAGAGACATGTTTGGCTTGTCGAGCAACAATGCCCCAAACATTGAGGAGAATAGAGGGTAGGGCTAGTGACTCTAGTCCTAATTGCTCCATTAGTGACCATAATGACCACATTAGTGGAACTAAAACTTATAAACCTGTTACTTCCAACCAAGATACAAGACTTAAGCTCTTAGAAAAGGTCAGTTTTAAATCAATCAACATTACTTGTTTCAAGAGAGGCCAAATAACAAACATACCTAAGGTTTTAAAAGAATGAGAGTTTTGTTCATTTTTGCTGCGTACAAAAAATTCAGATGTGCATAGACATGTCGCCGCACACGTAGCCTTCATACATCCCAATTTGGGGTGGATTTGATGTAGCTGCACGTAGGACTTGGAGCGCCTGGTCCCCACCCCTAAATACATATGCAAAGTAGTATAAATAGCCGGAAGTCACCCATCACGTGTCCAAATAATAATGGCAACGGTGCTGTGACAGTCGAAGAACCGGTTCCTGTCGGCGGAAAAACATTGAGAGACTTTGTCTACACACCATGAGGGATGCTTCGGGTGAAATACAGCAAACCAATAACTTCTTGAATGACATCAGAGACTCAAACCTGACTTGAAATAAAAAGATTGTCGGCTCGAACCCGTTAAGTTGTACAGTGTGCATCAAATCCAGACAGCACTCTAGCTGTGCAGTAAGCTCAATTACAGCTCAATGTTGATCATTATGATGTGAATATGCCTTCCATATTTCTATTAGGAAGACTGTCACCACACTCACTGTGTGAAGAACTTTAAATCTTGCTCATATACTGAATGAAAACTCTTTCTATTCATAAATTCAGATTCACTTCCAGATGGGGCCCTTATAGCAGGATGAGACCAGTCCGTAGCTCTGATTACAGTCAGAAATTGGCTCCTCGCTGCAAATGAGAGCCACAGTTTAGGGGCACTTTCTATATCTGAGGAACATACAAATTAGGCCGATCCATATGGCTTGCATGGCCTGGTTCAGGGATGACTGTTAAATACCCGACCTGTCACTCAGCTCCCTCTGAAAAGCTCCGGTTGAAAGGACCGCAGCATAGTGAGAACTGGAACTGGCACCGGAGATGCACGGTTCCTCCTGGTTTCCCTCTGTAACACCGAGGCCAGCTCCATGCACTGGGCAGTCTAAACCGGCTAATAAGCAATGCATCATCTTGGGCCAGCAGGTCAGAACAATCTCTGAATAAAACGCTCCCTCCAGCTGTGCCAAAGCCATCATTCCACAGTTGCTCACAACTTTATGCAGCTATTTATGGACATGTGTGATTGTCTACATCTTGTCCACCTTATGAATCATCAAATCTGACTTCTTTGGAATGAATCTGCTGATCCAACACCGTTTTCTATTTCAGTGCCCCTTAGATGATCCGCATACATTTTATGCTCCTCAGCGCACAGATCGATGCACATTTCCATCTACAGGTGACAGAAACAGAGGAAGTTTTACAGTTTACATCCGCCTGAGGTTGTTTCCAGCATTTTCTGAGGTGTGTTACGTTATTGTATGAGACTTAATGTGATTTAGTTTCATCGCTCTGGTTTAAACCATAAAAGCTCAAACTCATGAAAAAAATATCAGGTTTGATGCTCAATGAATTAAATGAAGCTGAATAGAGTCATATTTCAGTGTATTTAGGTGAGTTTTAGTTTTCTGTAGTCTATTATTGTCGATTGAAAAAGTTTACGTGGATTCACGCACACTTTCACACAACGCTCATTTTAGTACATGCAGAGTTGTGCGTAAAACATAGCGCCGCCACGTTTTTGTGCGTATGCATGCTTCATACATGAGGCCCTTGCAGAAGAATTACATTTGGAACTAAACACTGTGTCTATCAGTGGGTTTAAAAAAGAAGCAGAAGAACAGCTGGAGGTTACATTTAAGTAGCCCCTTACTAACGTCTTTATAACAGCAGCCATGCAGACCCTGGCTTGGTGTTAGACATAAGTTTCTAAAATGTGCTGAGAGTACTAAGATGAAACTGAGTCTGTACTTAAAGACTTTATTTTTATCAATCAGTCTTCTTGCTCGATGACCTAAAGTAGAAGGCAGACTGACAACTCACTTATTATTTCAAGGCCTCTAAGAATGTGTTTTTGTTCCCAGTTTTTTCTTTCATAACCATTTGTTATTCATGAAACGCATTTGGATTTGAGAATTATTTTAACCATGTTTAAAGTTGTACAAAACAAAACCCATTTTCATTTAAAAAGTTAGATGTGTATTCTCTCTGTGCTGACTGTCCTGATAGCTGGTTTATTGTGTCTGCAATTTGCAGTTTAATTGTGTTGTACTGGTGCTTTTTCTCAGGGCTAAGCAGCAGTGACTAACCTTGTTAACATTGACTAAAACAACAAGCAGCTCCTGGTTTTCTTGTCTCTGAGGAGAAAAAACAAACAAAGCTCATAGCAGCATGAACAAGCCAGATGTAAATTAAGCAATTCACCGTCTGCTTGGTGAAGCAGCCTCTGTTTGTATCTGCTTCGCCAGAGAACACATGAAAGGTTAATATGTTCAAATTGGAGCTATCATGATCTCTCTGTTCTTCCAGGACAGAAAACTAGACTGGTCTTCCTTTGATCCCTAAAAGAACTTCTAATAAATGCCCCTCTCACTGCTTCATTGTACATACTGATGTATTCTGAGCTTCATGCCACATACACCAGAATGTTAAAGTGCTGGCTGTTGCATCAAAATTACTTCCAGACCATAAAGTACCTTTTATTTTAAAACTAAGGTTGACCTTTGCACAAATTTGTCTTATTTCTAAGCCCATTCGTGCACCATTTCTTACAAAAGTTTACTATAATAAGTTTAACAAGCAAACGAAATCACTCTTTACAAAATACCTAAAAAACATAGTTTTGAATCTGTGGCAGTTAGAAGTATCTTCCAGCCACAGTGAGGCACTCCAGCCTTCTTTCCAAAAGTAATTCTAAAAAGCTGCGATGCTTACTTTTGTTTAGCTTTTACAATGTAAAGGTCAACATTATCTGCTTATTTTAAATGAAAGGTATATTTGGGAAAGCCTTTTATCAGTGCATGAAGCCTTGCAAGCATAACAAAATGCTTAAATTTTTAGTCTTGCAGGGAATGCCGTCAGTCTGGGATGTGTAGTGTCAGGAGTAGCCGCTGAGAGATGGTCTATATGGTCAGTGTTTATGGTGGAGCGGTGTTTATCTTCATGTGGGAAAAAGCTGATGCACATAGTTTAATAAAGCAAAATAACACTTTCAATTTATATTAAGATGCTTTAAGAGTTAGCACCTTGTTATTGCAGTATCTCACAAAAGTTACATTTTTGTAAATATTTTATTAAATATTTTCATGAGACAACACTGAAGATATTAGTTACTGTATTATTTTTCAACATTGCTTTAACTCAGTTGGACCTGACATTCACTAGAGCTTCACAGATTGCCACTTGAATCCTCTTCCACGCAATGATGACAACATCGAGGTGTGGTCAAGATCGTTATCATGTTGGAATACTGCCCTGTGGCCCAGAGGGAGTCATGCTGCATGGCCTCATCATGTAACAAAAACAAAAATGCACACACACAAACAGCTTGGGCTTTTCCATCCTTATGGGGACTTTGCATTGACTTCCAATTATTTTTCATTTGGTTTTATGGCCTAACCCTGACCCTTTCTCTAAACCTAATCATTACTAGTACATACATAACCCTAAGCCAAACCTAAACTTAATTCACAACTTAGTCCTAAACCTAAACCCTAACCCCTTTTCCCCACATGGGGACCAGGCTTTTGGATCATTGGGTCCTTTACAATATAGTGTGTTTTCAGAAAATGGGCCTCATCATGTAATGAAAATACGCACACACACACACACACATACACACACACACACACACACACACACACTCTTGTTTTGCTATATGTAGTGAGGACCATGTGTTGACTCCCATTGACTTCCATTGATTTTCAGTCATTTTCAACCCTTTCTATGCCCTAACCCTGACAATAACCCTAAACCTAACCATTACCAGTGCATGCCTAACCCTAACCTTAACCTAAACTCAATTCACACCTTAGTCCTAAACCTAACCGTTTAAATAGGTCGTGAGGACCAGCAAAATGTCCTCACTTTGGTACCAACGGTCCTCAATTTGATGGTAAAATCGGGAAAATCGTTCTCACTGTGATGCCAAGACAGGAACACACACACACACACACACACACACACACACACACACACACACACACACACACACACACACACACACACATACAGTGCATTCAAAACTACTTTATTCATCCCAAAGGGAAATTAAATGTTGTTGTAGTTCATATTCTGCAGGTTTCTTCAAAGAGCTGTTGTAGATGCTGATGGCTGTGGGCAGGAAGGATCTCCTGTAGTGGTCTGTCTTACAGCAGATCTGAAGAAGCCTCTGACTGAAGACACTCTGTTGTTGTATAACAGTCTCATGAAGAGGATGCTCAGGGTTCTCCATAATGTTGTTCATTTTATGAAGATTCCTTCTTTGCACAATGATCTCCAGTGGTTCCAGAGGAGACCCCAGAACAGAGCCAGCTTTCTTTATCAGCTTGTTGAGCTTGTTTAAGTCCCTGGCCCTGATGCTGCTTCCCCAGGAGATGATGGCAGAAGAGATCCCACTCTCTACAACAGACTTATAGAAGATATGCAGCATCTTGCTGGAAATACTGAAGGACCTAAGCTTCCTCAAGAAGTACAGTCTGCTCTGTCCCTTCTTGTAGACAGCGTCACAGTTGCATCTCCACTCCAATCTATTGTCCAGCTGAACACCGAGGTATTTATACTCCTCCACCACCTCCAATTCTTCTCCCATGATGGAAATAGTTTTTGACTTATTCCTGTTTCTCTTAAAATCTACAATCATATGCTTTATTTTATTCACGATCAAGATGAGATGATTGTTTCCACACCATGCCACAAAGTGATCCACCAGCTTCCTGAACTGAGAACTGAGCTGAGTTCCCTGAGAGTACAGTCCCCTGTGCTGCTGGCTTTGTCCAGATGACAGTGGGTTTATTGAAGCAGGTGTATGATGGCATCTTCAACTCCAACTCCACAGCGATAAGCAAACCGAAGAGGGTCCTGATGGTTCACTGTTTGCTTACTCAGGTGGACCAACATGAGTCTCTCTAGGACCTTCATGATGTGGGATGTCAGGGCAACAGGTCTATAGTCATTAAAGCTTTTGACATCTTAAACACTAACATTAACTTTAGGAGCAAAGTTTAAGTAAGTTTATTTGTAGGACATAATAATAATAATCATTTATTATTATAAATAAACCAAACATTAATATTAGATATCATCTGACTGTTTAACTTCCACCCATTGGGGTTTGAAAACAATGTGTCGGGAGTCAGCTGTTCTCTCAGGGTTTAGCGCACCTCAACTACCCGGTCAGCTGACAGCTAGCGAGGCATGCTGGGACATCTCTGAACACGTCGGAGTACTTGTGCAGTTAAGTGATATCTTGATAAGCCGATCAGTTATTTTAGGTTTACACAACTACATTACTTCTAAAAACATTGTAAAAGTTCATTTTGTTTCACAGAATGCGCAATATGTCCAATTTTATTCACAGCTTTTCTCTCTTCTCCGGCCTTTTCCACTACCGTTTGAACAATCTACTTCGACCCGCAATATATCACGGGATATGCTGGGCCACGAAGGATACACTGGACCCATCCTTCAAATCTGGGGATAAGAAAGGACGCATTTGTCGGCCGCATTTTATGGAGCCTTCGAAGTTGGATAGCCTCCGTCGCCTCACCATGACGTAATCGGCCTACAAATGCAACCTTCAAAAGATGCAGCCCCTGAATTTGGACACAGCAATAGTGAATCACAGCTGTGAATCAGTAAATCTGTGTTTGATTAATCTTTGGCTTCAAGGACCCGGATGTGTGACACAAAAAACTGAATTTTGGAACTGAAATTGAATTATAGAATTGAAAGTGAAAGTAATCAAACTGAATGTTCAATACAAAGCAAAACAATTTTCAAAGCAAACAAATTCAGTGTTAAATCACACGAATTCAGTTTCAGTATAGTGAAATAAATTTTCAAACCAATGCATTTAATTTCAAATTATGCAAATACAGATTCCGTCTGAGCAATTCAAATTCAGTTTCTGATGGCACAAATTTCTTTCGATATCTAGTTCTTACTCATGTTCACACTGCCTGAGAGTGGTCAAATTTTTATGTCTGATATCTATATTTTTAAAATGTAAAATAAAATTATTCACCTCTATCTTCGAAACCAGAAGGTTATTTAACTACTGGAACAAATTTCCAGAGTAACCAGGTGGAAGGTGGAATAAAACAGTCTCCTTTTGCTTGGCTGAACATCCCTCTGGTTTACAGCAGGTTTGCCAGAGTGTTTGTGAGATGGAGAGGTTGGGGAGGAGAAAGCTCTTTTTCCTGTCACTGCGCTGCTTGGTAATTTAATCTCATACCACATGTCAGATCGATTTGTGTATGGTTATAGGGTACCAGTCGCTGCAAGGCAAGTGCACAGCAATTCCCTGCCACATTTAATTAGCAGGCCCATTGGTGATTGGGGTGGGGTTGGGCTGAGGGTAGGACTCTATCTCCAGTATCTGCACAGGTGTCTAAGTGCGCTCTATTTGTGCAGTGAGCATAAATTCTCAGACGCAGTATAACAAACGGTTGTTACTACAGCGTGAGGTCTGAACTTGAACACCCTATGATTCCATTATTGGCTACACAACTGTTGCTGCAAGGCAAGTGACCACAATAGAGACTGCAAGGACAGTCATAAACTAGTGGCTAGCTTCTAGTCTTCCTCAATTTGTAAAGAGAAATTCAACCAGAAATGCGCTTTGCTAGGAGGTAGAATTGCTATGATTTCATTCACATTTTGACACATCACAGGTACACAATAACAAAATATGAAATCATCCGTTATACTCTGAGTGCATTGTATTAAACAAGAAGTAGCTTCCTGACAATTATTTCTTTTTTTTCTTTCAAGTAGAATTGATGTTTAGTACTGGTGTTTAGCAAATGGAAGCAGTACAATATGGAACAACACTTTCCAGGCCCCTTCATATCAGTCTGCTGAAATATGAGGAGCAGTTGACGAGATATTTAATTCTTTAGCAGAGAGTTTTTCCTTGAAGTGAGAAGGTCTTGTCTTAAATCTGGGTTGACTTATCTAACTGATGACGAAATGTGCACCAGTACTCTTTGTGTCTCTGGTTACTGATATATAAATCTTGTGAACCTCTTAAGAAACAAGACCAGAAAGACCTGAAAAGAGAAATATAAGGAGAAATACTTTGTTGTTGGAGTACCCGTAAAGAGTAAGAAATAAAGTCCTGTCTGTGATTGACAACTGAAAGCATGAAGCTAAAAAAAAGTATAAAGATGCATTGAAACATGCACCCCATGTAAACCATTTTTATGAGAAAATCTGAGGAGAAGAATTCTTTAAAAACATGGTCAACAAAGAACCAAGCACTGGGCAACCAAACTTGCATCAGGTGACATCGGCAGCACACCAGTAATGGACAGGGGTAGCTCTATGTAAGAACAAAATTTTGTTCCTTTGCTGAGTATAGTTTTTTTATTTGTAAGGTAAAAATTGTATTCATTGACTCAAAGTTTCTTTCACACCAGACCTGCTTGGTCCTCTTTAATTGCACCAGAGTTTCCTCTGATCATCTGCTTCAATTTGGCAGGTTTGAAAGCTCATACGAAATCTGATGCAGACCAATCAAGCATACTCTGGTCCTAAAACTGTCGGTCGTGGTTACTTACAAGTAAACCCTGGTGTTGTTCTCTTGCAGGATTAATGCAAACGGACCCTCAGTGAACCACATAAACAAAATTAACCAACGGAAGGAAGCAACGTTTGATTTACAGACATATATCCTTATGATGGCCTGCTCTGTGTCACCACAGTCGCACATCATCGTCTCTCCCTCTCTGGTGTCTTTGTAGCTGTACTGCTTTATTTTCTTCACATACAGAACAACAAGATGGATGCCTCACTGCCTCGCCCGCTGTTATTACTAGGTTGCTTCTTGTGATAGTGCCTCAAACCAGGAGTTGTTGTAACTGCATGATGTTGTTCTAAAATAATTATTTCGGTTTCGTTTTTATCTGGCTGAAGAAAATGATGGCTCATCCACGCATGGATTTGTTCCATACAGCTTGATTGTGTTCAGTCACTTGGTGAAATATTCATGCCGAAGACTGAAATAGTACTACAAAGGAGTTTCTCAGCATCATGGACTCTTTTACATTAGCTCTGATCAACATATATCTGGCCCTACTCATACTGTGGGGCACAACTTGGACTTGGTTATCACTAATGGTTTAACTCCTGATAATTTGCAAATAAATTAAGTTGTCTTTAGTGATTGTAAGTTAAAAATGAAGCCAATGAAGCTTAAATAGGAGAAATATGATCTCTCATCTGAACTATTGCTGCCACTGCGAATTTTTAATTTTGGCAATATTAGGTGAAAGAAGGAAATTCTAGAAACCTGTTTTACTATGAGAAATAAATGACATGTCCTAGTCAAATATAACACCAAGGTTCTATATGGCAGGCCAAGTCAATGCCATCCAGATTGACAGACTAAGCAGTTCCTTTTTTAAAGACTCCGGTCCAAAGACGACAACTTCTGTCTTGTCCGAATTAAAAGCTAGAACATTTAAAGTCATCCAGGTTTTTAGATCTTCTAGACATCCCTGTAGTCTACCTAACTGATTGAATTCATCAGGATTTATGCATAAATATAGCTGAAAATCATCAGCATAACAGCAGAAAGTTAACCTATGCTATTGTTACCCGCTTAAAATAGGGGTATCTCTTTAAGAAATGTCTTTAAGAAATAATGGAATAATGTCTATCATATAATAAAAGATAACATAAACAGCCTTCCCAACCATTTAGAGTACACAGGTTCCAGTATCTTCCATCCAATGGGAATGCAGCTTTCTGCTGCATTCCCATGCTGTGTGCCTGCTCCATTGTTGGGTGTTGTAAAGTTTTTGAGAAATAAAATACCTGGATATAACCTTGCAACAAGCCCTGCTTCAGATAGTCTTACCGTTTATGAACTGCTGAGTTAAAGAATAGTTGCTGTGAGTAAACGGGCGGTTGTTGCAGTTTTTTTTGTAGAGATTAAAAACCACCGCATAGTTAGATTAGAAGCCTTTGCAAGCTCTCATTCGCTTTTAATTTCTTGGATTATCATCATTTCTGCCTCTAACAGTAAGGTTAAATACTTAAAATATGAGATGTATTTAATTTCATTTTGTGAAGAGTAAAACACATGTTCCTTTACGTTATTTTAGTTTGATCAAGAGAAATGTTTTACTTTTGAGTATTTTTATTACAAATCGATGTCAGATATGATGTCTACAGAAACCTAGATTGTGGATTTGAGCTGGACCAGTTTTGTTTTTGTAGTCCTGTCTGTTTTTTTTTTGGTGGATTGTTCCTGAGATGAATACCTCTGGTGACTTAGACAGCGAACCTTCCCACCTGGACTTAGAGTGAGAGAAACGGAGATTTCCTTCTTTTCCAGTCGATTAATTCTGCATACCACTATACTCCTATGGTCGAACCTACTGGTCCATTCGTGAAAATTACTCAATATTACTCACTACTGAGTTACCAGTCTCACACTTAGGCAAGGTGGAAGCATATATATAGTAAAGAGAATTGGCCTAATCCATGAACCCTGTGGTACACCACAAGTAATCCTGGAGTGTGAAAAAGGTTTATGATTTACATGAACACAGTGGGATCTTTCAGACAAATATGATTTACAACAGCCTCTTGCTGTTCCCCTGAAGCCTACAGCGTGTTCAAGCATTCTTAAGAGAATATTGTGATCAACGTTATCAAATACAGCACTAAGATCTAAAACATCAGAACAGACACAAGTCCATTATCCGAGGCCATGACAATATCATTAGTGACTTTCACCAGTGCTGTTTCAGTGCTATGATGAGCTCTGAAAGACGACTGAAACTCTTCAAACAGATAATTGCTCGGTAAATGCTCACACACTTCATTAGCAACAATTTTCTCAAGAATTTTAGATAATTTTAGATATAGGTCTGTAATTTATTAAGTCTTCTTGATCGAGATAAAGTTTCTTAAGTAAATATTTAATTACAACAACATTAAAAGCCTGTAGTCCTGATCCATTTACAAAGCATAGATTAACTACTGTATATATACATTTGCCAAAGCAATGTCGGACTAAGTAATTTTCCCAGATCTGACCAGTGACAACATGTTTAGCAGCATGCTGTCATTCAACCGCTGGCTGTCTAAGTGGTATCCTGAAAACGATGTGGACTACATTGACCATTGGCGAACATTTTGGGGAAAACCTGGTCTGATCCGGAGAGATTTCATGCATCCCACTTTGGATGGAGCAGCTCTTCTCTCTAGGAATCTGGCCGAATTTATTAGTTCTCCAAAACTCTGACAACCCAGGGTTCAGACCAGGAAGCAGGGTCGTATTTTAACACTCCTCTCTGCATCTTCTGTACTGCTACCCAACCATTACCCTATTAAGACTCGCCCACAACCAAAATTGAATAGATTAAAAAATATTCTAAACATAGGAAACCATGAAAATCTCATAAAAATAAATACAACTCAGACCGAAAAGAAAAATAAACAATTAAATGTGGCTTATTGAACATAAGATTGTTAGTTAAGGACTTGATTTGTTACAATCAGATTGATTTAATTTGTGTCAGAAACCTGGCTGCAGCAAGAGGATTATGTTACTATAAACGTGCCTCGAAATAGTGAGTGAGGAGGATGAGTAGCAACCATCTTTCAGTCCGATTTATTGATTAGTCCCAGATTAATTAATAGCTACAACTCTTTTGAATATTTAATCCTTAGTTTTCCTCATCCAAATTGCAAAGGACTAAAACCACTTCTGTTTGTTGTCAGTCAGTCAGTCATTTTCTACCGGTTATTCAATAGTAGGTCGCGGGGGAGCTGGTGCCTATCTCCAGCAGTCTATGGGCGAGAGGCGGGTTACACCCTGGACAGGTCGCCAGTCCATCACAGGTCAACACCCAAACAACCATGCACCCACTCATTCATATACCTAAGGGCAATTTAGAGAGACCAATTAACCTAACAGGCATATCTTTGGACTGTGGGAGAAAGCCGGAGTACCCGGTGAGAACCCAGGCATGCACGTGGAGATCATGCAAACTCCATGCAGTTCGATTCCCGGCCGGGAATTGAACCCAGGACTTTCTTAGTTCAAGGCAACAGTACTACCAACGGCGCCACCATGCAGCCCAGCTTGTACTCAACTCTCATTTTTTAGATCAGTTCTCAGACTTCTTATCTGATTTATCTCCACTATGACCCTACAGATAGGGTCATAGTGGAGGATTTTAATTCATGTTTTCACACTGAAAGTAATAGCCTAAATATAGCCTTTAATGGTATCTTGGACTCAATTGGCTTTGCTCAAAACATTAACAAACCTACCCGCCTTTGTCTTCATTCTCTGGACCTTGTGCTGACATATGGCATTGAGTGTAAAGACATAATATTTTCTCATAACCTTGTCCTGTCTTGCCATTTTTAATAACCTTTGAGTTTAATTTAACTGAGTTCTCCAAACCTGAAAAAAAATTCATTATAGTAGATCATTATCAATGCTATAACAACCTTCAAAGAATCTGTTCCATTTTTAATTACCCCATTTCACAGAAAAACACAGTGGAGGGCAATAATTTTGTTTCTTCCCCATCACAAATTGATTTTCTTGTTCATAGTGTTCCTTTCTCAGTGCGCGGTGCATTAGAAAATGTAGCCACCCTGAAAAAGAAGGTAATTATTTATAGGAGGCTGGCTCCCTGGTTTTATTCAGAGCTGCGTACTTTAAAGCACACAGTTAGGAAATTGGAGAGAAAATGGCGCTCTACACATCTAGAGGACTCCTACTTATTCTGGAAAAATAATCTACTTTTGTATAAAAAGACACTTCGCCAAGCCAGAACAGCTTATTTCTCATCATTAATAGAAGAGAATAAGAACAATCCTATGTTTCCTTTTAGTACAGTTGCTAAACTTACACAGAGTCATAGCTCTGTTTAGGCATCCATTTCCTCAGCTCTAGCAGTATTGACTGGGATTCTTTTTAAATAAAATTGATTCTATTAAACATAAAATCATTGGCATACTCCCGAACATGATTACTTCATCCTCAGTAAGTGAGGATTGGCTGTAACTGTAGAATCTGATCTGGGTTTGGACTGATTTGATCCTGTGGAGCGCCCGGAGTTATCATAAATATTAGCTTCATCTAAACCTTCAACTTGTATGTTAGACCCAATCCCAACCAAATTATTTAACAAAGTGTTCCCTCTGATTACCAGCCCTATTTTAGATATGATTAATCTATCCTTAGTAAATGGATATGTACCACAGGCTTTAAAGGTAGCTGTAATTAAACCTTTACTTAAGAAACCTTCGCTTGATTAAGATTATTTATTAAATTACAGACCTTTATCTAATCTTCTGTTTTTATCTACAATTCTTGACAAAATAGTTGCTAATCAAATGTGTGAGCATTTACACAGCAAGGATCTGTTTTAAAGAGTTTCATTCAGGGATCAGCGCTAGGCTGGTTTAAATCTTATTTGTCTGACAGATTCCAGTTTGTTCATGTAAATGATAAATCACCTTCAAACTCCAGGGTTAATTGTGGAGTACCACAGGGTTCAGTGCTTGGGCCAATTCTTTTTACTATATATATGCTTCAAATAGGTAAAATTATCAGGCAGCATTGGGATACTTTTTGACTGTTACGCTGATGATACTCAGCTTTACTTATCCATAAATCCTGATGAGCCCAACCAGTTAGATAGACTACAAGCATGTCTTGAAGACATAAAAACTTGGATGACTTTAAATTTTCTGCTTCTAAATTCAGACAAGACAGAAGTTGTTGTCTTTGGACTGGAATCTTTGAAAAAGAAACTGTCTAGTCAGTCAATTAATGTGGATGGCATTAAATTGACCTCTGGTAATAAAGTAAAAAACCTTGTTGTTATTTTTGACCAGGACATGTCATTTAAATCCCATATTAAACAAGTTTCTAAGATTTCGTTCTTTCACCTCTGGAACATTGCCAAAATTAGAAATATCCCATAGAGGAGTGACGCTGAAAAACTTGTGCATGCATTTGTTACTCCAGGGCTGGACTGTTTTTTACTATCAGGATGTCCGCAAAGTGCAGTTAAAAGCCTTCAGCTGATCGAAAATGCTGCAGCAAGAGTTCTGATTAAAATTAAAAAGAGAGATCATATTTCTCCTATTTTAGCTGCCCTTCATTGTCTCCCTTTTAAATCGAGAATAAAATTTTAAATTTTCCTTCTCACATATAAAGCCCTTAATGACCTCCTTCATCCTTCAGAAATCTGATTGTTCCATATATTCCTAACAGAGCACTTCGTTCTCAGACTGCAGGTTTACTGGTGGTTCATAGAGTCTCTAGAAGTACACTGGGAGGCAGATCCTTTAGTTATCAGGCTCCACTCCTGTGGAACCAGCTCCCAGTTGTAGTCCGTGAGGCGGACACCCTGTCTACTTTTAAGGCTAGGCTTAAAACTTTCCTTTTTGATCAAGCTTATAGTTAGAGTGGCTTAGGTTATCCTGAGCTATCTCTGTAGTTCTGCTGCTTTAGGCTTAGGCTGCTGGAGGACATAATGACCACAACCAGTAGGAATCCCGGCTCTCACCGGCCTGTTAGTTCTTCTTTAAGAAGCCCCCCTGTTCTCCACTCATTACCTGTACTAACTGCACCTGTTTGAACTCGTTATCTGTATAAAAGACATCTGTCCACACACTCAATCAAACAAACTCCAACCTCTCCACCATGGCCAAGACCAGAGAGCTGTGTAAGGACATCAGCGATAAAATAGTAGACCTGCACACGGCTGGGATGGACTACAGGAAAATTGCCAAGCAGCTTGGTGAGAAGACAACAACTGTTGGAGCAATTATAAGAAAATGGAAGAAGTTCAAGATAACGGTCAATCTCCCTCTGTCTGGGGCTCCATGCAGGATCTCACCTCGTGGGGCATCAATGATCATGAGGAAGGTGAGGAATCAGCCAAGAACTACATGGCAGAACCTAGTCAATGACCTGAAGAGAGCTGGGAGCACAATCTCAAAGAAGACCATTAGTACCACACTACGCCACCATGAATTAAAATCCTGCAGCACACGCAAGGTCCCCCTGCTCAAGCTAGCGCATGTCCAGGCCCGTCTGAAGTTTGCCAGTGACCATCTAGATGATCCAGAGGAGGAATGGGAGAAGGTCATGTGGTCTGATGAGACAAAAATAAAGCTTTTTGGTCTAAACTCCACTGGACGTGTTTGGAGGAAGAAGAAGGATGAGTACAACCCCAAGAACACCATCCCTACCTTGAAGCATGGAGGTGGAAACATCATTCTTTGGGGATGCTTTTCTGCAAAGGGGACAGGAGGACTGCACCGTATTGAGGGGAGGATGGATGGGGCCATGTATCAGGTGATCTTAGCCAACAACCTCCTTTCCTCAGTATGGGCATTGAAGATGGGTCGTGGCTGGGTCTTCCAGCATGACAACGACCTGAAGCACACAGCCAGGGCAACTAAGGAGTGGCTCCATAAGAAGCACCTCAAGGTCCTGGAGTGGCCTAGCCAGTTTCCAGACCTGAACCCAATCAAAAATCTTTGGAGGGAACTGAAAGTCCGTGTTGCCCCGTAACCTGAAGGATCTTGAGAAGATCTGGTTGAAAGAGTTGTCCAAAATCCCTGCTGCAGTGTGTGCAAACTTTATCTAGAACTACAGGAAACGTCTGATATCTGGAATTGCAAACAGAGGTTTCTGTACCAAATATAACGTTTTGTTTTTCTGATGTATCAAATACTTATGTCAAGCAAAAAAATGCAAATTAATTAAAAATCACTCAGTGAGATTTTCTGGATTTTTGTTTTAGAATCCGTGACTCACAGTTGAAGAGTACCTATGATAAAAATTAAAGACTTCTACATGCTTTGCAAGTGGGAAAACCTGTAAAATCTGCAGTGTATCAAATACTTGTTTTCCGCACTGTATATGTTCTCTCTCTGTTTTTTCACTTCCTAGAAACTATACCTGGCCTGACTCTGTGTTTAGCTGTGGCACCTTCCTGGAGGGGGACATTGGCCAAGCTGCTTCTACCAACAACTTAATGTTCACCTTATACAGATGATCCACTTGGCCCTATCTTTCAATGTTGAACCCAATCTCTCCTATACATAGCTGCTGGCTGAGCTTCTACTGTGAATAACTTTATGGGATCTCTTTCATACTCTAGACTTGAAAACTGGCTCAGAGTTCATCCGCTTAGCTGTCTTTCTCTCCTAGATGAAGCCTCTGAAGGAGCTACAACCATTAATGTTTCTCTTGGATCAGTGCTTCTGTGTTCTTTTTGCGTCTCTACTCTGTTCACTCAAACCCCTAGTCGGTCGTGGCAGATGCCCGCTCACACTGAGCCTGGTTCTGCTGGGTTTCCTCCTGTTAAAAGAGAGTTTTCCTCTCTACTGCCTCTACATGCATGCTCAGTATGAGGGACTGCTGCAAATGCCAGTGACTGTCCACTGTAGCTACATGCTCATCCAGGAGGAATGAATGCTGCAAGTCTCTTACTTGATACAATCTGCTGGGTTTCCTTATATAGAAAAACCTTTAACCAGTTTGACTAATAAACTGAATCTGACTGCACTGTTTGATAGTTAGGATTAATTGGAATGTATGAACCTGACTTGAAATCTGTATGATGCTTTTGAATCGACTTTGTAAAGTGCCTTGAGACGACATGTGTTGTGAATTGGCGCTATATAAATAAACTGAATTGAATTGAATATCTAAAATGGGGGTGGTAATCAAAGGGAACACTTCAAATAATTAGGTTGGGATTTGGTCCCACATTCAAGTGGAAAGTTCAGATGATGCTAATATTTTGATAACTCGGAAAGCTCAACTGAATGAAATCAGTTCAAACACTGTTCAGGTTCTACAGTTACCAATGATGTCCCACTTACTAAAGTTACCATGTTCGGGATGATTCCAGTGATTTAACTTTTTTGTAATAGAATGAACTTCATGAAGCCATCACTGCTGAGTGAATGGATAGAAATAGGGTCTCCACAGGTGCACATGATGCAAAATGGAAACGTGCGCTGTGGTCTCGGAAGTCGACATTTCAAATTGTTTTTGGATATTATAAACATTGTTTCCTCCGGGCCAAAGAGTAATAGGACAATCTAGATTGTTATCAGCTCAAAGTTCAAAGCCAGTATCTGTGATTTTGTATGGGGGTGTGTTATTGCCCATGGCATTGACTAACTCGCACATCTTTAAGGGAACCATTAATGCTGAAAGGTACATACATGTTTTAGAGCAACATACCTAGCCATCCAAGCAATGTGTTTTTCAGGGATGTTCCTGCTTATTTGAAAGAATTCCACCTAAAACGCTTCAACATTTAGTGTCCTCATTTCCTAAACTCTTAAGTGTTGTTATAAGGAAATGTTGGAGTCATCCATTTTGGTTGGATAGACCGATAGTCCGATAGTTTGACATGCGCAGCTCAGCATTCATCGCAGCTCTTCTGGCAACAAAAGTTTGTTTTCCACGGGTTTTATCTGGAGCGACGGTATATCTCAGGCGAGTTACCTTTCCCTCCACAAGACCTTTGCTTGAAAGCTGGAATTCTGTCTAATACAAGAAGTTCAGAAGATTCCTAACTGATCGAAGACTCCGCCGACACCGGCAGATGAAAACCCACAGAGGTTTGTGTCCAAGGAGATGAGTTTCTTCCTTGTTGATCCAGTTAACTGCAACAGTTCCTCATATGTTCCCCGTTTTGGACGGATGAGAGGTTTACCGTTTTTCAGTTGATCTTGACGCATGACACTCTAGTTCCCCCCCATTTTTCTTCAGACCTACCCATTTTCACTCCGTTGAAGAGAAGAAGTCAACGTCAAAGTAATTTCTTTCTTTTTATATTAAATGGGATAGGTGTATTTAGAGGTCTGGGCAGGATGAGGCATTTAAGGTGATTTAGAATCAGTAGTAGTTATATTATATATGGTGTCAATAAATTTCACATATATAAAGAGAATCGTTGGTGTTTATTTCGTGCAAGAGTGATTTATCTGTCAAAAAAAGGTCAAAGTTTCCCCACTGTTCGGTGGAGCAGGTGATTAAACGGTGACATTTAGCGTGGTTTTGGTTAATAATGATCAACAATTAATGATAAAATTAACTAATTGTAATTATTAAGTGGTTTGAGCCCATAATCACCATGATTTCTATTCGTAAGTAATGATTTTTGGTTAAAAAAATTATTTTTCTGAATTCTGATTTTTTTAATAATAATTTTAAGAAATATTAATTAATCAATAATCATAATCCTTACAGAAAGGTCATGTAACACAGGGGTAACATGCCCCTGTCCCAGATTTTTTAGAATGGAAATATGTCCAATTTCACTTCCAAGATCCTGTTTACTATCCCGGTGTTCTGCATATTCTGTGCTCTCTTAGGTTGGTTGCCAAAAGACTACCTGCTCAAGTTATTTTGTTATGTGAACCACACTTGTCCCCATTGTAACCTGTTGGCCTTAAGTGCCATTAAGTTCTTGATAGAGAAGCATTGACATGATCAGATCAAATCTTATACCGCTCATTTCTAAATGCCTGTAGAGATCTTTGAGAGTGACATAATAAGTTCCATTTTCTTGCCCGTTACCCTGAATCTTGGGGCCTGATAAGAATCTGTTACCTGCACACAATGCAATGAAGACCACACAGAAAAGCAGTTCTTCCAATTATAGTGTTTGCATGGAGGGCAATGTTCTTACTAATTAATCAGTACAGAAAGGTGTGATGTAGGATTACAATTTTGAGTCAGTTGTTAGTGCACAGAGCTATTATCTGCATTGTATGGCCTCAGGGTAACTGTCAAAGTCATTCTTAACCACATCTGATACATTGGCAAACAGAATTGAATTCTAAATGTAAGGAATTTGAAAAATATTTGTTCTCTCATTATGCTACATTCTGCTGTTTGGTTAGAGTGCATACTTTGTATAAATCCAGTTGATAGATCGATTACAGGACTTTACAATTGTAGTTTTGGTAGTCTTGCTTTACCAGCAAGAAGAAAGACTTGGCAACTTGGGTAAGACACAAATCTTACAGACTCAAAACTTTTGTAAATGTTCTGTTTCCCCAGTGCTTGTCCAGTTTAAAAAAAAAATGACAGGGCCAGCCAAAGCAAAAAAACAGCCTGATAATTGAAATGGACAGTCCATAACAGTCCTAAATATAGACGCTTCGATGTTGTTTTCTTTATGCAGACCCAAAAAGAGCCTTTTGCTTGTGGAAACTAGATGCATGCCTTTGAATGAAGTTTTATTTTAAAGCTATTCATCTTTTTAAACTATAACTTTTTTCAATGAGAAGTCATTGTTTTTGAAATGTTTCCTCTAGCGATTTTCTATTTATATGTTTAGCTAATTGGGGAGAAGCCAGTTGGAATTTACTTGTTCAAAATAATTATTGTAATAATCATTTTTCTCATGTGAGCAATAGTGCTGTCAGACACAATACATTTTATATTAATTAGCTAAAACCCACAAAGGTTAAATGTTTTGTAAATTTGTGCCACAAACATGGATTATACAAACAAAGCTGAGAGTTTAGCTTGAATGAGTCCTACATTGGTGTCAGAGTCGGTCAACTTGGCATGTAACCTGGCAACAAACGGTATCAGCACTTACCCATAGCAGTGAGCCTTAGGCTTCCACCTGCTAAATCCAGTCTCTCACCCCCGCCTCCTGCCAACATGTATACATCATCTACTTATTCAGGGCCAGCTCTAACTCAATCACTACCTTCCAGCTGAACTGTAACAAATGATTGCATGGGAAATTACTGTAATTTGTCTCTGCCTTCTCACACTATGACTGCTTTTCTTTATTTTAAACAAAGACACCTGCACCATCTTTACTCTTGCCATTGTTCACCTAATAAATATAGTTTATGCACAAATAAATATTCTAAAATATTTGTCTGTTCAGTTGACAAGCTCAACCAGTTGCCCTAAAATTCTTCAAGCTTGAATTAACCTTATTATCTGCTAAGCACATCTTGCGTCTATGCATGAATTGTCACGGCTGGATATCAACTCTTTCACAGTAACTTTAGCTGGGTTGAAGATGTCATTGTTAGACATTCTTACTACCAATTTAATGAAATAGATTTTGTTGAAGAAAACCAAAAAACAATTAAAGATGCAAGCAGCTTTGGGCAGCCCTCGCAGCTCTCCACCGACTAGCGCGTAACACATCACCGCCTCCACGCCATCTCCAAGCCTGCCCTTTGATCCCACGCATCACCATTAGGTGGCTTCACATCACCTTCCATAATAATGCATTCTACTCTGGCAAGAACTGTTCTAAATTTCGGCGCGGCGCTGATGGTGTAGGGGTTAAAGCTCGCGACCATATGCAGAGGCTACAGTCCTCGAAGCGGCTGTCCCCAGTTCGAGTCCCGGACCCGGCAACATTTGCCGAATGTCTCCCCCTCTCTCTACCCATATTTCCTGTCTGCCTGGTGGAAAAAATAAAAAATAAAGGCCTCTAGTGCCGAAAAAATATAAAAAAAAAAAAAAAAAAAAAAAAGAAGTGTTCCAAATTTTGAAGAAACCCGACCTTCCTGATAGAAGCTGTGGTCACTTCCTGTTTGGGGTCGAAGGATTAAGACTTCCAGTTGTGCTTTGAACATCTCATTTAAAATTATTTTACGTTATCAGACAAAGTTTGAAACTTGTAGAGGCTTTAAAGGAGAGAAAATCTTCAAATAAACCTGTCAGTTTTATCAGTGGGCGTGGCTAATTTTATATCATCAATCAACCATGCTAACATGTTGAGCAGTCCTCACCGATGAAGCACACAAAATTTGGTGCGGATTTGATGATGTATGAGGTAAATGGAGTATTTGAAATTTACTAGGGGGCACTGATGATCTAAATTTCAATGTAATCCAATATAGCTGTTTGGGGGTTGACAATGATCAAACATATTCAGTTTGGAGTAAATCGGACAATGCATGTGTGATGGAGAGCCAAACGTATGCAAAACATGGCAATTTGCCATCCCGCCACGCACACAGTCTGGCACCAGTCAGTGTTTAGACAAGTATTCAACATCACCGTGTGCCGTGTGATCAAACATATAAGAGTCAGAGTGTAAAAGAAGGAGTAGGTGGGGCTAGAGTGATGTCATCAATTTACTGTGCCAACTTGTTCAGCATTTGTCCACGATGATGCATACCAAGTTTTCAAATTTGGCATGCATCCGTTGATGTAGGAGGGAGATAAAGCGGTTGAAATTTCCTAGGGGGTGCTGTTGATCCAAATCCCAATGTAATCCAATAGATCTGTTTGGTGGATGACAACGATCAACCATATTCAGTTTGGAGAAAATTGGACCTTGTGTGTCTAATTTAGAGCCAAAAGGCCATGGCGAGACATCAGACTTCATCACGCCCTGCAGCTTAAAGACTCTGTGTTCCCAACGAAGTTAGACCAACCCGTTATCTGTCTTCTGATACATTTTCAAGTTGACTGGGTCAAGGGCGTCAGAGAGTGACCTTTCCAAGTGGAAAAAGTGACTTTTTGTTCTCAGGGGGCGTGGCTTTGATGATGTCAGCATTTGACCACATAGGGCACCCAAAAGGGATCAGTCATCCCAAGTTTGTCTCAATCACCCTTTTGATGAGAAAGCTGCAGTTGTTTGAATGTTTTGGCGAATAGGTCACGTTTGTGGCCTAAGCCTGCCCCTTAAACATGCTCAAAAACTCCGAATTTTGATAACTTTTAATCGCCATGCCTTAACTGCATACTGACCGAATTTAAGTCGATTGTTCAAAATTCCTAGGAGGAGTTTGTCAGTTTGACATGGACAAATGTGAGAAATGATCAGAAATGACCCTTTGACCCAAAACGGCTGACTTCCTGTTGGTTTTAAGGCATACCCCCAAGAGACTTTTTTTTTCATGATTTGGAGGGACCTACCAACATACCAAATTTCAAATCTCTGTTTGAGCCAAGTAATTCCTTTTTTTTATTTTTCCTTTTATTAACACTGTATCTCAGCTTATTTGATTAGTCCTAACTTGGTTATACGGCAAGACTAGGGAGAATTGTTGGACATTGAAGTCTTATACACCTTTTTAATCACAGAGGGTGTTCTCCTTGTTTGTGCTGATGGGTGTTTACATCCCACTACGAGCCTGCACATCAGAGGCCGAAAAACAGCTGATAAAAGATGTGGAGAAAGAACACCCAGACACTCTTCTCACTGTTCTTGGGGATTTTTAAAAGTGCATTCCTGTCCAATATACAGGGGTTGGACAATGAAACTGAAACACCTGTTTTAGACCACAATAATTTATTAGTATGGTGTAGGGCCTCCTTTTGCGGCCAATACAGCGTCAATTCGTCTTGGGAATGACATATACAAGTCCTGCACAGTGGTCAGAGGGATTTTAAGCCATTCTTCTTGCAGGATAGTGGCCAGGTCACTACGTGATACTGGTGGAGGAAAATGTTTCCTGACTCGCTCCTCCAAAACACCCCAAAGTGGCTCAATAATATTTAGATCTGGTGACTGCGCAGGCCGTGGGAGATGTTCAACTTCACTTTCATGTTCTTTAAACCAATCTTTCACCAGTCTTGCTGTGTGTATTGGTGCATTGTCATCCTGATACACGGCAACGCCTTCAGGATACAATGTTTGAACCATTGGATGCACATGGTCCTCAAGAATGGTTCGGTAGTCCTTGGCAATGACGCGCCCATCTAGCACAAGTATTCGGCCAAGAGAATGCCATAATATGGCAGCCCAAACCATCACTGATCCACCCCCATGCTTCACTCTGGGCATGCAACAGTCTGGGTGGTACGCTTCTTTGGGGCTTCTCCACATCGTAACTCTCTCGGATGTGGGGAAAACAGTAAAGGTGGACTCCTCAGAGAACAACACATGTTTCACACTGTCCACAGCCCAAGATTTGCACTCCTTGCACCATTGAAACCGACGTTTGGCATTGGCATGAGTGACCAAAGGTTTGGCTATAGCAGCCCGGCCGTGTATATTGACCCTGTGGAGCTCCCAACGGACAGTTCTGGTGGAAACAGGAGAGTTGAGGTGCACATTTAATTCTGCCGTGATTTGGGCAGCCGTGGTTTTTATGTTTTTGGATACAATCCGGGTTAGCACCCGAACATCCCTTTCAGACAGCTTCCTCTTGCATCCACAGTTAATCGTGTTGGATGTGGTTCGTCCTTCTTGGTGGTATGCTGACATTACCCTGGATACCGTTGCTCTTGATACATCACAAAGACTTGCTGTCTTGGTCACAGATGCTCTAGCAAGACGTGCACCAACAATTTGTCCTCTTTTGAACTCTGGTATGTCACCCATAATGTTGTGTGCACTTCAATATTTTGAGCAAAACTGTGCTCTTACCTTGCTAATTGAACCTTCACACTCTGCTCTTACTGGTGCAATGTGCAATCAATGAAGACTGGCTGCCAGGCTGGTCCAATTTAGCCATGAAACCTCCCACACTAAAATGACTGGTGTTTCAGTTTCATTGTCCAACCCCTGTACCTCCAAATTATAGACAGCGTATTAAGTGTCACACAGGGATAAAAACACACTAGACCACTGCTACACAGGTATGCGTATCAGGCTATCACCAGGACTGCTTTTGGGACTTTCGGATGACTGTCTTCTAAATCTCATTCCAACCTATAGGTAGAAATTAAAATTCCTCCTAACCTGTGCGTATGACTGTTAGGAAGTGAACTGATGAGTCAAAGCAGATGTTGCAGACCTTCTTCTCCACCTACTTTCTTTAAATACACACTACAATAACATGCATCAACACCACATTTGAGTGGGAGGAGGTAGGCTTAGGGCCTTTTCACACCCCTGTTCGCTGTTTGCCATCTGGCGTCGGAGGCCAAGAGAGGGAGCAGGCCTTCTGGTCGGCGTCTTGGCTGGGGTTGGGGCTCGTGTCTTGGGGGTTGATTGGTGCTGGGACTGGCGTATTGGCTTTCTCAGGATTGATTTCTTTGGATCTCGTGTCCCTGGCTTTGATGCCCGGCCCATCAGCTTTGGGGGCTCCAGCGAGGTGGTCTTGGCCAGGCAGTGATTGGCGTTGATTGGGATGTGGCTTCGCTTTGGTGGAAGGGCTGGCCGGCTGGCCTGCTTGGTGCGGCGGGGTGTGCTGTGCGGGAGTGTGGGTGGCCGGCATGCTTGGGCACCTCCGGGGTTTGGGTGTGGGGTTGGCAGGGTGCCCGGTCCTTGGTGTGCTCTGGTGGTCGTATGGACTGGCGTCCTGGGACTGCTGGCGCTGGCCGGATGGACTGGCGGCCTGGGGCAGCTGGCGCTGGCCGGATGGTTGGGCGAGATTTGCGGTATGCTGGTCTGCTGGCTGTCTTGTCAGCGGGGACAGGGCGGCGGGCTAAAGGGTGGCGTGGAAGGGCTGCAGTGTGTGGGATGGAGGGGTTGTGTCCTCTTTTTGGATGTGAGATCACTGGCATCTGAATCGGCTGAGCGACGATGGTAGAGATGAGCTGGTTAACGGGCTGTCGTTGCAGTGGCAGTGATGTGGTGTGTTTGTGTGGTTGCTGGGGGGTGTTGTGGGGGACGCTGGCCCCGGGTGCTTGCTGCTGGCCGGGGACCTCTTGCGGGGCCCTTGCCTAGCCATCGCGGCGCGCTGTGTGGTGGAGGCTGTGTTCTGGTTGGGGGTGGCCCTGTGGGGAAATTCAGGTTGGGGTTCATGGGTGGAGGGGGTCTCATGAGATCAGAATTCATTGGGGGGTTGGGACTGTTTAATCCTGTGGCATCTGGTTGGCGGGCTTGTTTGAACCAGGTAGACCCCTCTTTTGTACATGGCCCCCTCTCCGGATTGAGGTCGTTGGGGACGGGGGTTGGGGTCCGGGCCGGGGTCGCTAGGGTTCTAGTGGTACCAGCACTAGTCTGGGCTGGTGCTGGGGCGGTCTGGCTGTCTCCACCCCTGGACGGAAGGGGACCACCCCCTTGGGTCTGGTGGCTGGTTACTCCTATGGGGTATTGGCACCTGGACCTGGAAGTATAGAGTATGTTTGGTGGAGTGCAAGTGAGTGTACGATGTCCATTGTGTGTCTTTACGTTGGGTGTGAATGTTTTTATGTGTACGCATGAGGGTGGGAATATGTGGTTATGACTGTGTGTGCCTGTTTTTTGTGTCAGGTTAGGTCTTGGGCTGCTCCCTCACCTGGATCAGTTTAGGGCCCCCATCAAATGTGGGGCCTGTATCCTCCCCGCCACATTACCTGCCGGTGGCTGGTGTCTCTGCCCGCTGGTGTACTTGTGGTTCTCGGTGTCCGGGGCTGGGTGCTTTCGTGTGTACCAGCTCACTCCTGGTGGCTGCTTGCCGGGGCCTGGACTGCTGGGCTCTGTCGGGCCTCTGCTTGGGGAGTAATATGTCTCGGGGCTCTGGGTCCATGGCTCGATTTGGTCTGGCGTAGATGGCTGCCGGCAGGGCCTGTGGGCTCGTTGCTCCACCTCCCTGGGGCTTCTACACTGTGGCTGCTAGGTGGTTCCCCTGGGACTCTCCCCTGCTCTTCTCTGGGGGGGTTGCAGTAGTCCCGACGGTGGTTCTCCTGGGGTTCTTGTGCCCTGAGGGAACCTTTGGAGACATATCTGTCTCAGGTCCAGAGGGGCACGTCTGTGGCTCCTTACACTCGCTATTGCATATTTTTATGGAGAAACCTTGTATACACAAGCACACTCACACTTAAACCCACAGGTGTTTAGATTCAGGTGTTAACAGATACACAGATGTTAAATCCGTTGGGCTTCTTCTTGGCACTCAGACTACAAGTCTGAGCGCTACTCTGCCGGACAGGATACGCAAAAAAAAAGAAAGAAAATATTTAGAACAGTATCAGTAAGGTAGACAAACTTTCTTTTAAAATGTTGCCTCCTTTCCTTCACATATTAAATACTTGTTCCCTGTTTCATTCTAGTTTTACTCATAACTTCATATGTGGACTCTTTCTTTGTATGCATGGATTACTTGGGTTGTTTAAATCTGGTATGAATTTTATGTTAATGACCCCATTGGAAATATCTCAACTGAGAAAAATGTTGACATATTTAATACTTATTTAACCTGCTGTATTTTGTCAGTGCTTGTGTATAAAACACCTTTGAGCTAAATCTTAGATTTGGCTGACATTTACCTGAAATATACTCTGTGCTTAGAAAAGAGTGTTGTTTGGTTACAATGACCATGACAAATTTGTGTAATTAACCTTTTCATTATCCTATCAAAAATATTTATCTGTACATCCAAATTTCTCTGCATTTCTACATTATAAATAGCACGAAAAGCTTAAAAAAATCTTCATCCATTTTACTCCTTTATCTTAATTCAATTCAGTTAAGTTTATTTTCATAAGGCAACAACAAATGTCATTTTATGGCTCATTACATGAAAACAGACTTAATTTGTATGCATAAATATATAGTCTGGCGCCCAGTAGAACAGGCGCACCATATGCAGAGGCTACAGCCCTCACCGCAGTTTTACCAGATCACTCATCACCAACTGATAAACATTTTCCCTCTAAGACAACACAGCTAATTGTACCGAGTGAATGACTTGGCATCAGTCCCTCTTCTTGAACGAGCATGGTCAGTTAAATGCACAGAGTTGTTAACTTTGCAACAATCGCTGAAACCCAGTATGCGTATGGCGACATTAGAAAGGGACGACTACTTTTTTAACAGAAACCTCCAACAGAACCAGGCTCAGTGTAAGCGGCCATCTGCTGTGACCAACTGGGGGTTTGAGAAGAGTGAGCAGACACACTTATTTAAATGGTTGTGTTTATAGTTATTTGAAATCAGAATCTCTGGCAATGATGTTGCTGTAATTTTCTTTTCTATATCTTTTTTTCGTGTTCTTTATCTCAGTCTTAACATAAAGAACAAGAAAAAAATCCAATGTCAGACTCTTAGTGAAAATACAACATTTGTTGTGTTGTTCTCATAAATGGGCATTGCAAGCTTTATATGAACTTCATATGAACAAAACTGACCATTCAGAAATTCCTTGATTGGCAGTGCGATACTTTGGATCAGATCGGAGCATGCCATATTTTCAGTAATGTTCAGCCAATGTTTAAGTGCGTTTCATATTACATGATACAATGAACATTGAGTCTTGCAATGCATACTTGTTAGGGTTAAATGTTATAGGGCAACATTTATAGCTTTTAAAATATCAGTCTATGATAGGCTTCAATTTTCTGTCATTACATGTTTACATCAGACGGAGGTTATCAAGGCACCATGTGGCAATGTGGGGATGACATTCAGGCACATTCCTGCCTGTGAAGGGGATGCAGTCTATGTCAGCATAGAAACAGTAATGCCCAACTCTCCTGCAGCCCTGGCTGACCTGCAGAAGGGTGATCGCCTCATTGCTATCGGAGGTATGACTTGTGTAATTGCCTGTATTGTTGAAAGTTTAAAAGATGCTCAATGACTCTTTGTTTTGCTGACCAAAACTTTTGTTCTTTTTTTGGAAAGGTGTGAAAGTGACATCTTCAGTTCAAGTGCCCAAACTGTTGAAACAAGCAGGAGACAAGGTGGTGGTATTTTATGAGAGACCAGTTCGTCATCAGACTCCCTCTTTAGGAAACCTTGTGACTTTACAGGAGGGACTTGGTCAGCTAGAGGAAACAGGCTTAATTCCCCAGCCAGGAGGTTATGAGGAGGACCCAGCTCCTATCACCACTGTTTCTGATATATCTGACAGCAAAGACATGGACTCTGAATTTGAGGAGTTGATCCTGGACACCAAAGCCAGCCAGCCCAGTGGACCCAGCATAAGTTCCACAAATATCAGTGACACCAAGGAGGATTTCTTACTTGCCCTTAACCAAAGTCCTAAAAGAACAGTGGCCAACTTGGCTTCCAAGCCCCTTGGTACTATATCACCGATACTGAACCGAAAGTTAAATCTTGTTGGTCTGCAGTCTCCACTGAAGCCCCAGACCAAAGAATCGCCCAAACCCTCACCACATAAAGCCAGTAGTGAACCAGGTGAAAGTCTGCATCGGCCCACTGTCCTTCCGCCACCTCCTCCCTCACGTCCTCCAGTGCCACCAAGACCACAGATAAGGTTGACACCTGCATCCTTAGAAACCGGTCTTCTAGAAGGTGTTGACTTGGTCTCAAACACTGTTGTTACTGCTTCTACTACCGCCACCAGTGCTTCTGAAAAATCTTTAGAAAAGTTTTCAGTTTGTGGAGCCACTGAGGATAAGAGTGGCACTGAGAAGACAGGTATCAAACAGTCTGAAGGAAAACAGTTTACAAAGGGAGCAGAATCCAACGATGAGATCCTCGGTTCTTGTCCTGTTAACAGCAGTAAGGCAGATCAAACAAAGGACAAAGTTTCAGAAAGTTCCTTTAGCACAAGAGACAGTCTGTATGACCACTCAATCTGGGAATCTCCAGAAACAATGTTTAGTAAACATACGGCACGCTGGTCCAAGGCCTCTGTGGTGTTTGAGGTGGAGACTAACCATAAGTATCTCAATGTGGCCCTGTGGTGCAAAGATCCCTTTAAGTTAGGCAGTTTGTTATGCCTGGGTCATGTCAGCCTCCCGCTGGAGCATGTAGCACTGGAATGTATGGCCACATCTTCTGCAGAGTACCAGAGCACCTTTAGGTTGGGGCCTCCAGAGCCAAAAGCAAACGTCAGCCGTACTGCACTACGCAATCTCAGCATACACAAGGGTTTCAATGAGAAGCTGTGCTATGGAGATGTTACATTAAACTTTTGTTACTTGGCTGAGGGTGAATTGGAGTGTCCAGTGGGGTTGACTGAAAGGGAGCAAGAGGGCAACCTCCATGATGAGGATTTGAGGGAGAGAGAACCAGCTCTTTCAGTACCACGTGATGACTTGGCTTACAGCTCGTTGCAGTCACCTGAAGTCCGTCATAACTTCCAGGACACCCAGTTTCAGAACCCTACCTGGTGTGAATACTGCAAAAAGAAAGTTTGGACTAAGGCAGCCTCGCAGTGTATAATTTGTTCCTATGTTTGCCATAAGAAGTGTCAGGATAAGTGCCTTGCTGAAAGTCCTCTTTGTGTGGCAACGGCTGAACGTCGTGGAGCTGACCCCGAAGCCAAATCCACCATAAACCGGGCCACTGGGTTAACGCGTCACATCATCAATACCAGCTCGCGTCTGCTTAATCTTCGCCAGATGCCCAAGACACGACTTGAGCAGGTGACTGATTTGGTACCTGGAACTGTGGAGCCTTCACCAAAGCAAACCCCCAACACATCTGACAATGAGAGCAGTGATACTGAGACATACACTAGTGGGGCAAGCCCATCAAAGCAGCCAGCTAGCAGCAGCAGCACCAGTAAACTTGTCCGGAAGGAGGGTGGCTTGGATGACAGTGTCTTCATTGCTGTAAAGGAGATAGGCCGTGACCTGTACCGAGGGCTGCCTACAGATGAGCGCTCACAGAAGCTGGAACTTATGCTGGACAAACTCCAACAGGAAATTGACCAGGAGCTGGAGCACAATAACGCCCTTATGATAGAGGAGAAGGAGGCCACAGATACACGGCGAAAGGCCATAAGCAATACTGCTCTGGCCAAGTCAGGTGAGAGACTTCAGGCCCTCACTCTTTTAATGATCCACTACCGAGCAGGCATAGAGGACTTGGAGTCAGTGGAAAGCATGTCTCCTTCAGAGCAGCAAGGCTTTAAGAGCAAAGCAGAGAGTCTGGATGAAGAAGTCCTGATGGGACCAGAGGTGTATGACAGTGACACATGCAGCCCTGTGGAGGTGCAGTTGCTGGATGACATTAGTGAAGAGCAGATCTGTGTGGAGGCACTCCATTAGAACAGATCTGGAAAGAGATGAAAGTTTAACATGTGGATTGGGTGTGGGCTTTTCAGCCAAATTGTGTCCCATTTTATAATTTCAATACTGAGTGATTTGCCCAGTCCATCTTAAATATCTGGATGGGGTGGTCTTTTCCTTCACACCTTTTGTTTTAACATGCCAATGAAATAATGGTTTTGGGAATTTGTTACTGATGTCTATATTGACACAGTATGATCCCATTGCAAGACTATGATGTCTAAATATTTAGGAGCTCTTGTGTCTTTTATGTTTAATCTCCCCTTTAGTGTGCTGACTATTTGTCTTTCAGTTTCTTTGTTTCAGAGGTTCACTGGAACCCTTATCATCTTGCTTTTGTTGAAGGTCTTTGCAAAATTTGCACATTTTCTAATTTCTGAGGGTGGAGAAGAATAACTCGTAATATTTGTTCGTTGTGAGAATCTCGCCTTGAGAAACAGGCCAATCTGAATTAGAAAAAAAGAGGTAGACATCCCCAGTAAGCAGTCCTCCATTTGCCCGTTAACCTATGCTTACCTTTATCCTTGAATTTTGTTTTGAAAAATATTTACTGATAACTGAGAATTTTGGCAACAGCTCAGCCTTGCCAAAAAGTTGAGTTCAGTTGATTTTTGTTGTGAAATGTTTATGCACAAATACTCTTTTCCTTTTCTTTAAATGTTTGATTGTAATTAAGATTATTTTGCAATAAATGTTGCAAGATGGAAATGTCCTGGTTTCTACTTTTAAAATTTGTTATGCATTGTTTTCTGTGTTCATTTATTAAACTTACTACATCTCATTTTGTTCAGAACACCTCTTCATTCTAAACTCCACCATGGGTCTTTGCTTCATTGTAAAGACCACCATGGATGCAACTTCAAAAATGCTTGTTAATTGTTCATCTTGTTTCTCTGAATAAATGCTACACGTGAGCGCATGTAAATGTTTCTTCAAGCTTGTTTAAAAAGTTTCCTTTCCTGTATGAAAGCCAAAATAACTTCATGTTGATTACATGCTTTTTGCTTTCGGATTCTTGCCCACTCCCTCTTTATTAAAAACATCTGCGATGCAGATCATTACAACCAGAATGTGTTGCTTCCAAAACACATGATCGACATCCAACATAACTTTTTACGGCACATTGCACTGTCACTGTCTGCAGCCTGAAATAATGAGATTCCCTTGGGGAAAAAAGTTTTAAATTTTTTTGTTTCAGAAGCACGCCGTAGTTGGATGACCAGCAAAAACTACAGCTTTTCTTTTAGTTAGTCAGATGCATTTCCCTCTTGGAAAAAAACGAAATTACAGCAAGATGCTGAGCTAGAGAAGTGACAGAATTTTGGAACAGCAATATTAAGGTCTGATGTTCTATGAAAGTAGTGAAGGGATTGTTTTTGGAATACTTTACTTTCTTAAGAGAGGGCAAACACTTTATAGTACTGACTGAATTAGGTTAGGCTTTAGGCCATATCTCTTTAGTCACCACCAACAAAACATGCCATAGTCTCACATCTTGTACACAGTGATTTTTGCAGAATGATACCCTGCCCAAGTTATATTGGTCTTCTGTCATGAGGCTATGATGAACACACCTGCAGTATAAATGCTTCCCTTTTTGTTGTCTTCAGACAACTTCTTGCTTGAAAAACACATTGTAGAATATTGACTAACAATTAAATGAGCAAGCATCACCTAAAATGCATGTTAATGTTCAACAGAAAATTAATAAGCCAGAGTCATAAAATGCAAAGTCTTTCTTTTTTAGATTAATGCTCACAGCATAACCTCCCAGTCCCTTTGGAGTCAGATATTTTTGGAGAAATTTTGTTGCAAATTAAGCTGATCATCAGGAATAAGTCCCAGTGTCTGTGATCCTTTCCTTAAAACTGTGTAGTCTGTGCGCTAATGATACAGGGGGTATTTTGTGAAATAGTGACCTCTCAAATGAGTAGTTAACTTCATACTGCACATTCCTCTATTGGTCTGGAAAGCACTTTTCTTGCTGCTGTTACAATATTTTTTTAAATGACGCTTCTGCCCCCACTCATTCTTCGCACTACCCTTAGGCCTATCAATAGCTGTATAACTGCCCACCACAGCTTTCAGCAGGTGTGTTTGTTTTGAGAGGTGTTATAAAGTTTTGGAGAAAGACTTGTAATGAAGCTTTATTGTACATAACTTCAATAAACAGGAAGAGAATTCCAACCGTTTTGAGTTTTTTTTAATCCCAGTGTTTGATCCAAAATTGACAATCGGAAGCATCAGTATAAGCTGCAAGCTCATACTGTCAACTTCACTGAGTGTTTTTTTAAAACACAAGTACTTAGTCTATAAAGGTCTTTAAACAGACAACTATTTGTCAGTGATCAAAAGTGGAAAAGTTAGTGCAAGACTATTCATTTGCTTCAATTCAGATAAAAGATAGCTTTGAAACACTACTCCCAGTTTTGAATTTGATGCATTCAGTGATGCAAGACTTTTGTGAACTTTCTTAATGTTATCAGGTCAACTGTATTCAATTTTGACCTATTTTTCTGGATTTATGATGCTGAAAAAACATTGGCTGTATTACAGACATATGGTTTATGAGTGCATGCAGGACTGGAACCAGACTGAGAAGACCATTTTAGCCATTATTTGTCATCACTGGCCTAAGGTTTGTTCCATTTATCTCAGAGGTCATAACCTTGATTTAAGATTGTCTACCTAACTGTGTCCCAGTTGCATATTGGAGAACTAGTAGGATTTGTTAATTGTTGCACTTATTGACCATGTGAGGGATTCACAAATCCTCAGTTTATTTATTTAAACTTAGAAATTGCAACTTTAGGCTACAAATGGAATTCACCATAAAACACCCAACTCTTATGAATTAATTTTTTTGTGGGGTACTTAAAATCCTGCCCACACTTCATCAATCCAAAGTTTGGTTGTAATTGGGCCAGTCCACTAAATGTGGAAGTTACCACCTGTGTTGCATATGTTCACCTTAAATTTGACCTAAACACAGATTTATGTTCTTTCACCAAGACATTTTACTATAACTCTGGATCTAGCGAAATAAACTAATTAATTAGAAATACAGAAAAAGCTTTCTAAAAAAAATATATAATTAGTATCTTAAGTAGTAAAAGTGTAGGAAATGCAGGGCTACCTTTTTATCCCTTAGAATAATCCATTGTCCAATTGTTTTTGCATTGCTCAATCTCTAGTTTTAAATGGATGCAGTATGAAAACAAATATATTATGTAACCTTTTTCTTATCTAATACAGTGTGAAATGAAATCCCAAATTCCATCTCTGATTGGCAGATCAGGCCTGATGATCAGGCCTGATGAGACAAAAATAATTATCCAGTAAGATGTTCTGTCAAACAACCAGATATCAACCTAAGCCAGATAAACCACCCTTCATCTCGAAACAACCGCTCCATGTTGTTAGTTTTTCCATCAGCTAAGGTGAGAGATGGAAGTGTAAGATCTGCAACAGCTGATGTCCAGTTTTGTCTGTAAAAACTTTGGTATGAGAAGCTGACTGACCCTGCAGCTCACTATACACCTGCAGCCATGGAAGTGATTGGACCACCGGAATTCTTTGATTGGGTGATGTGACACAATACTTTTGGCTATATAGTGTAACTTAAAATGAGTTCACAAAACCTTCCTTTTAACTATATAAACCAGAAACCTCAAGACAGTTACGCCTTCAATCAACTTTCTGCCGTTTTGATTGTTCAGTCCTGCTAAACGAAATTTCTCTTTAAGTGTTAGTTTTCATATTGGTTTATGTTATGTTGTGCTTTTATTTCTAGAGTCTTATTTATTTCTCTTTAAAAGAAGTAGTCTGATTGTCAATAAGTTAATGTTATTATCTCACTGACTAGCTTCAATAAGCATTCATGATGTATTCTTAAAACCATTTCTTATTTTCATATCTATAAAAACTCTTATTATTCTTGCTTTAGAATATGCAGGAAAATAGCTCCCTGATAATTAGGTGTCCGTCCTTCAGATTATTGTTTAAAATATTTTCTTTTGGCTGCACATTGATGCAGTTGGTAGCACTGTTGCCTTGCAGCCAGAATTTTCTGGGTTCAAATCCTGGCTGGGCTGTTTTTGCATAAGGTTTGCATGGTCTGTCCGAGTACTCTGGGTTCCTCCCAAAATCATAACTGTAAGGTTAGCTGGTCTATCTACATGTCCTTAGGCTACAAATGTGTGCATGCATGATTGTTTGTCCTATGTCTACCTGTGATAGACTGGTGAACTGACCAGGGTGTACCTCTCCCAATGACTGCTGGAGATAGGCACCAGGACTCCTGTGAAACTGCAAGGACAAGTGTGTAAAAAACACTGGCAGAATTAAATTTCTCTGAGAGTGATAAATTCTTGATACATTAAAATACTTTCAGCAGCCTACCAATTCGCTACAGAACTAAGGAAACCCACAAAAAGGTATATTATTTGTGATGATGTTGTGTGTCCAAATTGAAGTAATAATACAGTACAGGTTTGGGCATGACTAAGCGATTGATACGTAGGAATACTAGAAAACTTTAGAATCCACTTAGACCTGTGTATAGTGGCATATTACTGCTAAAAACCCTTGAGCAAAAAAGAGATTCACACGAGAAGTACATGAGTAAAAGAAGATGGCTTTGTCAAGTAAAGTGGACTCTGAAAATCACACATTTAAAGATGAATGGACAGAAGCATACGCTTTCCTTTTAACTTCCGTCAGGTGTAAGGCCAGTCTGCCTTATATGTTTTGAATGAGTTGGACTTATAAAGAGTAGAAATCTAAAGAGACATCATGAAACCGAACAACAGAACTTCAACCAAAGCTATCCGCCTGAGTCTGACGGTAGGACAAGGAGAATAAATGAACTGAGGAGACAGCATGGGTGAGCTACATGGCTGATAACACATCTCTTACAGCACAACAGTGAGCATACGAGTGTTCACTGCGAGGACAGTGAATTTCAGAAAAACACAAAAAGCCTTTCACTAACTCAAAAATTATCAAAGAGTGCATGGAAGCTGTGGCAGAACCACTTTCAGATGGAAAGGAAGGACAACAACTTAAGGAAGAGGTTAAGCAAATTTCCATGCCTGCCACAAGCACAACAAGAAGGACTGGATTGCACGTTTCTGTTCAGCAGATGATATCATCGGCATATGAATAATTGATCAGCAGTGAAAAAACAAAAACTCTAATGTTCATGAAATGTTAAATAAAAAAAGAAATAAATTATTTGGTCAGTTGATTTTAAATGTTCGGACACAAACGTGTTTGGATGATGAAGGTAGTGGACTTCCTGCTATTTTAGTTGGGGACCCCTGGTCTAAACATTTCTGAGGTCCATGCAACTCATGTTGCCCTACCCGACCACTTCTCTGTTATCTTTAAAGGCATAATTTCCATAGAATTTATTAGCCAAAGAGATATGATAAGAAAACACATTTTTAAGGACAGTGCAACTGAAACCTTTAACCCGTAAATGAGCTGGTAGATAACTTTCATTCTATAATTTCAGGCATCAATGATTCCATTGCTCCATTTGGTAAGGGTTGGCTTTGGCAAGAAGTCTGTATGGAGAAATATTCCACCAGTGAGAAGTGAAAAGGGGGTGTAGAAAAATGAAGGTGGCCAAAGACTAGACCACAGGTTCACTAGACATCTATAAAGAGAGATTTTAGAGATTATTTTCCAAGGTCATTAATGAAACGTTAACAATTCTGCCAAATCAACTACCAAATTTTAGAAGAAATTATACATCAACTAAGCTCTACCCCCTGCTTTCTCAATATTTTACCCACATAAAGTTTTGCCTGTGATGGCATCTGATTTAATTCCAATGATAAATCCATCCCTTTTGTCAGTTGTTTTCCCCCAGGCCCTGAAAACAGCAATTATCAAACCTCTATTGAAAAAGAGCAACTTGGACAAGCTGCCACTACAGAACTACAGGCCTATATCAAACCTCCCCTTCATCAGAAAGATTATTGAAAAAGCTGTGTTTCAGCAGTTAAACAACTTCCTAACAATGACCAGCCGCTTTGAGGCCTTCCAGTCAGGCTTCCCTGCTCACCACAGTACAGAGACTGCTCTTGCCAAGGTGTTCAATGACATCCGTATAAATGCAGACTGTGGAAGAACCACAGTGCTGGTATTATTGGACCTTAGTGCAGCATTCAACACTGTTGACCACTCCATTTTATTAGAGCGCCTGGGAAACTGGGTCGACCTTTCTGGTACCGCACTCAATTGGTTTAAATCCTACTTGAAGGACAGGTACTTTTTTGTGTCAGTAGGTAACTTTACATCAGAGACCACAAAAATCACATGTGGCGTTCCCCAAGGGTCCATCTTAGGGCCCCTCCTATTCAATATCTACATGCTCCCCCTAACTCAGATTTTAATAAACAACAACGTAAGATATCATAACTATGCAGACGACACACAGCTATACGTTACAATGTCAACAAGTGACTATGAACCCATTCAAGCGCTGGGTAAATGCTTAGATGAAATCAATGCATGGATGTGCCAAAAGTTTCTTCAGCTGAATGAAAACAAAACTGAAGTAACAATCTTTGGACCAAAGGAGGAGCATTTAAAAGTTAGTACACAGCTTCAGTTAATACAGCTAGAAACCACCAATCAGGTCGAAACCTGGGTGTAGTGATGGACTCAGACCTGAACCTTCAGAGGCACATAAACACAGTAACAAGGTCAGCCTTCTATCACCTAAAGAACATCTCCAGGATTAAAAGACTGTCTCAGCAGGACCTTGAAAAATTAATTAAGTGTTCATCTTTAGCAGAATTGATTACTGCAACGGTGTCTTCACAGGTCTGCCTAAAAAGTCAATCAGACAGCTGCAGTTGATCCAGAACGCTGCTTCCAGCGTCCTCACTAGAACTAAGAAAGTGGAGCACATCAGCCCGGTTCTAAAGTCCTTACAATGTCCTCCCGTATCTCAGAGAATAAACTTTAAAATACTTCTTTTAGTCTAGAGATGAAGACTGAATGTCTTAGCACCAAAATACATTACAGACTTGTCAGTGTATCAACCACCCAGACCTTTTAAGTCTTCTGGCTCAAATCTACTCTGCATACCCAGAACCAGAACCAAACATGGAGAAGCAGCTTTTACTTCTTACGCTTCACTAATCTGGAATAAACTTCCAGAAAACTGTAAAAGCGCAGAAACCCCAAATTGCTTTAAATCAAGATTAAAAACTTATTTGTTAAGAGTGGCCTTTGTGCTATCTGAACATTATTAGTTAAGTTTTCAGTCCAACTTTCCAATCATTTTCTTATTAATTTTGGATCTTTTTTATTATCATTTTCATATTTGTGCTTTTGATAACAGGATTTCTGCTTTTTGGAGTTGGTGGTTACCTGGCTTATCGAGTGATTCGCAAAACGTGGGCGGCTGTTCAAAGTATTCCAAAGCTGCCTGCGATGTTGGATGGAGTCTGTAGAGCGATCAACACTCAAAATGTTAAGAGAGCAGAATCGCAAGCTGGACACAATTCTTGAACAGAATCGCAGCCTGGCAGCGGGTAGACTCAGAGGTTAAAGGATATAATCTTGGAGAAGTTGTACGCTCCAGATCTGCGGAAAATACCAGAAATTTGGCTATTTGGATTCGCAATTGAGACATACCAGTAAAACTCTTAAGGTGGTTGGAAATTCACAACTGCCTGAACCACAACATTTATTGTTTTTCTAAATCCGGCGCCCCAATGTGGTCTTGGCAACTTCTGCTAACTGGCTATCGACAAAATATCTCCTGGAGGTTATATAAACACGACGCTCTTCCCCAGCTCTCCCCTACCAGCTGTGTGCTGATAGGACTATGCAGCCGATTGATAAAACTTCCACCTCTCTTCTCAAGGACAATGGCGCTTCTATCAGTGTTGACAGTCTAATTCTTGCAAACACACTCAGACTTACATATTTTCGCACCCTTAAGATTACCCTTGCTGAATCTTTACTTATGTGTGTGTTGCTTCCCCTGCTGAGGTTTTTTGTACTACTTCAGACTCTATTCTGCTAAGAATATGATTTTTTTGCCCCTCCTATCTTACTTTACCTAAATGTGTGATTTCATTACTTTTCATAGATTTTAAGATATCTCAGAAGGATTGCCAGCAAAAGCAAATTATAATTAGTATTTGAAAATTTTACTACAGCTTTTTTTACACCAATGACCAGAGATTTTTAGATTTCTTAGAAGGATTCATAGATTTTTAGATTTCTTAGAAGGATTGTATTACAACAATTTCATACCACTGAAAGCCAAACATTATTAGTATTTAAAAAACTTTGGACCTACCAGTGACCCAGCTTCTCTACTTAGACTTCAGTGAGTGCCCATGACTGTTACTATTTGAATGATGGGACCACAGCTGCCTCATACCAGCGACCTCAAGGATTAATATTATCATTGTTCTTCTAGCACAGGATGAATTTCTTACCACAGAGGACTTAATTGGCTAATTACCTCTATTAGAAAGACTGGATTATAACCAGCTCTTACCAGTAAACCCCCAAGGATATTTAATGACATTTGCTTTGTTTCCCTGTGTTTGATTTTCTGTATCATTGTAAAGTTTTTCCTCGTGTACAACGCTTTGAGTGGCTTGTTGCTGAAAAGCACTATATAAATAAACTTGACTTGACTTGACTTTCATTATTCATTTTTATTCTCTTTATTTATTTTTGTTTGTTATGCCACTGTAATACACTTTTTAATTTAATGTCTCTTTCTCTTTTTTCATGTACAGCACTTTGAATTGTCCTACTACTGAAATGCCCTATATAAATAAACTTGCCTTGCCTTGCCTTGCCTTGGAAAAATCAAAGAATGCTGAGCTTGTTCCTGAGCTGAAGAATGTGTTCAGTTCATTGGCTCTGTCCAGACATCCATCTGTTTAATCCTCCTTCTGCTTGAAGCCTGTAATCATCTTCATCCCTGACAACACACCTCTGATATTGTTTTGCTGGAGCTTGCTCTCTAGGTTCTTCTTGTACACCTCTTTGCTATCTCTTATCTTGACTCGAAGTTGCTTCTTGCTGGAAGATTTGTACATAAATTATCATTGCTTAGTTTTAAAAGGTTCATTATCCTTATGATTTACCATTAAAATACATTTTAATTTATTTAGTTTGGTGAACTTTAATAGAAGTGATTTGAATACTTTTCACATTTATTTTTGAAGTACTTTTATGAACTATTAACAGAATTGTCATCTTGCCTTAGAGTTTCATTTGGGTGGTTGCCATGCAGACTGAGCATTAACTCGTGTGTGTGGAGGAGTTCTGGGAAGGAGGCTGTTCGCACCCCAGCCAATCTTCGTGTCCCTGAATGCCAGATGTGGACGTGTGGGCTGTATCAGTATCTGGACAGAACCAATTTTATTCAGTGGGACTTGTATTTGTGAAACTGTGTGTAGCCACACCCACGTTGCTGTAACATGAGTGTTTTTTTTCTTCCTTTCTTCAATTAAGGGCTGTGACACAGGGCAGCTCCTCTGAGAGAATGGTCTGTCGCTCCCTGGCCAGCCAAAGATAACTTTGACTCACTTGTGTCTTCATTGCATACCTTCTCTGAGTTTATCAGTGTGTCTAACTCTGACACTTCTGTATACTCCTCGATAAGTCACTGTCTCCCTTTCTGAATGCTGTTTTGTTCTTGTTAAGCAGGTCCTTTGTTTTCAGCTATCCACACAGAAGTGTGGAGGACAACTGTTGGTGGAATGTAAATCTTTGCCAAAATAACACTGGTGAACTCTCTCAGTAAATAATATGGATGAAAACTAACTGCTTACACTTCAGGACCTGGGTTTCAGAGACGACACTTAACAGTATTATGTCCTGGATTACACCATCTGTTATTCACAAGTACTGCTAATCCACATCCTTTGCGTTGCTGCTCCTGTTTAAATCTCTGTCTGCTCATATGGGTATACTCTGGCTAGGTCTGTGTAAGGGCTCAGAGTTCATTTAACTTGTTTCCCAGAGAACACTGGATTCAATTAGAAATTCAACATTAAAAGTTTCTTATCTCTTTCTATTTTTTTGTTTGTTTTTGGAATATAAATGCCCATTTATAATTCTGAAAGGATATATACTACATTTGAACAATTTAAAACCGAAAGAGATGAGATAAAAGATATTTGGATGGTGAATTAAATGACTAAAATGCAACATTGTGTAAAATGTTAATAAAACAGATTACAGTGATTTGCAAATCCTTTTCGACTTCTATGCAATTGAATACACTACAAAGTCTAGATATTTAATGTTACAACTGGTCAACTTTTTTTTTTATTTGCAGACATCATACTCATTTTGAATTTGATGCTTACTGTTGTAATTATAGATTATTGATTAATTGAATATTTATCAAGAATTATAATTAAAATCATAATCCGATAAAATTAACTCCTTAACCAAAATCCTCGTTTATGAATTGAAACCAGAGCTGTCCTCTGGTGTTGTAATTATGGCTCAAGGCCTCTGATAAATACAATTATTAAATGTCACTGTTTAATCAACCGTTTCTGCCGAAACGTGGGGAACTTTGCCTTATTTTGACTGCCAAATCACTCTTGCACAAAATAAACACAAAACGCCTTCTCTTTATCTACGTGAAAATTTATTAAATCAATCAGCCTGATACAATCAACTCTCCGATTCAATAATCTTCACCTACTCAAACATGCAAAGTTCTACACCAAAGGGTAAAATATCTAACTAACAAAATAAAGCAAAACAGCAGTGTGTGTGTATTGAATCAACCAGCAGTTATGGCAAAAGTGGTAATATGACAAAGGAATGTGGTGTTGAACTGAGTTTGGGAGCAGCCCAGGCGGTCATAGAACCCCCAAAGCAAAGTTGTAAACTCAGCTTAGACAAAGAGTCATAAACCTTTTGGCAGCAAGTTAGCAAGCAGTAAAGTTGGAACAAAGAAAATGGTGAATTTCACCATGAGGTTACTGTCGTAGTCCAGTATTACCGGCGCTCCGGTGTTCACCCGGGAAAGACAACTTGTGAGACGCGGCGGCCTCAGCGGTCAATACAGCACATCAGGGTTCAATACAATGTTGCATGCAAATACAATTTCATAACATCAGACTATAAGTTGCGATTCTGATCGCACTAAAAATCCTATCTCTCTCTACCCTGCCCAGACTACTTCCAATAAAGAAACCAAAGAAAATAATAAAAGATGGGTATTACTTTGTGGAGCAATCCTTCAGGGCTGCCAGCGTGAGGGGGAGAAGAGGAGGGGGAAAGTTGGAAGTTAACGTGCGTCCACGGTTAACTTTGGGAAGAGCGGTCAATCCTTTGGCCTCCTTGGCGAAAGGGAAAAATATGATCTGACCGTCAGCAGTCGACTAGAACAAAAAACAAGGTGGCGATCCGTCTCCTTGAAACTCCGTGGTTTTTTGGTTACGTGTTAAACTAACACATTCGATCGGTAAAGTTGAAATTTCTGGCCGCCTTATTCCAGAAATTTCTGTCATGAACGTTCTTTTCGTTGGCCAACGAACGAGAATAAAGGAAGACTCCACGTGGGACCTCTTATTCTCCAGAGGACGCTTCAGTTGCGTGGTAACCGTGTTGAGGTCTCCAGCTGAAGGCAAGGTTTAAAGCGTCCGCCTTCCCATATAACCTCGTGTGACGTCAGACCTCTTGTGACGTCAGACTTGGGACGTCCCCGTCCTACCAGCCCCAGTGCCCACTGGGATTTGTAGTGGCGGACAATACTGCATACAAAATGGCCGATGATGTCGGAAGCCCTGGTGGTATCCAGCAATGTGTAAATGGTCCAATATTCAGCAAACAAGTGGTCCAACATTACAAAACATTCAAAAATAGCTAGGGCAGGGGCAACAAAAGACTGGGACAGTTAAGGAATGCATTCCACAGCTGAAAAGGTCAATTGGAAACAGATGAGTGTCGTGACTGGGTATAAAAGGAGCATCCCCAAAAGGCTCAGTCACTCACAAGCAAGACTGGGCAAGTTTCACACTTCACAACTGTGTGAGCAAATAGTCCAACAGTTTAAGAACGTTTCTTAAGGAACAACTGTAAGGAATTTAGGGGTTTCATTATTGACAGTACATAATATCATAGAAAGAGTCCCAGAATCTGGAGAAATCTCTGCGCGTAAACGGCAAGGCCGAAAATCAGCATTAAATGCCTGTGACCTTCGATCCCTCAGGAGCACAGCATTGAAAACCGACATCAACACATATCATCGCTACATTTACAAATAAAAGTTAAAGCCATTTATCAACAACACCTAGAAACGTTGCTGGCCTCTCTGAGCTCGAGGTCATCTGCTGTGGTCTGATGAGTCCACAGTTCACATTGTTTTTCAGTATAATGGATGTTGTGTCCTCCAGGCCAAAGAGAAAAAGGACTACTTAAATTAATAAAAGCCAGCATCTGCGATTGGTGCCTTTAGTTTATATTTCCTGAGTTAGTTATTAGTTGTTTTGCTAATTTATTATAATGATTTGTGAACTCAGGCTGTGGGGTGTTTTCCACTCAGTTTGGACATATGAAAGTTACTGAAAGGAGTCAGAAACAGGGAAAGTGAATGAGGCAAGAACTGCAAGGAAGGAAGAGAGAATCACCTGGTTAAACGTGCTTTTCTTCTGTTGTATGAGCCAATAGCTCCAAGTAAAAATAGTTTTTTTCTTTCTGCTAAATATGGCAATTTTGGTATTTCATCAACTAAGGAAAATAGTTAAATAATTAAAGAAAATTTAATATTTAAAGGATTATCCTAGTTTCCTAGAATCTAAAAATATCCAACTCTAAACGGTATCTGAAACAAAAATCCTATTTTATTTGTTAAATTGTAATTTTCTGTATGTTATACGCTCTAATATTTTTGGAGAGGATTGTGATTATATTATGTCTCTTTTAGAATAGTAAATGTCTGATATAAGAGGAGAGAGGATGAAAATAGAAAGAGTGATAGAAAGAAGAGTAAAGCTAAGAACAGGGAAAGAGCAGATGAGTGTTAGAAAAAGGAGAGTAAAGAAGACAGACATTACTACTGCTATTTATTCGTCTTATTACTCTTAGGGAACGCTAACAACAGTGTGGTTATACTTTCCTGCTATTATACTTGATTTTTATAGTTTCGTTATGAATAACTATTTTAACATAAACGAAACTGTAACTGTACCAATGTTTTCATTATTTCTTGATAATATTTATTTCTTTTCATCTCTGAGCTGGAAATGTCCACAGATTTTATTTTAGAAAAAAGACTAAAACTATAACTGAAACTAATAAAAACTAAACTGAAACTAAGAATTTCCAAAAAATAAAAACTAAACTAAACTAGCAAACAAATGCTAAAAACGAATTAAAACTAAAATAGAATTGAAAATGTGAAGTCAAAATTAAATAAAAATAAAAACTAAACGAAAATTCCAAAACTGTTAAAACCTGCATGGTACTTATCAATGCAAGATGTATTTAGTGGTAAATGCGGCTCAACATAGAACATTTATGTATCTGTTAACACCTGAATCTAAACACCTGTGGGTCTGAGTGTGAGCGCGCTTGTGTATACAAGGTTTCTCCATTAAAATATGCAATAGTAAGTGTGAGGAGCCACAGACCTGCCTCCCTGGACCTGAGACAGACACGGTGGAGATCCGAGCCACAGACATCCAAAGGCCCCCCAGAGAACAGGAACCCCCAGCCTCAGGGGAACCAACCAGCAGCCACAATGCAGAAGCCCCAGGGAGCTGTGGTGACGAACCCACAGGCCCATACCAGAAGAGATCCAGCCATAGACCCAAGTCCCCAGGACACATAACTCCTCAAGCAGAGGCTCGACAGAGCCAAGGGGTCCAGGCCCCGGCAAGCAACCAGTAGTGAGCTGGCACGTACCAAAACACCCAGCCCTGGACACCGAGAATCACAAATACACAAGCAGGCAGAGACACCAGCCACCGGTAGGGACTGTGGCAGGGAGGAAATAGGCCCCACATTTGATGGGGGCATAAACTGATCGAGGAGAGTGATAGAGTTAGAAAACTGATAAACACAGGCAAGTGTAATATAAGACACAAGTGAACCAAGTAAGTTTGACTTGCAAGGGTGAGACAGTCCTCTGCCAGAACAGCGACTTCCTTCTCACAAAGGGAAAATCCATGCACCAGCTTTTTATTTACAACTCACATTCCTACAAGTAAAAAGCGGGAATTGGTTCAGCCAATTCTTACAGAGATTTCAACCTAAAAGAGTAGTCATACCCATATATGGTATAAGCTTGTCATGTCCAGAGAGTGATCCACTCCAGACCGCATTCCTTAACCTTCCACAAACCCTTTTTCACACTAAAAAACAATCATCTTAACTATAGTAGAACTTCAGACATAAACATGATTTAAACTAAACAATGATAACTTATATACATTTTTCCAACAATTCCCTCCTGTTTATTATTGGTTAGTTTAATATCACATCCATGTATACACTTCCAAAAAGCTTTATGCATATACTTCATTAAAACATTAAACTATTGTTAGGTTTAATGATTTCTCCCCCATAGTGTCATCATTGTCCTGGTCCTCGTCGAAAGGTTGGTAATCTTGGGACAACATTGTATCAACAATTCCTCAAACCATCCCTAATATCATTGCTCTGATACAGGGAACAACACACAGAGTAAAAAGGCAGAACAACAATAACACAACGATGACAGGGGTCATGATTTTCAAAAGCAGTTGCCACCACGGTCCTGAAGTAAGCCAAGTAGAAAGGCTTCCTTGGCCGAGATGGACATCCTGCTGCATACCCCTTTTAATTTCATTTCATTGGCATATAGCATCGCTCACTCTGTGTCCATCTTCGCCGTTGGTCTCATCAGGGATGTAGGTGTAGCAGGTCTCGTTCAGAAGAGCACAAACTCCCCCAATCGAAGCCGTCAGCAGGTCCAACACCATCCTGTCCTGCAACACCAGGGTTCGAAGAGCTGTGACTTCTGTGGACAGTCCTGTAAGAGCTTTTGTGGTTGCATTAACAAACAGTCCCAGTCGATAATCTATAGTTTCTAATCCAAGCATTTTCTTTCCTACGCCCAACCATGGGAATAAACTTAGCAAAACCTTATTTCCTGTTGATCTATGCTTGAATTCCTCAGGAACATCTGATCCCCACACACTCATGTGGCTTCACACAGATGAGTTCCCACTTAGTCCTATTTAGGGAAGGTTGAACTGAAATGACATAAGTGTGGTCAGTGACATAAACAGGTGCACAAACACCACTCCAACTTGGAGGTAACTGCAAATAAATGGCAGTTCCAGTGAAATCCATCTATTGCATAAGTGCCCTTTAGATCATGGACCTTTCCCCCTGGTTCAGCTTGGTGGGAAGGATAATAGTAAGTAGTGTTACACATGCGCATTGGAATAGTCCCCACTGGGATGGAACCGGTGCCCACGACACAATGAGAAAAATAGGAATCAGCTGAAGGCTTTTAACTGCATTTTGTGGACATCCTGATAGTAAAGAATTACAATAGTCCAGCCTTGAAGTAACAAATGCATGGACTAGTTTTTCAGCATCAATCCTGGACAGGATATTTCTAATTTTGGCAATGTTCCGGAGATGATAAAAGGAAATCCTAGAAACCTGTTTAATATGGGATTTAAATGACATGTCCTGGTCAAAAATAACACCAAGGTTTTTTACTTTATTATCGGAGGTCAATTTAATGCCATCCAGGTTAGGTGATTGACTAAGCAGTTTCTTTTTTAAAGACTCCGGTCCAAAGACGACAGCTTCTGTCTTGTCTGAATTTAGAAGCAGAAAATTTAAAGTCATCCAAGTTTTTATGTCTTCAAGACATGCTTGTAGTCTATCTAACTGGTTGGGCTCATCAGGATTTATGGATAAGTAAAGCTGAGTGTCATCAGCGTAACAGTGAAAATTTATTCTATGCTGCCTGATAATTTTACCTATTGGAAGCAAATATATAGTAAAGAGAATTGGCCCAAGTACTGAACCCTGTGGTACTCCACAACTAACCCTGGAGTTTAAAGATGATTTATCATTTACATGAACAAACTGGAATCTGTCAGACAAATAAGATTTAAACCAACCTAGCGCTGTTCCCCTGATCCCTACAGCATATTCCAGCCTTTCAAAGAGAATATTATGATCGACTGTATCAAATGCAGCACTGAGATCTGTGTGTCGCTGAGCGGGGAAAATCTATTAGAAACGCAGACGGGTTAGTGGTGACCTGTGGGCTGAGATCTAGGACTATGCTGCCTACGTACCGTCACCCAGCCGGCCTGAGGCCGCAGCTGCGCGGGAGGACTGCTACGGGGAGCTACCCTCGGTGGCTCCGCGCTGGCTAAGGGGCCTCGGCTATCTGCTGGTTTTTCAACAGCGAGGAGCTGGGCCTCCAAATCTGACACCCTCGCCTCCAAAGCTACAAAAATGCTACATTTATTACACGTACCATTATCACTAAAGGAGGCAGAGGAGTAACTGAACATCTGACACAGAGAGCAGGAGAGAGGAGAAGACTCGGAGAGAGAAACAGCAGAACGGGTAGCCATGGTGGAGCTAAAGCTAACGCTAAGCTAGCGACCCCTTACCACTACTAGAAAAAACCGTGTAAAACACGGAGAGTCCCCAAACGTTAAATACAGCAACAGAAAGTATGTACTTTAACGTGCTTATGTATTATAACAAGTAAGAGATATCACAGTAGAGAGAAATCAGATCAAACGAGAAAGCCTTCACACACCAAACAATCCACCAAGTGCAAAACAGGAAGTGACGAATACGCCTTACCACGCCTCCTCTGTACTATGTACTTTTATACTGTTTACTCTAGTTTATTATTATTATTATTCGGACTCCGCTCTATTTTTATATATTTATCTAACAGGGGTATAGTTTTTATATATATTTTTGTAGCCTACCATCAAATCAAAACAGAATTCCTTAACGGGCCCCCAACATCTCCCAGAAAACAGACTTCTAGATCAAACACCTAGTTTTGATCCGGTTTTCCGCATTGAGTTATACTCTCGGAGATTGCAGGGGTTTTAGACTGAGATTTGATGGCACCTAATATCCAAATCAGAATTCCCCACGACACACCTCAGCAGTCAACAACTTTATGTTAACAACAGCAAGGGTTCGGGTTGTCTCACTGAGTGAATCATGTGATTCTGCATTCATACACACCCCCTGTTTATTATCAGCCCTCTTCAAAAACTGCAGTTCTGTTAAAAGCCGAGCATACTGGCTCGCATACTTATCTAGCGCTAACGCCAAGCTTACCGGCTTACGTATTTCTCTTTATATACTTAGTTGGTTCTGTCTTACCTGTGCGTTCATTCACACTCTCAGTCGGAATGCGATGATCCACCTTCCCGGTGACCCTCGGTCGATTCGGCGGTTACCAACACAGAATTCACTGTGCAGGATTTTCGTTCTCCAGACGTTCTGGAGGCTGCGCAGACTGAAACCCCACACACACCGCAGGGCCCTGGGCGGCAGATTTCTAGCGATCCGGCTCAAAGGACCAAGAAATGATAGAGTTAGAAAGCTGATGAACACAGACAAGTGTAAAATAAGACACAAGTGAACCAAGTAAGTTTGACTTGCAAGGGTGAGACAGTCCTCTGCCAGAACAGCGACTTCCTTCTCACAAAGGGAGAAATCCTTGCACCAGCCTTTTATTTACAACTCACATTCCTACAAGCAAAAAGCGGGAATTGGTTCAGCCAATTCTTACAGGGATCTCTACCTAAAAGAGTAGTCATTCCCATATATGGTATAAGCTTGTCATGTCCAGAGAGTGATCCATTCCAGACCGCATTCCTTAACCTTCCACAAACCCTTTTTCACAGTAAAAAACAATCATAGGAATCATCTTAACTATAGTAGAACTTCAAACATAAACATGATCTAAACTGAACAATGATAACTTATATACATTTTTCCAACAGAGAGGGAACGGCCCAAGACCCAACCTGGCAAAACAGGCATACACATTCATAATCACACATTCCCACCCTCATGCGTACACATAAAAACACTCACACCCACGCACCGAACGTAAAGACACACAACAATGGACATTGTACACTCACTCACACTCCCCATACATACTCTATACTGCCAGGTGCAGGTGCCGATACTCCAGATGGGCAACCAGCCCCCGACACGCCCCAGCACTAGTGCCAGCACCGCCCAAACCTAAGTAACCCCAGCCACACACAGAACAAACTCACCTGTGTTAACAGAAACGGATAACAATGTATTTTCAATTGATTGTGGTCGTGTAAACAGGGTAAGCATGTGGTATCACATGTCTGCTGCTGTAAATGCTACAATGGCATTTGGGGCAGGTTGCATGCTATAGTCAGCTGGGATTGCAATTTAGTTGATTTTTCGCTTGACCTCTGTGAGGTTTACATATGGCTTGACATTTTTTCAGGAAGTAAATAAGTTTTGTGTAGTGTCTGCTAACTTCCTGTCCACTGCTCTGAGCTATTGCAAACTGTGGCAATCAAAGACAAAGAGATAAGACAAAGCATTTTATCATTTACTGGTCCTAATCACAAATCAGAGTGATTAAACAGAGTATTTGTTAAGATAAAGACTGTATGGTTGTACATGACTCAAAACTACACCATACCTTTGTCTGCTCATATAATTTCATATCACGTTAGTCTCTATTAATGTTAATGTTATTTCTTCCTCAAGGAAGAGATATATGAAGATATGAATATAGACAGTAGCTCTCAATAGACAGGCTGGGTACATATTGAATTTAGACTTCCTGCAGTGCAAGTGAATGGACACACATGGAATTATGAGGTTAACAAAAAGTGTGAAATAACTCTAAACATTTTTATATTGTAGATTATTACAAAACAGCCACCCTTTGCTTTGATGACTGCTTTGATCTCTTGGCATTCGCTCTATGAGCTTTATGAGGTGCTCACCTGAAATGGTTTTTCAAAGAATCCTGAAAGAACTTCCCAGACGTTCATTGAGAGACAGCCGGAGGTTAATATTTTAGTCATTACAGCAGGTTTGCTACATAATTATGTGTTCATTCACTGTTTTGATGCCTTCATTGAGAATCTACGTACAATGTAAATATTGTAATATATAACTATATATCTATATATAGTCAGTCAGTCATTTTCTACTGCTTATTCCATAGTGGGTCGCGGAGAAGCTGGTGCCTATCTCCAGCAGTCTACGGGCGAGAGGCGGGGTACACCCTGGACAGGTCGCCAGTCCATCGTAGGGAAACACACAAACAACCATGCGTACACACTCATTCATACACCTAATGGCAATTTAGAGTGACCAATTAACCTAACAGGTATGTCTTTGGACTGTGGGAGGAAGCCGGAGTACCCGGTGAGAACCCACGCATGCACGGGGAGAACATGCAAACTCCATTCAGAAAGATCCCCAGCTGGGAATCAACCCTAGATGTTTCTCTTTCAACACAGCCAGTGGGTACTTTTTGTGACGTCATTGCAAAAACCTTATTGGGAATGGGATTGTTATGTCACACTACAGCACAGCCCCATGTTAGGATCTACACTAGTTGAACTATTGTTTTTTTGATTGTTTATCACCACTATTCTCAACAAGTGCACCTTGCTATTTACACAGGTACGTATAACACAATGTGGTGAAAAGGAAATTGCTGCCGATGCTTTGGCCACCTTATGTGCTGGTGGTGTTGTAAAACTTTACTAGATTTAAAATAAGACAAATTATTGTTCATATAAATCTTCCATGAGTTATCTAAATTACTTTGTTTTGAGTTTTCATGTGCAAATACACGTGCTGTCTAAGCAGAGGTAAAACACACTGACAACATATTGCAGTATTTGATATTTTGGTGAAATGCCCTGCAATGGAATGGCGACCTGTCCACGGTGTACCCGGCCTCCCGCCCATAGACTGCTTGGGGATAGGCACCAACTTCCACACTATGGAAGAAAATGACTGACTGACTGACTGATGACTGCTAAAATTACAAAGACAATTAACAAAATTGTTAACTCTGCAGGAGTAAAATGAAATATCTCCTTGTCCGGAAATTCATATGGATCCAACCCTTTAAAAAGCCTCATGTTGTCAAGATCATTGGCTGTACCCTCTTTCCCAAAAAATACAACCGTCCCTTGAGTTTTCTCTCCAGATTCTCTTTTTACTACTCTGTCAATGTGGCTCTCTTTTGACCCCCACCTATAGACCATTATTATAAGAGTAGATGCCCGCCTCCATCCCAGAATGCAATGTAGTGTGACATTTGTGTTCATTCCCTATCACTGTTTAAAACAACTGATGTATAGCTTTTGTTTGGTCCACAAGCTAAAAGAGAAACTAAAATGCTAGCTGGAAGTCCTCAAACTTTTGGTTCCTCTTTTTAAAATTACATTACGAGACATAGAGTTGCATAATTAGTTCCACAAATAAATGTTCGGCATGTGTACTGTTGTACACATGTGTGCCAAACCGAAAGGGCTTTACCAACGTTTTTCAGAACAAATACATGTATTATTACACCTCTAACATGTGTAGTCTTTTTAAGGCCTTGGAAATGCAGATTGGAATTTGTGTAACAATGCAAATCAAAGTGTTTTTGCACCATTTATGCAGCTGTTATGTTGAAACTGCTATAATCTGGCGTGAGACGGTTTTTACTGCTTTTAAAGGAAGCTATATTATATCATAAATCCTGGATTAAGATTGCTTCCTTTTGAGGATCTCAGAATAATTTAATAGCTTTTTTTTTTTGCACATTTTTGTAACAGAAAAATGTCAACTGTCCCTGCTACCGTGATTTGAGAAGAAAAACGTTCCTGTTTTTGTTGATAACAGAGGTATTGTGTGAGCATCTGCAAAGTAATTGAAGCCCCTTTTTAAGATGGACAGGCTGATTATAGTGTGCCGGCTCCCACATCTCCTTGTCATGGCAACTCATTGTGCTGTCCTACAGCATGCATTTCAGGCAATCAACATGAGCATTTCCTGGAGCGTACTGAAAAGCTTCCATGTTACTTGATTCATTCTGAGCTTTCATCGTTGGAATGTGAAATCAAATGTAAAACAACACAAACATTTTTAAATGCTCAAATTATTTTAAATGTTGATGGTGCTGAAAATCCAACTGTCACTGTATGTGAGTTCAGCATTATAATTTCTATGGAGAGAGCAGCTTTTTCAGAGTAAACTACATTTGACATAGGATCTCATGTGCCCTCAAATAAAAATAGAACAAACAAACCCCAGTGGATGACAACTGAGCCCACATAAAGATTTGGAAACAGAATATTCCAGGTGAAAGATATTTTAAAAAAGGAACACCAACAATCTTAAAAATAAAGTAATCATTACTCCTGGAGGATGTTTGAGGAGCTAAAAGGAAAGATATTACACATATGACAATGGACAATTTGTTTAACAGCAAAAATAGAATGAAGAAATCACCTGTCAATTGAATTTCTAGAATAAAACACATTAAAAAACACATTAACCCTACCTGCACAAATCTAAAATGCCTTTAAGTCTACAGTACAGAATGCTTGAAGAAGGGAAGGCAAAGCTTATTTTCCATTTGCTATTGGGGGATATTGAAACTGAAGTTATGAAGACTATTACATTTTATTGGTGAAACTCATGCTTTGGTAAATTGCTCTATGATCACAATGAAACACGCTGGTATAGATTCTCAGTCATCCAGGACATGACTGGTGCAGGGGAAAGGGAACACAGGTGGTTTAAGAGAGGAGTGAAAGACACCTAAACATGAGCTTTCATTATTTAGGAAGCTAATGACTCTGTGTCTACCTGTAACACCTATCTGGAGAGGGGCATCATCCAAGCTTCTGCTGGCAACTTAAAAACAACTTAATGCTCGCCCTCTACCGATGATCCACATGGCCCTGTCTTTCAGTGTTTAACCCTTTCTCTCTCCTAGACATAGCTACTGACTGAGCTTTTACTGTAACTAACTCTATGTGCTCTCTTCAGATTCTAAACTTGAAAACTGGCTCAGAGTTTATCTGTTCCTTCTTTCTAGATGAAACGACTAAAGGAGCTACATCCATTAACATTTACCTTTTCCTTCCCGTAGAAAGTACTCCTGGATCAGTGCTTCTTTGTTCTCTTTGTGTTTCTGCTCTGTTCTCTCTAACCCCCAGTCGGTCGTGGCAGATGGCCGCTCACACTGAGCCCTGTTCTGCTGGAGGTTTCTTCCTGTTAAAAGGGAGTTTTTCCTATCCACTGTTGCTACATGCATGCTCAGTATGAGTGATTGCTGCAAAGTCAACGCCAGTGACTGTCCACTGTCTCTACATGCTCATCCGGGAGGAGTGAATGCTGCAAGTCACTGACTGGATGCAATCTGCTGGGTTTCCTTAGATAGAAAAACCTTTTATCCAATTTGAATAAATAACAGAATCTGACTGCACTGTTCAATGATTAAGATTAGTTGGAATGTATGTACCTGACTTTTGTGAAGTGCCTTGAGACGACGTGTTGTGAATTGGCGCTATATAAATAAACTGAATTGAATTGAATTGAATTAATGTTAAGTCACAGCTTCTGATTCTGCATGCTGGGACAAGAGCACAAAGCTTGGATAGATTGTTGTGGTCTGCTCAGAGATGCTCAAGGGAAACAGAAGAAGGAAAGATTGTAAAAGATTTTATCAGACCACTTGATGAAGCTCATTGAGAGAATGCTAAGGGTGGACAGCAGTAATCAAAGCAAAGAGTGTCTATTTTGAAGAATCTAAAATATAAAGTGTCCTCATTACTACGGCGGCCGCATTGTTCCGTCTGTCGATCTCCCACTCTATTCTCCCCTCACTTGTGAAGAAGACCCCAAGATACTTGAACTCCTACACTTGAAGCAGGAGCTCCCCTCCAACATGAGGACAGCAGGCCACCTTTTTCCGGTCGAGAACCATGGCCTTGGACTTGAAGGAGCTGATCTTCATCCCAGCCGCTTCACACTCGGTAGCAGAACCACGTCATCTGCAAAAAGAAGAGATGAAATCCCCTGGTCCCCAAACCAGACCCCCTCCAGCCCTTGGCTGCGCCTAGAAATCCTTTTCATAACTGTTATGAACAGGACCGGTGACAAAGGGCAGCCCTGCCAGAGTCCAACATGTAACAGGTTCGACTTAGTGCCGACAATGCGGACCAAACTCCTGCTACACTTGTACGTAGACCGGATGGCCCTTGATGAAGGGCCACGTACTCCTGGAGCACCCCCCGCAGGGCACCTAGAGGGACATGGTCGAATGCCTTCTCCAGGTCCACAAAATCTATGCTCACATGTTGTGCACGGGCTGGAGGGAGATGAGGAGGGACTGCAGTGTGCGGGGTGGGGGGTTGTGTCCTCTTTTTGTATATGGGGTCACTGACATTTGAATCGACTGAGCGGTGATGGTGGAGCTGAGCTGGTTAATGTTTCTCTCTGGGCAATCATTGCAGTGGAGCTTGCGCTGTGTGGGTGTATCTTCGTCGGCTTTTTAGGGATGGAGCTCATCTGTGGGCGTGTGCACCTGTGGGGAGGGGATTCATGGCGTTTGGGGTCGGGGGCATGTGTTCGATATTTGTGTCCTGGTTGGGGGTGACCCTGTGGGGAGATTCATGTTGAGGTTCATGGGGTTGAGATCAGAATTCTGGTTGGTGGACTCATTTGGACCAGGTAGACCCCTCTTTTGTACATGGACCTCTGTCCGAATGGGAATGGAGGTCATTGTGGACTGGGCAGAGGGTCGGGGTCCGGAACGGGGTTCCTGAGGTTCGGGTGGTGCTGGCACAAGGGTTAGGGTTAGGGTTGGTGCTGGGGCATTCTGCCTCTAGTATAGAGTATAGACTGTGTATGGGGAGTGTGAGTGAGTGTACGACGTCCATTGTTGTGTGTCTTTATGTGGGGGGGTCCCCACCACACTCCCTGCGGTTCTGGCGTCTCTGCCGGCTGGTGCACTTGTGGTTCTCGGTGTCAAAGCATCCAGCCCCGGACACCGGGGCTGGATGCTTTGATGTGTGCCGGCTCACTGCTGGTGGCTGCTTGTTGGGGCCTGGGCCCCTGGGCTCTGTCAGGCCTTTTTTTGGGGAGTGATGTGTCCCGGGCTCTGGGCTCCCTGGGTCCATGGCTGGATCTGTTTCAGCATAGCCAGCTGCCTGTGGGCTAGTCCCTGCAGCTCCATAGGGCTTCTGTTTGGGGGTTTGCAGTAGTTGCAGCGGTGGTTTTCCTTAGGTTATCCAGCACCCCCGACAGGGACACTGAGATATCCAGGGAACTCTGGACCACCGCTTGGCCCGTTGGCCAACAGTCAGAGACCTGTCCCTGACCTGAAGGCGCAGGGATGCGACCCTCTCGTCCACTGGGGTAAACCACAAAACAAGACGACTGAGCTCCGGGGTCAAACCCACCCCAGCCCACCGCCTCTCCATGCAGAACACTCCAGAGTAGAAGAGACTCCAATCTCTCTCAAGGAGCTCTATATATATATATATATATATATATATATATATATATATATATATATATATATATATATATATTATATATATATATATATATACACACACAACACATTTGTTGTAAAGCTCCCACCTTGCAGCCTACTCATAGGTCAAGCTTCTTAGAGTCACCGAGCCCAGCACCTTCCAGCGGTCTGCAGCAGAGGGTGGTTCCTACAACTTGCAGCAACTTGGGGCTGGGTTTCTTCTGCACCACTTACACCACCTGGTTTTAGACCACAATAATTTATTAGTATGGTGTAGGGCCTCCTTTTGCGGCCAATACAGCGTCAATTCGTTTTGGGAATGACATATACAAGTCCTGCACAGTGGTCAGAGGGATTTTAAGCCATTCTTCTTGCAGGATAGTGGCCAGGTCACTACGTGACACTGGTGGAGGAATCGCACCCATCTAGCACAAGTATTGGGCCAAGGGAATGCCATGATATGGCAGCCCAAACCATCACTGATCCACCCCCATGCTTCACTCTGGGCATGCAACAGTCTGGGTGGTACACTTCTTTGGGGGTTCTCCACACCGTAACTGTCCCGGATGTGGGAAAAACAGTAAAGGTGGACTCATAAGAAAACAATACATGTTTCACATTGTCCACAGCCCAAGATTTGCGCTCCTTGCACCATTGAAACTGACGTTTGGCATTGGCATGAGTGACCAAAGGTTTGGCTATAGCAGCCCGGCCGTGTATATTGACCCTGTGGAGCTCCCGACAGACAGTTCTGGTGGAAACTGGAGAGTTGAGGTGCACATTTAATTCTGCCGTGATTTGGGCAGCCGTGGTTTTATTTTTTTGGATACAATCCGGGTTAGCACCCGAACATCCCTTTCAGACAGCTTCCTCTTGCGTCCACAGTTAATCCTGTTGGATGTGGTTCGTCGCTCTTGGTGGAATGCTGACATTACCCTGGATACCATGGCTCTTGATACATCACAAAGACTTGCTGTCTTGGTCACAGATACGCCAGCAAGACGTGCACCAACAATTTGTCGTCTTTTGAACTCTGGTATGTCACCCACAATGTTGTGTGCATTTCAATATTTTGAGCAAAACTGTGCTCTTACCCTGCTAATTGAACCTTCACACTCTGCTCTTACTGGTGCAATGTGCAATCAATGAAGACTGGCTACCAGGCTGGTCCAATTTAGCCATGAAACCTCCCACACTAAAATGACAGGTGTTTCAGTTTCATTGTCCAACCCCTGTATATGCATAAGCCACTGTTGTCACCAGACCAGCCTTTGGTGGTGGTGGTGGTGGTGGTGCTGCAGTGTTGGCAGGTGTCTAGCCAACATAGAACTGGCCTACACTTTGTGGATGGTACATTGACTAGCCCATGCTACCTGAATAACATCATTAACTCAGTCATTGTGCCCCTGCATGAACAACACAGACCTAGTTTCATCTTCATGGATGACAGTGGTCCAGCTCATAGAGGTCACACCATTAGGGAACAGCTACTGGAGACTGGGGTGCCTCGAATGGAGTGGCTTGCACTTTCTCCAGAGCTGAATCCCATAGAAAACCTATAGGATCAGTTGAGACACTGTCTAAAGGCTCCTAACTCTGTACCTCAGGACCTCAGTAACCGAGGGGCCTCACTTCATGAAGAGTGGGATGCCATGCCTCAGCAGACACTAAGTCGACTTGGGAACAGCGTAAGACATTGTTATCCAGCTTGAATTGATGCTCAAGGCCATGTAACATGTTACAGAGACATTGATCTTAACTGTTGTTGGCTTTGGTTTCAATAAATTAACATGAGGATATCACCATTGCATGCTTCTACCTAAATGTATTACTTCTATGACATAATATTACTGTAGTGTGAACTTTTTATGTTTCTAATAATTTCACTCGAAAGCCAAATATCCCTAATGTTTTGTGAGTAGTGTAATGTAAGTATGTTTTAACATGAATTGCAAGTTGAATTGCAATTACATTGATATATTGATATTACAGATGTAACGATTTCACAATATTAAAATGGCTCTATATTTCTAGTCACATTAAAGTATGTCTTGCAAAGTACTGATGATGTGCTGTCACCATACGATACAATTTGGTGACCTGGTGAAGAAGGTTTAGGGTAATATCATGAGCCCAGATTATGAAGGTTAGATGCTTTAAGCTTTACACCCTGTAGCTATGTTTTAAACTCTTATTTTGAAGTAAAAACGAATTAGGTTTTGAGGTCCCTGTCAACTAAAAAAGATTTCCTGTTTGCCTTGCTAATAATACTTGAGATAGATGAAACCTTTACATTTAAATATATATATTAATGTCAAGAGGACCACGTTAGAATTTGACAAGCATGAAAACCAAAGTACTATATACAGAGTGATCAAAACTGGCTTGAATTACTCTACAGTGATACGGAATTCTTTCAAACAGTTAATTCGTAAAACCTTTATTAGTGAAAACAAAAAGATGGAATTAATAGTTTCCCAAAAAATATTAAATTTTATCTCATTATCCTAACCCAGTACAGTGTATTGTCTCATCTAACAAGCTGAATATATCATTACACCCTTATTCGATATGCTTGTTTAAAAACTGGACAGGAATTACTTTTCTTGACTGTTCATCTGTGAAATATCTAAAATCGGAAAGTAAAAACACAAAAAAGTAAAACAAAAGAAGCTTTCTTGTTTTAGCCTAGAATACATCATAAGAATCCTGCACTTAAAATGTTTTTTATCTATTTTTTATGGGTCAGTCACATTTTCTGAAATTAAAGAAGTATATAGCCAAATGAAAATCAAAACATCCAATATTATTGGTTTGAATACTTAATTACTTATGATACTACAGCTGTTCCCTTGTAGTTTATCAATAACAGCTAAATCCACATGGTTTTAAAATAAATGTAATAACTATCTGTTACCCTTACTGACATACCACATACTTAGCAGTTATAACAACAACCTAAACATCAAATTCTGATAATATTTTCTAGATAGTAATGTTGACACACATAAAACTTAAAGGTCAAACCATTCATTTTAACAGACAAACCAACAAAGAAATCCTCCTTGTTGCCCTTACTGTCTGAAAGTGCTTTTTGACACATTTTCTCACAATGTACAGCGCCTTGAGTGCCTTGTTGCTGAAAAACGCTATATAAATAAACTTGACTTGACTTCTCACTGAATAAGGCTGTTTTCTAAAACCACTTCTCACAAAATGCGCATATTAAGAACAACTTTGGTTTTCTCCATTACAACAGTTAAGAGAACATTGAACAGTGACGACCAAATGCAGGACAATGACATGGGAATATCTTGGCTGTGTTGTTTCATCGTGTTATATTCCCCAAATTCCTTTTTTGTCCACAAAATATATCATCTGAGGGGTTAAACTACATGGCTGTTGTCTTGTTAATCATAATCATCATATTCTGGGTCCATGTCTTCACCCTGGTAGTACGTCCCCTGTGTGGAGTAGGACCTTGTCTTCATTGAGCAGTTTGTGTCCATCAAGATTGCCTGTAAAGACAGAGGAAAACCGTTGCTTATAATAATAATAGTAATAATAATAATAATTATTATTATTTATTTATTTTTCCTGCAACTTGCATTGGACAGTAATTCTGTATAAAATTATTTGACACATTCCCAAGGTGAAAGTTTACATTTTCACAAATAATCCCTTAAATGTAGATATTCTGTGAACAGGGCATTTCACTTAATTAATTAAACCTTGCAAATGTTGTAGTTTCGTTTTTTTTGTGACAGATTTTTGTGACAGAATTATCAGATATATGCTCCTTCATTGCAAAGAGCTTTGTTGGCTTCAAATGTTTTTAACAAAAATCAATTTTACTGTATTTCGGTCCTGGCATATAATCTGGAGTAAACCTCATTTCAGTAAAGTTCCATTAGCCTTTTACTTTGCTGGTGGTTCAGCTGAATTTTCCCACTGTGGGACGATAAAAGGTATTTCTATTCTATTCTATTCTATTCTATTCTATTCTATTCTATTCTATTCTATTCTATTCTATTCTATTCTATTCTAACATTTATACTAAATGAAGAGTAAATGTCAGTGTGTCATGGCTGCTCCATGGCCTATATGCTGTGTTCAAAACTCTGTTGAACCCTGGCACCTCTGAACACCACTGGTAAAATGTATCAAAAGACTCAGATAAGATATAAATATGCTGAAAATGGGAAGAGATGAATAGATGGATGTGAACAGAGAAGTGGTGATGCCCTAATAATGCTAGTTTTAGCAGCAGGTGACTCCAGAAAGGTTGATGGATGTGCATTCAGGACTAACACGGAATGGATGGACATCAACCACGTTCTGTCCTCCTTCACAGATATTGTGAAAATTTGACTCTACCATGTACTGATCCCAGATCACAATAGATCGTATTGTAGTTCTTTAGAGGAGTAAAAGTTCAAATGCGTTCAATGTTCAGCGTTTCAGAGCACAGTCTATTCTGCATTAAAGGTAAGAAATCAAATCGACCATGGTAAATGTGATTATTTAAAATTTTGTAATAAAAGTAAGTGGTTGTCATGAAGCCTAATCCGATCAGTAAACATGTTGGGGGAGGATGTGAAGTGTCACGTGAAACTGTCACTGGATGTGATGTTGCTGTGGTTGCTGGTTCAGAGTCATTTAAGGAGAACTGATCCTCTTTGCACCTGGGCAGGTTTTGTCGGATTGCAGCTTTCTGAAACCAAGTGTTAACTTGTTTGGTACATAGTATTGATGTGCATTCATGCTCATACATTAAATATAACAATATATTGATTGGGCGGGTTTTTTGTGTGTTGTGGTGTTTTTTAACAGAGGTTTGGGCCGGAAAACCTTGACTCATCTGGGAACACTGTCCTGAACAAAAACACTATTCCCACTTCCGCTCCCCCTGAATCTGGCTGCAGGCTACAGCTAATGGAGAGGCATGCTCATCAGCTAAAGGTCTTTAAACCCCCGGTTGAGAATAAGACTACTACTTCAAAGAATCCTTGGATCTGAAGCTACTACGATCCGATGGTCAAATACCCGCCGATCGAGTGCACAAATTGAAGTATGACCTGCTGTGCAAAATGCTCTAGCGTTGATAGAAAAAGGGATGATTAAGTTCAAATGTGGCTTGACTTTTCTTTCGAACACCTACAGAAGCAACCTGTGTTCCAGAAGGTTCCCAACAGTGACCCTGTCTCTAACAACGTCGAGTGAAGTGATTTTTCCCACATCCTGGAGAAGAGCATCGGGACCGCAGCATTGCACTCCTTCCTGCATGCACATCCAGGCAGTGAGAGCTACCCTGCCACATTGTGGCCACCGAAGTAGCCACAACGTGCCTTTGTTGTACAGTTCAGTCTACATGTGGATGACCGGGACCCATTGGACCTCCCGTCTGTTTTTCAGCACGTTTCACGCAAGAGGTGGTGTTTGAGCAGAGAAAATTAGTTTAGGAAATAATCTATATAGTGTTTTTCCATGACATTTGTTTTTGTTTGTGTTGAGAAACTCAGCAACTCAAGTGCTAGCAGGTTATCTCCTTAGCAAATTTGAACAGACATTTCAGCCTGATGCTAATTGTTTGTTTTGTGTTGTGTTTTAAAGTTAAGACAACTTTATTAAAATGGTGGATTTAAAAACAGGTTGGCCATAATGCGCCGTCAATGCCCATCCATTTTAATCCTTGTATTAATGGTATTTTAATGTACATGTCTGACTTGAATGGTAACAAGCTATAAGTTTCCTTTGTTAGCTGAAACTGCTAACGGCTAAAGCTAGGCACGTGACTCAGGTGAGAGCTAGTTAAAAATTGTTTATCCAGAAAGGTTTTTGGTTCTCATTCAAAATAATATTTCCTTAAATATTATTTTACCCTATGGCGCAGTTGGTAGCACTGTTGCCTTGCAGCAAGAAGGTCCTGGGATCGACTCCCTAATCATCTTTGATCCCCTGTTCATCGTTTGTATAGAGTTCATTAGTATTTCTTATTCTTTCATTTTCTTGGTAGTTTAGTTAAATTGTTCAAGTGTAGTAAAGCGTTTGTTAATTGACTTTGACTTTGAGTTGAATTCTTTTTGTTAATAAATGCTTGTATTTTAAGAAATTGTGTCAATTTATTCCATGTGTGCAGAGTTTTGCTGTTCAGTAATGCCAGAGTTTGTTTCACCATCCATTAGTTGCTGTTTGTTATACGAGAAGTGGGGAAGTACAGAAAGCATGCATTGATTTCTTTTAGATTTTTTAGCATTGACACCTTTGCTGTAAGTTTTTGTTGAATGTATTGATTTCTGAAATTATTCTTCAGGGCAAAGCTCTCACGTTATTACTTTCTAGGTCAGTGTTTTTCAACCCTGGTCCTCAAAGCACACTGTCCTGCATGTTTTAGATGTTTCACTGCTTCAGCCCACCTGAATTAAGTTGATGGCCTCTTACCAGGCTTTTGCTGATCTGCAATTATCTGAATGAGGTATGTTAAAGCAGGGAAACCTCCAAAACATGCAGGGCAATGTGCCTTGAGGACCAGGTTTTCTAGGTAATCAAAAGAGAATGTTGCTCAATAACTTTGTACAGTCATCTGCATATAGCGAGATATGATGTTCTTGTCCAAAAATGCTAAAAGGAGTCCTTAAAAGTTTTTTGTCTAATACTTGCAGATAGTGGTTTAATAATAATAATACCATGACTAATTGTAAAGGGGGCATAAAATGTCTTGGTTAGTGATGATAGAGGCAGTTAGGTACAAATAAATCAGCTCAATACACTTAAGAAAGGAGAGCCAATTAAATTTATTTGAGTGTAAAGAGCATAAAAGGCCACTCCACTTGGTCGAATGCATCTAAAGAAATGACTACTGTCTCCTCTGTGTGTTTTACATGCGTGTTTTTACAATGTGGAACAAGCGGCGCAGTTAAAATACATTTGTCTATGCGGCATAAAGCTGCTTTGGTCGGGATGAATAATAGAACATTCCCAACGATTTTGGTTTTTATAGGTATCAGAAAAATAGGACGATGTGAAGACGCCAGTCAAGGATGATAACCAGGTTTGGGTATAAGTGAAATATTGGCCTTATATTGTCAATTTTGGTGTGGTGGTGGACCCCAGAATGCAGACGACAGCAAGCAGCGGTGGTGAGTAAACTGATTTAATAAATAAAACTCACTTAAGCAGGTGGTGGCAGAAAACGGCATGAACAGGCAGTCAGGACAGGCATGCATGAATCAGAGGAAATGAAATGTTTCCGCCAGATATGAACAGAATGAGGGTGTATATACAGGGGTTGGACAATGAAACTGAAACATCTGTCATTTTAGTGTGGGAGGTTTCATGGCTAAATTGGACCAGCCTGGTAGCCAGTCTTCATTGATTGCACATTGCGCCAGTAAGAGCAGAGTGTGAAGGCTCAATTAGCAGGGTAAGAGCACAGTTTTGCTCAAAATATTGAAATGCACACAAGATTATGGGTGACATACCAGAGTTCAAAAGAGGACAAATTGTTGGTGCACATCTTGCTGGCGCATCTGTGACCAAGACGGCAAGTCTTTGTGATGTATCAAGAGCCACGGTATCCAGGGTAATGTCAGCATACCACCAAGAAGGACGAACCACATCCAACAGGATTAACTGTGGACGCAAGAGGAAGCTGTCTGAAAGGGATGTTCGGGTGCTAACCCGGATTCTATCCAAAAAACATAAAACCACGGCTGCCCAAATCACGGCAGAAATAAATGTGCACCTCAACTCTCCTGTTTCCACCAGAACTGTCCGTCGGGAGCTCCACAGGGTCAACATACATGGCTGGACTGCTATAGCCAAACCTTTGGTCAATCATGCCAATGCCAAACGTCGGTTTCAATGGTGCAAGGAGCGCAAATCTTGGGCTGTGGACAATGTGAAACATGTATTGTTCTCTGATGAGTCCACCTCTACTGTTTGTCCCACATCCGGGAGAGTTACGATGTGGAGAAGCCCCAAAGAAGCGTACCACCCAGACTGTTGCATGCCCAGAGTGAAGCATGGGGGTGGATCAGTGATGGTTTGGGCTGCCATATTATGGCATTCCCTTGGCCCAATACTTGTGCTAGATGGGCGCGTCACTGCCAAGGACTACCGAACCATTCTTGAGGACCATGTGCATCCAATTGTTCAAACATTGTATCCTGAAGGCGGTGCCGTGTATCAGGATGACAATGCACCAATACACACAGCAAGACTGGTGAAAGATTGGTTTGATGAACATGAAAGTGAAATTGAACATCTCCCATGGCTTGCACAGTCACCAGATCTAAATATTATTGAGCCACTTTGGGGTGTTTTGGAGGAGCGAGTTAGGAAACGTTTTCCTCCACCGGTATCACGTAGTGACCTGGCCACTATCCTGCAAGAAGAATGGCTTAAAATCCCTCTGACCACTGTGCAGGATTTGTATATGTCATTCCCAAGACGAATTGAAGCTGTATTGGCCGCAAAAGGAGGCCCTACACCATACTAATAAATTATTGTGGTCTAAAACCAGGTGTTTCAGTTTCATTGTCCAACCCCTGTATATGGCAAGACATACAAAAAAAACAAAAGCTGATTGACATGATGCAGGTGGGCCGAATGAAGCTGATTGCTTGACAGAGACAGAGAGTGAAAACAAAGCATGGCAGTAACTAAATACTACCAGGACAAAATTGAACCTAAGAAAAATAGAAATAACAGAACATAATCCAGAAAGCAATATGAACAGAATACAACAATCAGAAGAAAACCAAAACATAGCACCACCTCTAAAACAATAAACAGAAGCAGGTTCCAAAACTCAACTGTGAGAAACATAAGAGGAAAAACCCACAACCAAAAACCAAACACCCTCAAATCATGACTTATATAAAGTAGGGGGTAACCTACAAATCTGCAATGAATGATTCAACTTACATATTAAAAAAGGGAATAGTTTATGATCCACTAGCTTTATTATTAGGAATAGAGAAAATCACTTTTTGGCTCTCACCCAAACTGATATCCATATTTAACGAAGAGGAAGATTAACTTTTTTCTTCGATTAAGGGGTGTTGATGGTAAGGCTTATTACGTTACCTCCTGTCTCCACTGTTGCTCTCGTGGATTGTTTGGTATGTGAAGGTTCTCTCAATTTGATCTGATTTCTCTAACTGTGACATCTCTGACTTATTATAACACATTAGCACGTTAAAACACATAGTTTCTGTTGCTGCACCCTCCGTGTTTTACACGTTTTTTCTTGTAGTGGTAAGGGTTCGCTAGTTTAGCGTTAGCTTTAGCATCACCGTGGCTACCAGTGGCAATTGCTCTAAGACTGCAAGGGAAGCTCAGCTTCCCTTAAAATGTCAAAAAATAAGTGATCAACTATATACTGTTGTGTGTACATGTCATTGACTAAATATGCGCTACAATGCGCTCAACTTTTGTTTAGAATCAGCTTCTTATGACTGGTAACGACGCGGCTTTCCTCTCACTCATTCCCGCAGCTTCACAGCGCTTTAAACAGTGTGTTCACTAGCGAAGCAAAAATGCTTGGCTTTGTCCCGCCCATCGGACGCTCAGTGTCTCTGGTGCTCTCTGTGTCAGATGTTCAGTTACTCCTCTGCCTCCTTTAGTGATAATGGTATGTGTAATAAATGTAATTTTTGTAGCTTTGGAGGCGAGGGTGTCGGAATTGGAGGCCTAGCTCTGTGCTGTCAAAAAACCAGCAGATAGCCGAAGCCTCTTAGCTAGTGACCTGAGACCGGCTGGGTGATGGTACGTAGAAAGCATAGTCCTAGATCCCATGGGTCACCACCAACCCACGGGTCACCACCAATCCGTCTGCGTTTCTAATGACATTCCGTTTCGCCAATCGGAGGTCACCAAATTTAACGTTGCTTTGGTGTGTAAGTTTGCCAAACAATGTCAGATTCCTTAATTTTCTCTGGTCCCTTCCCTGATCTGACCAGTGACAACATGTTTAGCCGGATGCTGTCTTCAGCCGCTGGCTGTGTGGTGTCCTGAAAACGATGTGAGCACACTGATAAATGGCGAACATTTTGGGGAAAACCTGGTCTGATCCGGAGAGACTACATCCATCCCACTTTGAATCTGGCCAAATTTCTTAGTTCTCCAAAACTATGACAACCCAGCGTTCAGACCAGGAAGCAGGGTCGTAGTTTAACATTCCTGTCTGCAGCTTCTGTACTGTTAACCGCCCATTACCCTTTCAAGACAGTGTCTTGCCCATGGCCAAAATTAAATTGATTTATAAATAATCTAAAAGGAGGAAACCATGAAAATCTCATAAAAATAAATATAAAATTCAGACAGAAAAGAAAAATAAAACAATTAAATGTGTCTTACTGAACATAAGATCTCTTTGTTAGTTAATGACTTGATTTGTTACAATCAGATTGATTGATTTTTTCTCACAGAAACCTGGCTGGAACAAGAGGATTATGTTACTGTAAATGAGTCAACTCTTTCTAATTATTTAAATTTCCACATACCTCGAAATACTGGACGAGGAGGATGAGTAGCAACCATCTTTCAGTCCGATTTATTGATTAGTCCCAGACCAATTAATAGCTACAACTCTTTTGAATATTTAATCCTTAGGTTTCCTCAGCCAAATTGCAAGGCACAAAAACCACTTCTGTTTGTTGTCTTGTACTCAATTCTCAATTTTTAGATCAGTTCTCAGACTTCTTATTTGATTTAGTATTAAATACAGATAGGGTCATAGTCAGAGATTTTAACATTCATTTTGACACTGAAAGTAATAGCCTAAATACAGCCTTTAATGCTATCTTGGACTCAATTGGGTTTGGTCAAAACATTAGCAAACCTACCCACCTATGTCTTCATTCTCTGGACCTTGTGCTGACATAAGGAATCGAGTGTAAAGAAACAACAATATTTCCTCATAACCCTTTCCTGTCTGACGATTTTTTAATAACCTTTGAGTTTAATTTAATTGAGTTCTTCACAACTGAGAGAAAATTTCATTATAGTAGATCATTATCAGACAATAACCCTCAGCAGGGACCTGGAGGGTTCATGGGAGTTCGCCCAAACAGTCTACATGTGCTTTGTGGGCTTGGAGAAGGCATTCGACCGTGTCCCTCGTGGAATCTTGTGGGGGGTGCTCCGGGAGTATGGGGTACCAGGCCCTTTGATATGGGCTGTTAGGTCCCTGTACAACCGGTGTAAGAGCTTGGTCCGCATTGCCGGCAGTAAGTCGGACTTGTTTCCGGTGAGGGTTAGATTCCGCCAAGGTTGCCCCTTGTCAACGATTCTGTTCATAATCTTTATGGACAGAATTTCTAGGTGCAGCCAAGGTGTCGAGGGGATCTGTTTTGGTGGCCGTAGGATTGCATCTCTGCTTTTTGCAGATGATGTGGTCCTGTTGGCTTCATCAGCTCATGATCTACAGCTCTCACTGGAGTAGTTCACAGCCGAGTGTGAAGCTGCCGGGATGAGAATCAGTGCCTCCAAGTCCGAGGCCATGGTCTTGAGCCAGAAAAGGGTAGAGTGCCATCTCCGGGTCGGAGGGGAGGTCCTGCCTCAAGTGGAAGAGTTCAAGTATCTTTCGGTCTTGTTCACGAATGAGGGAGAAATGGAGCGGGAGATCGACAGACGGATTGGTGCTGCATCAGCAGTGATGCAGCGCTGTACCGGAGAGCTGAGTCAAAAAGTGAAGCTCTCGATTTACCGGTCGATCTACGTTCCTACCCTCATCTATGGTCATGAGCTTTGGGTCATGACCGAAAGAACGAGATCACAGATACAAGCAGCCAAAATGAGTTTCCTCCGCAGGGTGTCTGGGCTTTCCCTTAGAGATAGGGTGAGAAGCTCGGTCATCTGGGAGGGACTCAGAGTAGAGCCGCTGCTTCTCCACGTCGAGAGGAGCCAGTGGAGGTAGCTCAGGCATCTGGTTAGGAGGCCTCCTGGACGCCTCCCTGGTGAGGTGTTCCGGGCACGTCCCACCGGGAGGAGACCCAGAGGAAGACCCAGGACACACTGGAGGGATTATGTTTCTTGGCTGGCCTGGGAACGCCTTGGGATTCCCCTGAACGAGCTGGCCCAAGTGGCTCGGGAGAGGGAAGTCTGGGTCTCTCTGCTTAGGCTGCTGCCCCCGCGACCCGACCCCGGATAAGCGGAAGACAATGGATGGATGGATTATCAGACAATGCTGTAACAACTTTCAAAGAATCTGTTCTATTTTTAATTTCAGTGTTTTCCTCACCCCAAACTCAAAGTTAAAATATTGAAGCTGGTGTAGAACCCAAGTTAGCATAGAACTGCTCTACTCCCTTCTTTAATGGGTCCCCACCTCAATAAGACACAAATAAAATGAATGCTGAAAAAATATACAAGGATTTAAGAAAGGATTTAACCTCACCCAGTTCACAATGTAATTCAATTCAATTCAATTCAGTTTTATTTATATAGCGCCAATTCACAACACATGTTGTCTCAAGGCACTTCACAAAAGTCAGGTACATACATTCCAATTAGTCCTAACCATTGAACAGTGCAGTCAGAGTTAATGTAGATATCCTATTACCGTTCAAAGTTTAGTCCTAGAACCTAACCCGCTCCAGAGCCTGTGTCCCAGGACCTGTGGTTTATCATCAAACTATGAACACACTCCTAAACCTTGAGGAAGATGTTTACAGAATAGTTAAAGTTGCTATTGGTGGCTGCTGACCCCGCGACCCAGTCTCGGATAAAGCGGAAGACGACGAGTACAAGTCTGATCTTCTCATTTCTCATACTAAAACTCTTTCCACTTCTGCAGTATTTTGTTAATGGGATAATTATAACCAACAATACAGGATTCCTACCAAACTATATTTACATGCCTGATTACTGGATACCAGAGTAGAATCTAGCACAGAATCAGTTCCAGTGCAGATATCTACCTTGGTTCTTCTTCCATGGTTCAATCATATTAATTTCCCTTTTTTCTAGGAGGGCCTCCACTACCTGGCAACTATTGCCTAAATGACTCCCTCCCCAAGATGAATTGTGAGCATTGAAATAGGACATATTACCCAGAATTCCAATTAAACTATTTAATCATTTGCCCAGGTTGTAATAACACCCTTACACAAAACTCTATATGATAAACACATTTAAATGTATGTTGCAAACCTACCAAAAATGCCTTCATCTCTGTCAAACATAAACTAGCTTTATTGAATGCATAGCCGTTTTGTTTTATTAATTTTATTATTTTTAAATCCTCAAAAATGCATTGGCTTTGAAATTAGAGATAAAATTATCTGTCACAATCTTGACTGAACATACATGAAGTTTATATATTTCATCCAAGGGGACTTTATCTTTTCTGAATCAGACTCCACCTCAATTGTGCTATTATTTAGTCATACAATGGCTGTTACCCCTTGTAAAGGACAAGGGGTAACCCCCCCAGTGGCCCTACAATGATAGGCGTATATAGACAAAGGATGGATGCATTGATGGATGGATGAGTGTAACCTGTTTTTTTCTTTTGAACCATTAAACTCACAACATCCGTCCTCTGTATTTGACTGACTGACTGCAAGTAGACAGGAAAGTAAAACTTTATTTAAAAAATTACTTTCAAGCTAAAAAAATAAAGTGCTTCACATTAGACAAATAGAGTATAACAACCAATACCCAGATAAATTAAAAAAACAAATCAATTTACCAATCTCATGTCCAAAGGTACCTGTGTGGCTCCGTTGGCTTTTCAGAGATGAAGCTCACCTGTGGGGGTGTGACCCTGTGCTGTGGGGAGGGGATTCATGGCGTTTGGGTTCGGGGCATGTGTTCAATATCTTTGTCCTGGTTGGGGGTGGCCCTGCGGGGAAATTCATGTTGGGGTTCATTGGGGGTGGGGGGCTCATTGGGTTATGATTGGAATTCATTGGGTGGTTGGGACTATTTCATCCTATGGCGGCCCTGGTTGGCGGGCTAATTTGGACCATGTAGACCCCTCTGTTGTGTATGGCCCCCTCTCCGGATGAGGATGGGGGTCATTGGGGACTGGGGTCAGGGCGGGGGGTCAGGGTCCGGGCCGGGGTTGCTCAGGTTCTGGCACTAGCCCAGGCTAGCCCAGCCCAGGTTCAGGTGCTTGGGCAGTCTGCCTGTCTCCACCCCCGGAGGGATGGGGACCACCTCCTGGGTCCGGGGGCCGGTTGCCCCTATGGGCTATCGGCACCTGGACCTGGGAGTATAGAGTCTTTACGGTAGGTGCGTGGGTGTGAGTGTTTTTATGTGTACTCATGAGGGTGGGAATGTGTGATTGTGACTGTGTGTGCCTGTTTTTTGTGTCAGGTTGGGTCTTGGACTGCTCCCTCTCCTGGATCAGTTTAGGTGCCCCATCAAATGTGGGGCCTATTTCCTCCCCGCCACACTACCTGCTGGTGGTCGGGTCTCTGCCCGCTGGTGAACTTGTGGTTCTCGGTGTCTGGAGCTGGGTGCTTTGGTGTGTGCTGACTCACTCCCGGTGGCTGCTTGCCGGTGGCCTGGAACCATGGGCTCTGTTGGGCCTCTGCTTGGGGAGTGATATGTCCCGGGGTCTCGGGTCTCTGGCTCCATGGCTGGGTTTGCCCAGGTGTAGACGGCTGCCAGCGGGGCCTGTGGGGTCGTCGCTGCAGCTCCCTGGGGCATCTGCACTGTGGCTGCTGGGTGGTTCCCCTGGGACTCTCCCCTTCTCTTCTCTGGGGGGATTGCGGTAGTCCCGGCGGTGGTTCTCCTAGGGGTTCCTGTGCTCTGGGGGGCCTTTGGATGTCTGTGGCCCGGATCTCCTCCGTATCTGTCCCGGGTCCAGCCGAGCAGGTCTGTGGCTCCTCACACTCGCTATTGCATATTTTAGAGAAACCTTGTTACACAATTTCGCTCACTGGGTTCGGGTTTTTAACGATACATAAATGTTCAAAATTGGGGCCGCATTTTCCCACTAAAACATCTTGCGGGAAAAGAAATGTGCACTTTTTGGTAATAAAAACGGTTAATTTTGGTACTTTTGGGCGGGTGTAAAAAGCAAGCAGTGGGGTTATTTGTATTCTCTTCATTTTCCCGTTCTTTCCCTCTATTTTTTCTCCTTCTCTCCCCTTTTCCCCTTTTTGCCCCACCCTCCCCTTTTTTTTGTGTTTTTTTTTTTTTTGCAAAAAAATTCCTTTTTCCCCATGTCCTTAACAACGAAAAAACCCAAAGCAGTTTCTAATAAAGTTTTTTTAAAAAAAAATTCAAGCCAGAGTTTTTAACGTTTAGCTGAAATGCTCACTTGTAAAAGTAATTTTTTGGGTTTTTCTTGAAAAAATTTTCTGAGCTACCCCGCCGGACGGATCGGTTAAAAAAAAACAAAACCCAAAAGGACCCCCGTTCATGGGTAAACTGGGTATCGGGGTGTTTTTTAAAAAAATCCCATAATCAAATTTTTTCCCCGTTTTATTTAAAAACCCTGTTTTCTGAAGATGTTTTTTTTTTTAAAAAAACCCCAGTTTCCTCCCCGCCACATGATTTCCACTCTTGATGCGGGTTCAAGATGCTTGCCCGGCCCACAGGGTCCCCTTTCTAAATTTTGCTCCCCTGGTAACACATAATCCATTACCCCCCAACTACCCCAAAAAATGAACAAAAACAAAAAATTTTTTTGGAAATTTTTTTTCCGCGGGGTTAAAAGAGCCAGGGAAAAAGAAGAAAAAGGGCCCTATAACTTTAAAAGGGAAAAAAAAATTTGAATTTAAAGGGACCATAACCAGGAGGCCTAATTTTGAAAATATTACTTTTATTTGAAAACGGGTTTTTGCTCCCACCCCAAAAAGCCCGTCTCTGCATAATTTTGCAGCGACCGGGCAATGAAGCTTCCAAAAAATTGCTTCCCCCCCATTTTGGGAAAAACAACTTTTAAACCCCCCGGGCAGTTTTTGTTAAAAGCGGGTTTGGGGGGAGGAAAATTGGGGGGGGACGAGCAAGGGCACTCCCCTTGTTTTTCCTTCTTTTTACACAAAAAAGGATCCAACGGAGTTTAATTTGGGCCCCAGAGGTTTTGGGGATTTGGGCAAACGATTGCTAAACCCAAATTTTCTCTCAAAAAAAAAAAGGAAAAATCGATGGCTTGCACTTTTTTCACTGAGGGAGGAAAATGAGTCCCCGGGGGCCCTTTAAGGTTTGGAATTTAAACCCCTTCCCGATAAAGGGAACTCAACAGCCATTCAGGGGAAAATGCCCAACTGTCTTAAAAAGGTTACCCCGGATAAAGTAGCTTAAATTTAAAAAAACCCAAAACCCGGTTTTGTGGGGACGGGGGTTAAAGAGAGGTATTTTTAACATTTTTGCAAAACACTTTTAGAGGGGTTTGGAGACAAATCCCGGGAAAAGCCTTTCATTCCCCCTCCCCGTCCCAACGATCTTCCCCTTCTTTGCTTTTTAAAGGATTTCTTTTTAGGTGAAATTTTTTCAGCACAATTTTTTTGTGTGGGGGTTTCTAATTTTGAAGGCATGTTTAACCTTTATTTATTGGGTCCGAGATTTGTAGTACTGAGGGCCGAAAAAAAGGTTGGGGGAACCCCCTTGTTTTTTAAGAGTCGAGGGGCATTTTAAAAAAAGGCTTCTGTCTCCTTTTTTTTTAGCTTTGTTTGGGGCACCATCACCAGGCCCTGATCGCAGGATCTCAGTAACCTGTCAGCGACATAGGACAGAAGTCCTCTGATGTAACCTCTTGGGAGGATTTGCTAAGACATCTATGCAGTGCATTGCAAAAATTCAAATGTTATGAAATGAAAGCAATAATAATTATTTCTGGTTTGAGATATGATAAAGATTAGCTTACACTCCGGGCCCACTTTTAGGTACCCCTTGATATCCGGGTTTGGGGGCCCCCCTTTTTGCTCAAAAACGGGCCTTTAACCCTTTCCGTAAACATAGATTAAAAAAGGGTACGGAAAAACTTCCTCAGAATTTTTTGGTCCCATATTGACATGTTTACCTCACACAAAAGTGCAGATTTGTCGGTTTCTTACCCATGATGGGAATCCCCCTTTTCCCCCACCCCCCAAAAGGTGCTCTTTTGGATTGAAAATTGGTGAATTTTGTGGGTTTGCCATTTGAGTACAGGGGAACTCATTGTCATTTTGCCAAGAAACCAGTCTGAGTTTGATTCTGTTTTAGGGACATGGCACGTTTTTCCTGCTGGAAGAAACCCAAATAAAGAAAGGGGTTAAAAACGGGTCAAAAAGGGGATGGACAGGGTCAAAACCAGTACTCAGGAGGCTTGGCGTTGACACGATCCCAAATTGGGTACTAAAGGGGCCCAAAGTAGGCCAAGAAAAGGGCCCCCCACCCATTACACCCAAAACCCCGGCCCCTGAACGTTGATACAAGGCGGGGAAAAATGGATCCAAATTTTCATGTTTTTGTCCCAAAATTCTGCCCCTACCATCCGAATGCCCGGCAGCAAAAAAAATCGAGCCCTCATCGGGCCCGGGAAAACCTTTTTTCCATTTTCTTCTTTTGCCCTTTTTTTTGGGGGCCCCTGTGCAAATTGTACCCCCTCATTTTTCTGTTTTTTGCTGACAGGAGTGGCACCCGGGTTTGGCTTTTGTCTGTAGCCCACCCCCCTAAAGGTTCAACTTTTGTTTTGGGGTTCAGAGATGCTTTTTTCTGCTCCCCTTTGGTTGTAACGAGTGTTATTTGATTTTACTGTTGCCTTTTTTATAAAGCTCGACCCTCTGACTCCCCTTTCTGACCTCTGGCATCAAAAAGGGCTTTGCGCCCCCCCGAATTGCCTCTCATAAGAATTTTTTTTTTTTGGGACCATTCTCTGAAAAACCCCTGGGAGATGGTAGTGCCATGAAAATCCCAGAGATCAGCATTTTCTGTAAAAATCAGACCGGGCCGACTGGCCAACAACCAGTCATTTTTCAAATTTCCACTTAAACCCACCTTTTTTCCCCATTTGATCCCGGGTTTTTAAAATTTGCAGCAATCAGGGGGACTAGTTTTACATGCCTAAATCCCCTTGGTTCCCCTGCCATGTGATTGGGGATTAAAAAATTTTCCCCAAAAACCCACAGTTGGACGGGTGTCCCTAAAAAAATCCGGGGGAAGTGTGGGTTTTGGCAATATGTCTATTAAATGATTAAAATTGGAACAAACCAGATATTTTTTACATGTGCATCTAAAGTAACACTTGAGAATATTTTAATAACTCCTTCTTCGCAAAGCAGTAAAGGCAATTGTCCCCCTGCAGGCAGACACTAAACATCCCGCTGAAAATCAAACAAACCACCAGCCCATCTCAGATTGTTTCAGCACAAACTGCACTTCATGTAAATACTAAATACTAAATGCCTCATTCCATGTACATACTGTACCTACATGTGTATCTTTTGAGCCTGTTCTCAGCTAAATTTCATTGTGGTGACATAATGACAATAAAGAATATTGAATCTTATTAGGAACCTTAGAACAATATGCTAAGGTTCCTAATAATGAATTTTGCCAAAGTACCAATAGGTCTAGGGGTCTTCTATCTCAGAGATAGAACATTTTGGTACAAAAAAATAAGTATTTCCTTTTTTTTGCCATCCACTAACCGAACTTTAGCACTTTTGTGAAGTGTGGAGTTCAGAAATTATGTTTGGGTGAAAAGAGTTGTACAACTGAATATCATCTCTGTAGAAGTGCTAAGATATTTTTTTAAGGTTCACAAAATGTTTTCAACAAAACTGAACCTCTGGAGTATACTAAAATGGATTGGACAAGGAGCAGATCTGTACTTAGAAGTAGCCACAAACAATATGTATAACAGGAATTAACAAAGGCACTGCAAAGCGAATCCTGATACACCAACCCAGCGTCTCAGCCTACTGAGCAGGATGTAAGTAAGCTGAGGTTAGGTCCAGCATGAGCAGCACAGACGAGTCACCCGCATCACTCTGCATCAGAATGTGATTTGATTCCCTAACTGACTGAAAGTGGTCAAGGATGTACTATATGAGTTACCTGCAGTTACCTGCTAGGCCACAACCTTCTATAGTATTTTAGCAATAAATGGAAGCTTGGAGATGGATCTATAGCTCTCTAAGATCCTTAAGATAACAAGTTGAGCTGGAGTGAGTTTCAACACAAACCAAAACCCTCTTTGACATGCTCTGATCTTTAACCTACTTTCTGACCAGAGCATAGAAAATTTATTTTCTCAGCTCTTTTTCAGCTTTTTTAATGACCTACTTCTTGCTTAATTCTCTTGCATTACCTAAAGGCTTCACATTGATCCTCTCCACAGTTGCAACTAATTTCCCATAGAGATGCCTACCTCTACATCTCACACAACTGAGCTCTTTACTACACCTACATGTCCAAATCTTTGACAGTTACCACATTTTACTAGTTGTGGAATTGTGTCCTCTGACCATGTGATTCATCAAATAGGATGATAGGATGGACCACCCTTGAAACTCAGTCACCACTGCCTCTGTGCCTCTCCTTGTCCCTTTCACAACTAATTTAATCTGATAAGTGCTCAGAACCATGCCCCCTTTCATAAGGCTTTTAATATCCTCAGTGCTCATGTTTAAAGAGGCACCAGACACCTCTTTGATCTCTGTCAGTTTGTTACTGTTTGTACTCACTTCTCTGACAATACCCAGTTCTCTAAATTTTATGTTTTGTTTTCCTGCTTTTCATTTACACATCCAACTAACTCCCTAAAGCCAAAATCTATATCAACAAGAGATTTTTTTCACTGATTTGAGAGAATTGATCTTGCTAAACCTCCATTCTTACTCTCATTCCACTATGTTCATTTAAAAAAACTCCCAGCGAATGACCCCCACATTCTTTAACCAATCAGATTTACATCAAATAAGCAAATTAAGGATGTTTAAATTTTACTCCAAATGTGCTCACAACCAAAGCTGACAAAGGCCACTATCACCTGCTAATCTGGGTTTTTCCTGAAGTGTCACACTGCCGGGAGTACAAGGAGGAATAAGTTATACTGGTAGAAATTACTGCCTTCCATCAGTAGGGATGGTATAGAGGCACAGTTATGCTAACATGTAGCAATATGCAGCATGCAGGAATGAGCCCTGTCATGACCCACAATAAAACATATTATTCATGTTATTGGAGTTTATAAAAAACACATTTGGACATGAAATACAGATATCACTTTAGTTTTGTTTAATATAATTTATTTATCAGTTTAGGTCAATTGAAATATATAGGATAAATGTGGAATAGAGAAAAAGTTAGAAGCGTGTGTATGTGGTGCATGCTGGATTTTATACAAACATCCTCCATGAGCAGATTTCAGTTACTCATGTAGCTTCACAACCAAACACATAAACATTGTTAACATTAAGCATCACATTTTCTTTGCGCGTCTTTTTAGACACACACAAAATATAGGTTTCTGTTCATTGTTGCAAGTACTGGGTCTTTTATGGGTTCAGTCACGTGTAAATATCAACTTTCTAACACTTAGAAGCTTAAAATTATCAGAAGCAAAATATGCTGATTATAAAAATCAAATGCCACTGTAAATTTCAATGAGTCTTTAGAAACAAAATAAATAAAATCCAGCTCATTTCTGTTTGTTCCAGTTCAAATGCACCTTACCAAATAAAATGTACTATTACAATTGATCTGGAAGAGCTGAAGTGTGTTTTCAGTGGCTCAGTGCTGTTTGCACTGCAGGCGGGCGTTCACGTTGTTTACATAATGTTTTCGTCTTAGGCCTAGGTTATTTTAAATACAACTCAGATTAATTTAATAGCAATATGTTTTATACATCTTAATAAATACAACAATAACATACAAGCTCTTTACTATCTTTATGATATTTTGATCCCACATTAAAGGGGACATATCATGCTTTTAAATCCTTTCATTCACCCTTAAATCATTCAGTTGCGATCTATGTAGAGTGGAACTGCAATGCTTTGGTCTGATTTCCTTGTAATTATAGCTCCACAGGCCCCCCTGAGGTGCGTCTGAGAGCCACTTGTGACTTTAAATATTACTGAGGCACATCACAACCCACCCTCCTCAAGGTCAAAGAATGCTTCATTTTAACCCGTTCGTGTTGAATTTATTTAGTTGAAAATTTGAACTTACAATTTTCTCTTCCTGTCCAGGTGGATTCCTTAGAAAGAGACAGAGAGGAGCGAATAAAATATCCACTACTCCAATGATGGTCATCAGCCAAGGAAAGCCAATGCTCTCAGCTATGGATCCTCCAATGGACGGACCTGTAACAGGAACAGTACATGTTTGTTTGGTTGACATGAAAAATCTGTGCTGCTTGTTAGTGCTGACAAGATGAAATATGGATTGAAATTAGACACTCTGCTGACATTTTCTGATCTGCTCCAGTGTTTCAGATCATCTTTATAATCTGTCTGAGCCAACCTTTAGCAATAGGGAGGAGTGTATGGTCTACTTAACAAATGCAAGATACCCAGGTTCTCCAAATGTCATGAAAGATAAGTGAAAACAAATTATAGACTTGTTTTCTAGGTCTGACCAAGTTATTTTTTTCTCATGACTTTAGAAGTTAGCTGCAAGTAAAAATGTCTAGAATAAAACATATATAAAAAAATTTATAAGTATGTGTTTGTAACACTTTGCTCTGCCACTAGAGGTATAGTAGTAAAACCAACAGCCTTAATTAACAGCTGCTTTGTTCAATTGAACAATCAAAGGGCTGGTTTCCAAGAACCAATGTCTCATTTTGTAAATATGATTGTTGTGAAGTAAGATAAAATATAGTAAAAGCACATAAATAATGAATTTGTTGGCCATGCTATGTTGCTATCCTATCAAGTTTGTGTATTCACACCACACACACACACACACACACACACACACACACACACACACACACACACACACACAGACACACACACACACACACTTGTTTTGCTATATGTAGTGAGGACCATGTGTTGACTCCCATTGACTTCCATTGATTTTCAGTCATTTTCAACCCTTTCTATGCCCTAACCCTGACAATAACCCTAAACCTAACCATTACCAGTGCATGCCTAACCCTAACCTTAACCTAAACTCAATTCACACCTTAGTCCTAAACCTAACTGTTAGCAAAATAGGTCGTGAGGACCAGCAAAATGTCCTCACTTTGGTACCAACGGTCCTCAATTTGATGGTGAAATCGGGAAAACGGTTCTTACTGTGATGCCAAGACAGGAACACACACACAATCTTGGTTTATTTTTTAAGTATTTTTTTCCATCTCAAGGCCAGAAAGGCAAGTAAAAAATTGTATATTTCTGTAATACCTCTTATGTCTGCAAAAGGTGTGGCAAATCCAGCTGCCCAGCCAGCTAATTGAGTGCAGGAAGTTATATTTTGTTTAAAAAAATCTATAAATTTTAAAAGATGTTTGGGATATTTTACACTGGTTATTGACCTTAAGGTGCCATACATTGCAACAGTCCTTTATAAATGAGCCTGTTTTTAAATTCACTACGGTGGTTTCGGAGATGCAAGGCCTGCATCAGACACAGTTGGAGTTTGAGTTCGCTCATCCCGTGGAGTACTCCCTGATCTTGGGAGAGTGCACCATTGTCGTACCGCTACCTGTTTGTTTATAGTTGGTATATGTGAGATATAATGCTTTGTGATTGATAATTACAGGTAGCTGAATATTAAAACTACGTCTTCTTTGTTTATTGTAAAGGAAAGTGTTAGCTGTACTGTAAGATAATAAAATGTTTCTGAATGCTGTTGTGCTGCAACACTTATTTTAAAGAACAATGTCCACCTCTACTAGCAGGAAGTAGCATATTTGTTAGCTTGACAGCTTGAGCCTACATCTCTCAGCAGTGTACAGCAGTATTCAATAAACTGCCTTCTTTATTGTTCCATGAAGGATGGCGGAGGACATTTCCAGCATGGATCCAGTTTCTGGACAGCTGCCAGTGATCTCTCCAGCTTAATTTCCAGCTTTAGTGTATCCTCACCTTTCCTCACCTTCCTGCTGCAGCCTTCATTTGATGTAAGCCTTTGCATCTCCGAAACCACCGTAGAGAATTTAAAAGCAGGCTCATTTGTAAAGAACTGACTCCATATGTGGTGTTTTAATGTCAAATATCTAATCTAAAAACAACCCAAAACATATTTTAAAAACAGACTTATATTTAATATTTTTTAACAAAATATAACTTGGTGCACTGACCTTCCCCTAACTTGCTGGCTGGCTGCACCACACCTTTTGTGGACAGAAGAGGTAGTACAATGATACAAACTACAATTTTTTTTTCTTTCACTTGCCTTTCTGGGCTTGAGAATCCAACATTTTTTCCCATTCTGTTGATTGAGGTAAAACAGTTTATTTTTCCCAATAGATTTGTATTTAGCTGTTGTCACTAAAACATTAATAAGTGAACAAATAGGTAGGGGTCTCTCCAAATTGCCCTTGTGAATGAGTGTGTGCATGGTTGTTTGTCCTCTGTGTTGCCCTGCGATGGATTGGCGACCTGGCCAGGGTGTACCTTGCCTCTTGCTTGTAGACTGCTGGAGATAGGCACCAGCAGTATAGCGGGATAGAAGATGAATGAATGAAGTTATAATATGCATGTACTGACAGCAAGTTTTAAGGACACTTGCAATATACAGTCTTGGTCCCAAGAAAGCATTCATGGTGGGCAATTTTCTGATCAATACCGTAGTAAATTCTGTATCGCAAATAAATATACAAGCTTGATATAACAACATATCATAGCCAAGAAATACACTATTTATGTCCTTTTACTGATTTTTATTTTACTTTACAACAATCCCATTTAGAAAATGGGACATTTGGTTCTTGAAAACCAGCACTTTAACTGTCCCACTTACTCAGGTAATTTCACTTTACCGTGGCCTAAATTTCACGGGTAAATGGTCCAAGTCTGGAGTATTTCTTTTCAGATTAGTAAAGGGGCGGAGCTGTGTGCAGCGAGGCATGGAACCAGCAGCTGCGGTAATAGCGCATGTTAGTACACAAATGAATAGTTTTCACGCTATTATTTTTATAGTTATAAGATGTTTTTAAGCGAGAAAGTAGACCTCAAAACGTCATCTGTGCAGTAAGTTAATCAGAAATGAGTCTACTTTGAAATGTTCTTTTGGAGTTTTCAGAGTAGCGGAGCTCCGTTTACAGGCTGGTCTGGCTGCTCAGCTAACTGGGCAGCTGGACTGGGACTTCACCACTAACCACTGTCTGATCTTGGCCCGGCACTCTGGGATGTCCCGCTACCTGTTATCTGTTTGCGGAGTCTGAAAGTGAATATAAAGTGTTCAGTAGGTATGTGGTGAATAACCACAAGTACCAGAAAGTAAAACGGAATATTTTTCGGTGGAAATTTGTGACATTTTAAGTTGTTGTAGAAGTTTATTATATATTTTCGACACAGTTCCATTCGAAAAATATTTTAATGCAGTACCAATAATAAGAGAACTTTAAATTTTCCTTGTACATTGAAAATACAAATTTCCCTAAGATTGTCTTTTCATGTAAACCTAACTTAGTGGAGTATGAACTCTTTATTGTTTTTCATTATTCATCGTTTTATGCAGAAAGCTCTGCAGGAGGAGAGACCACAGTTCCAGATTTGGAACTTTATCCTCATGTCCTGCCATTTCATGTTCCATGTTCTAACCATTTTCTACTTTATATAAATATTTACTTATGCTTAGACAGTCAAGGTTTGCATTCCCTGTACTTCTGGACTGAATATCTGCTATTTTCTAATCTAATAAAAAACATTTTTACTAAAGACATTTTTCTGTAGTTATCTGATATGAGTTTACCTGATTATAATAAAAGAAAAATAAGTGTGTTAATCAGTGTTTAGTAGTAGTTTAGTAGTTATTGTGAATGATTCATGCAGTTGTAAAGCAGCAACTTTTCCTGCTTATGGATCCAGTGCTACTTAAGAAATAATGGAAGGAATTAATCAAGTGTAAAACTCTAAAGCTGATCATCATCTATAATTTATCAGTTGAAACAAATAAATTATTTATTAGCTAAGAGTCTTTTAAACGGAGTAAAGGACTAATGAGGTGTAGTGCAGTTTTTTTTTTTTTTAACAACTTTGCCATATGTCATTAGGCTAAATTAAATAAAGGACCTTGCTAAACAATGGAAAAAGAATGTAAAGAAATCCCTGGTATTCCTTTTACCTAGGTAACAATAATGCTGTTGCGAACAATCCAGCTGTTAGGGAAGGCTGGTGGTTTTACTCCGGTGCCTCTAGTGGCAGAGTTATGTATTACAAAAAGCTTGAATCATCACCCTTCCACCACCATGCTTGACAGTTGGTGTTTGTAATGGTATGCTGTGTTTGGTTTAGTATATGGTGTGGATTATGGTCAGACAGCTCTACTTTTTTCACCACGGACATTTTTTAAGAAGTCTTGTGGTTCAGTCAGAGACAACATTGCAAACAAAAGCCAGCGCTTTTCTACTGTATGTCCGTTCAATCCATGAATAAAATTGAGCAACCTCACACCTAAAGACATTATTTTAAATAGCCCAGTTTACAGCTTTTTGGATGGTTGGATCAAGCCAGAGTACCCAGAGAGAATCCATGCTAGCATTGATAGAACATGCAAAATCAACGCACAAAGGTCCATCCTGGGATTTAAAACTCAGAACCTTGTAGCTGTGAGGCAACAGTGTAAAGAATTGAGGTCTTGGGTTTTTCTGCAATATGTCTGATATCAGGGCTGGCCAATATATCAAATATATTCTTTGTGCCACTGTTTAAATTGACTTTAATGTAACTTTTAAGTATAAATTACCACAGCTCAGTTTCTCTTACTGCTCCAGAATGCATCACTCACCCCTCATGTGGAAAGTACAAGAGAAGACACCGTTAAAAATCTAAACACATCAACAAGAGTTTCCTGAGTTTTCAGTGCCAGATTTTGAATAAACAAAGAAGTTGTTTGTAAAGCAAACTATGTCTGGAACAAGGGATTGTGAAGAGTAAGTTATGGTCAATAAACAAGGGTTTTAGCACAAAGGCATCCTGGACGAGAGAATTCAGTTTGTCTCTATCTGCTCAGGTTTAATAAAATCTAATGGTTGTTTGACAATCTCAGGAAAGGATGATGAACTTTATTATTACTCCCTTTGTCAAAGGGGTAAGTAATTTTGTTGTAAGTAATTTGCTCAGCCTCGTGAACCGACTTTTTTTCTGATCCTGATGCTCTGGAGCTGCTATTGTTCTGGAGATTTTTAAATTTAGTTGAAACTGGCACAATTCAATTCAATTCAATTCAATTCAAAATACTTGATTCATGGGCGCGGGGCTAGTGGTGTAGGGTTTTAAGCGAGAGACCCATGTACAGAGGCCTTAGTCCTCGACGCAGGCTGTCGTGGAATGGAATCCTGACCCTGACATTTTCTGCATACCATTCCCCCACTCTTTCCACCATTTCCTATCTGCTTACTGTCAAAAAATGATAAAATTAAGGCCACTAGTCCCGCAAAGAAAACATTTTAAACAAAAAAATACTTTATTCATCCCAAAGGGAAATTAAATGTTGTAGCTAATATTATACAGGTTTCTTCAAAGAGCTGTTGTAGATGCTGATGGCTGCGGGCAGGAAGGATCTCCTGTAGCGGTCTGCCTTACAGCAGATCTGAAGAAGCCTCTGATTGAAGACACTCTGTTGTTGTACAACAGTCTCATGAAGGATGATCAGGGTTCTCCATAATGTTCTTCATTTTATGAAGAATCCTTCTTTGCACAATGATCTCCAGAGTTTCCAAAGGAGTCCCCAGAACAGAGCCAGCTTTCTTTATCAGCTTGTTGAGCTATTAAGTCCCTGGCTCTGATGCTGCTTCCTCAGCAGATGATTGCAGAAGAGATCACACTCTCCACAACATACTTATAGAAGATATATAATAGATAATATAACTTGCCTTATTGCTTGCTGTTTAATTTGTGTGTTTGTCAGAACATTTTGCAATTTTGTCAGTTTAGCATCTGTGTGGTTTGATAATTGATCAAATGGATTTATGTTTGTCTTAGATGTAAATTATATCTTGTTTTTGCTGCTATATTTGTCAGTCTAATGTACTTTTTTCAAAATAGGCAGCTAAATTGTAGCTTTGTTTTGGAACTGAACTGGTCACCAATCATTTCTACACTTGGATCATTTGAAAGGATGGCAGCAAAACATAATGCTTCTGTCCTGCTTTTAAAGGAGGGTTGTATCTTGGTAAATCCAACCCACATCCTAAAGTTAATTTTAGACCATATTGCCCAGCCCTACTCTAAATATTGCATCTCTACCAACGTTAAGACATTACACGGTCTTAGTTTAATTTGGGAACTTGCTAATGGTCAGTTAATACAGCATTTGATCATCAGCAGCACCTGGCTGCTACTTTCCTTTTTAAATACTGTGAAAACAGTAAGGAGGTACCTTTTTAGCCTTTTATTTATTTTGCTTTTGTTTCCTGCTTACCTAAAGCAAATCCCATGCAGAAAGCTACATCAGCAATGGCATACACACTTCCATACACAGACACATGCCTCAGGTCCACCAAGTAACCCATTATAGGCATCATGGAGGAATCCACCATGCCTGTAACACATATTTAGAAATGATTAGGTTTCAATTTAACTTTATACTATATTTAGCTGTAACCTGAGCAGATGTAAAAAACTCACCAATTGCAAAACCAACACCAAAGTTTGGAAGAATAAGACCATAGATATCTCTGGCAAATGGCACCTAAAACAGACAAATTAGGTATTTAATTACAGTGTCTCTCTATGTGTTACCTATATATTTCATACAAAACAAAGAAGATAACTGCTTTTAATTTCAGAAGGGTAATTAATTAGTCAAACTACCACAGACAGAATTATGTAACTGGCTATTATAGACCACAGGCATTTCATATCAAAAAAATTAAACTGCCTTGTCCAAAGAGTACACACAGTAAAGAGAAAACATTGGGAACACATTATTTCCTTTATAGTTTCACTTTATCCTTTAAGTATTGTGGGATGGAGTGGAGTGCTTTTTATCTCCAGAGGTCCCTGGCTGAGAGGTGGAATACACCCTGGACAGATCACCAGTTCACAGGGCAGACACACAAAATGGAAAACACTTACATCTACGGGCAACTTTGAGTGGCCAACGACCCAAACATGCATGATTTTGGACTATGAAAGCAACTGGAGTACACTGAGACAACCCAGGTATGCAAAAGGAATATGGAGAACATGCAAACAAAAAATAAAAAGGCCTGCCCAGGGCTCAAACTGACCACACTGCCACCGTGAAACCCAATGATGAGTTCAGCTCATGGTAAATTTTATTGAATTCAACTCATGTTTCAGATCCATATTAAATTTCTCCTCTATTCAAGTAAGGCTGATACAAATTTCTTTAGTAGACTTTTGAGTTTACACTGTTTCTTCAAAATTTCTCTCTCTTATATACTTACACATATAACACTGAAGCCAACCACCACCATTCCAATGAGAGCACAAAGCCATCTGTAAAACAAAGAAGTGTTACCAAAGCTGAATAATTTTCAGTGTAAGCAAATACATTGACATCTGCATGAATGTAAGGTTTGCATAACATCAAACACAAGTTTCTACAGTTTACTGGTCTTATGTTTTTCATATATCATTTAGAGATAGCATGAATTAAAAAAAGTATGTTTAGTTGTGTCAGGTTGAATTAATTTATACACAATCATGGTAGAAAAGATATAAACCTTCTGTCAATTTAAGCATTTGCTAGGCTTATCCCCACCCCAACCCTCCTTCTCCCTCCATGAACTGACACCTAATTCAGGTAGTTGGTTAAAATATCCCACAAAAAAGGTACACTCCTTCAAAATGCTGCTACATCATCAGGTCTAACCAATTGCTTCTACATAAGCCTAGGTGACATATTATGGACATATTAGTTCTTGTAACAGTCATTATTTTTTCAGCAGACTTTAATGTTTATTTTGATTTTGTTCATGGATTTGTTAATTTATTTTGTTTTCCAAGAATTTATTTCCAACAGCTAACAACAAAGTACTATATTGTAAACAGTTCAAGTATGCTTATTAACACATCCATTGTCCCCTGTTTATCCAGGAGTGAAACCCAGAAACCCCTCTCCCTGGTGATACTCTTCAGCTCATTTTGGGGAAACTCAATGTGTTCCTAGGCCAAAAGGTTTATATATTCACTGTGGTCTCTGTTATCGTGGAACATCCCTGGAAAACCTCTGAATGTAGGTGCTCAAAAGGCATTCTGATCAGATCCCCGAAGCACCTTAATAAACTACTTTTAATGCAAAGGTGCAACAGTTTATACAAGATATTGGGGTGTGATCACAGAACCTTCAAATGTTTTGCTGCAAATAGTAAACAGGGTAGCAAAAAAAAAGATGGAGATTAACTACCAAATACTTGAGAAAAATTGAAGGAAAAGCTCCCAGAAACCAATTCTCCACCATAGCTGTCATGTTTCTGAAATGCATCCTGTCTGCACTACCCGGAGTGCACAGAAGTTCAAGGGGTTCAGTGTTCAGTGCTCGTAAGTTAAAACATTAAGGTTCTATGGTCTGAAGAGATGTGAGGGACTCCTGATGGACCAGATGGATGTGTTAGTAGCTGGATCATTAATTGACAAAAAGCTCCCCTTCAACTCAGACACTAACAGGGTAGAGGTGTGGTGCTGGAATTGGCTGGTTCGACCTTTTCAGGTTGAAGATGATCTCAAAATCAACTCTCAAACCTATTGTTATTGTTTTGAAAGCCACTTTCTTCAAGCAGCGGTACAGTAAAAAGTCAACATGATTTTTATGCAGATCAACAACGTATGCATCACAGTACTTCGCTGTGTGCCTAGCCAGTAACAGCTCGAGAAGATGACGAATATTTACACTGCCCCTTCCTCACCTGACCTACTAAGAACATGTAGGCCCTTCGTTTTTCTTTTTTTTTTATGTGTCCTGTCCGGCTGAGTAGCCCTTAAAATTGTTCTGAGTTCCAGGAAGAAGCCCAACAGAAAGGGAGAGGAGAAAAGAATAGAGGAGAGAAAGAAGGATGAAGAGAATACAAGATAACACCCTAGTAAATCTCCAATTTAAGAGGGGCCAATGTAGGCCCTTCTTAAATTGGAGATTTACAGCAAAGGTAAACTGAGAGGTTGATCGTTGATTGTCAGCATATCAATAAACAAAAGGACTAAATGAAGGGTGGTCAGTACTTCTTATGTCAGAACTGTTGATTTGTACATTTTTGAGTTTCTTGTTTATTATTCTTTAACAGTTAAAAATAAACAGGTGCAACAGGAAAATTGTCATTTTTCATTTAGTTCCATAATAATTATGCACATTAGTAGCTGCCCAATAATTGACTGAGAGCACTTTAGTTGTTCAATAATACATTTATTCCCCAAAAATACTACTTCCCTAATAATTGTGCACACAGTACAATGTACTAAGAATAACAAACAATTTGGTCAAACTTCAAAGGAATTGTGGCTTTCGTCTTTTGATGATGCTGGTGTGGGTTGAGCCGTCTTTGCTTGAGCTCGTGTTTACCAGAAGGTTTTAGGGTGGTATCCAGCAGTTGGTTTCTGTCTTTGTTGATGTTTTGTCTGTGGCTTTTTGCATGTAGTGATTTTAATGAGGCTGGATGTGTTGCTTTATTGGGGCACAGTGTGGTGCTTATATTGGTTTCTTGTGATGATCTAGACTTTCTGGTCATCCTAGGTGTGGTGCCTGTGCTTTCTGTGCAGTTCCCTGTTGGGTGTGGATTCTAGAAGTTTGATTTGTGGGTGCAGTAGTGGAGCTGCAGAGTGTTTAAAGAGGCTTCTTGGGCTGTTGTTGGAGTGCACCAGTAGTGAGTTGACGATTTATCTTTGTGAGATCACCCGTTGTATGCTTGGCCTTGCTGGATAGTTTATTGCATCTGTTTTGTTGCTGGCCTTTGGTTAACTTTTCTACCTTCTGAACTCCGTGGTGTGTTTGATTGCTTTGCCCCTTGCTACTTAGATGGCGCATGTGGTGCTGTTCTGTTCTGTTCTGTTTGGGAGATATAAATGCTTGTGGTTTTGGGGCTACATGTACAATATTCCTACATTAATTGAAGAATCGTGTACATTTCTAATGATCTGCTCCTTTTAGTCTTTTATGTCTGAGTAGAACAGAGGTTTAAATTCAATTGTATGTGTGTTGTTCTGGGAGTTTTGGTAAAGTACCAGGTAAACATTTTGACTTGTTACCTGGGTTCATAAAGTTGTTGATATTTTCTCCATTGTGTGCACTGTGAAGGAAATTCACAGTGCACAAAATGCATCCACAGTGATGCCCATATTTATTCATTCTTAATACTCTGGAAACCCACTCCGAACTCTGACTTGCAAACATTACACAAAAGTTGTGAAAAATAATGATTACAGCTAAGCTAAAGATCAATGATAGGACTGCTGATTAAAACCTCAAGTTAAGACAAAGAAACTCGACAACCCTCAATTTAAAGGTTTGTTGCATTATATTACAAGTGTTGGGTGCATCATAACAAAAGGCAGATCTGTATGGATTTTTGAAACATGACAATTGATTTATGTTTGAGAAAAATGGTTTCTAACTAAATGGTTCCTGGAAAAGAAAACAGCTTTTTATATAGAGGTAGCTTTTTTTTGGTTTGCCAAGAAAGTTAAGATGTAAAAAAACAGTTCCTGTTTTATTTCTAGAAGCCTGTGAATCAATACGGAAACAGTTTGTCATTAATCAGATTGTTTTTAGCCAATAGTCTGTTGAGTAATAACTGAGATATTTACTATGACTTTGGACGGGGCAATATGCTGGTCAGACAGTCATGCATTCAGGGGATAAGGGTTCAATATTCCTTGCAAAGTGATTTGTGAGTCTAGCTAATACAGGTTTACATGTTCAATTTGCCAAAAAATTGTGTTTAGACAACTATAACCACGTGTAGCTGACGAGTCTACTGAAGAATTCTGCTCAGCATGGCTACATGGGTTAGAGGTTTTTACAGGACTTTTAACAAGCTTAACAAAATACATTTTGTTTAAATAATTGATTAAAGTTCTTTTTTGTCCACTCAGAGTGTTGGTGAGCCATGTCATTACATCCCATATGGACAAGCATCTAAAAATATTGAATTTGAGAGACTGTAACAGTTTGGGCAATTTATTGCAGTTGGTGGCACTACAATCAATCTGACGACGGTGAAGAAGCAAAGGCAGAAATGTCTCCTTCAGAATCCTGCAAAAAATAGAAGAAGTTGAAGTCATGAGGGGATGCTCTTCAGCAAAGCTCACAGCAAGCTGCTAATTATCTCTAGCAGATTGTAATGTGAAAGGCAATGGAATTGTGGGGATTTTCAGAATCAGAATCTGAATAAACTTTGGCCAAGTTCGTGTGCACAAACAAGCAATTTGACTTTGGTTTCCATCACTCACATTGTATTTCAACATTAGTCCAAATAAAAACCACAATATGTGAAAACAAACTAAGGACAAGGAACAGTAAGTGTGTTTTGTATATAAAAGATGGAAGGTAGGTTGCCTTTTTCTGAAGTTCTTGACAAAGCATCAAATGTCATCCTTAAAGTCAGAAATTCTGTTATTTGCCTAGTGGTTCACATTCATTTTCACAGCACACAGTTAGTATTGTAGCTGACAGCTCATTGGTGGCTGACAGCTAAAAAACTGATTGTCTGACCGGGGCGAGGCAATGCTTCCTCCAGATGAGTTTCAAACCTCCTGCAAATGAAATTCACATTCATTGACATGAGGAGGATGATGACTCTGTAGGTCCCTGGAACACTTCATTAAAAGCCAAGCTGGACTTTTATGGCACCTGTATCGAGGTGACTCTGGTGCATCACTTTTGGCGATATGTCCAGATTTCATTAAAGTGAATGGCATCTGTCCATGAAAAACACATCAGTGGAAAGGGCCGCCACTGATACTAGCTGACAATGCTCCTTTCCCTTTTAGATGGTGTGGCTTGGCTGACTGTTAGTTTTATGAATAAGCGCTTCCATCAGCGCTGTCCTATAATTGTATGATAATCATCATAAATAACCATCAATGTACCAAATAGGACAGTTTGTATCGATGACAGTCCCTGCCCTGTCATGGAGGACCACGACCCTAGACCGCTTGCTGTTGAACAGACTGTTATTTCATTGGATATAGAATCAGTGGTGGCTGTGGCAACCTTGAGGAGATGCAATAGACAGCTCTGTATGATATTCTCTCCTGCCACAACTCCACTGTTAATGAACATCTCGAACACACTACAATGGCAGAACATGTAATTAATACTGGAATACTGGATATTGGAACCAAAATGGAAGTACATCACATCACTGTTGCAAGTTGTTGTAGCAGAGGAATCCAGACCAAAGACACATTTTATATCTTATGTCCATTTTTCACTGACTTAATTTATTTTTATAGTTTCACCCAGATTATTGTGACAATGTCACACAGCAACGTCATTAGCGGCACAGTGTAGTACACTGAAGGCTGGAGGCGGGGCTCCAAGCCATAGCTCCAGCAGTCAGTGGGTCAATGGAAATAAAGACAGACAAGGTGGAGCAGAGCCTAAATAGAGCCAGTGGAAAAAGGGCATTACTGTGGCCTCTACCAGTGCTGCCATTCAGCCTCTGCACACTGACTGTGTGTCCCAGTACCTACATATAACAATGAAATTAAATGATTGCACTAAAAATATGAAGGCCGGGAAGAAGAGTCTCACAACTTCCTCCTGGTCTGCATGGACCTAAATTGTGCAGCTGCTTGTGTGTAATCAAATGTCTCGAGTGGGATTGCTGCAGAGGCTTTTGTCACCAGATTTTGGACTATTGGCTCGTACAGACAACTTCTTGTGGCTGTTTTGATGTTGTTCAGGAGACTCTGCCACACTAGAGACGGGAATTACAAGTGCTACTTCTGGCAAAGTTTAGAAATTTCTCCAAATGAATTGATTAAAACTCTCCGAACAGGTTTCCTGATCCGGCAAGCACTCTGCTACAGCGCCCCCAGGGTAGCCAACAGCTAATTCATTTGTTAACTTGCCACCATGTGGTCAGGGGTGTTAATTACAAACTGTCAGAATGCCAGATGGGCTTCAAATTGTTCCTCAAAGTTTGAAAAAACTGTGAAAAAGAAAATAAAATTAACGTGAGCTCTGGGTTGTGCACACTACACACATGTTCTTTTGGGACAACATGTTGGGAATTGGGAGTTTTTATTTAGTGCTTGTCCACCAGAGGTCGCCCTGGAGAGTTTTCCTTCCACCTACAGGTGTTCCTGATCCTCTGCTGATTGGCATCACCTTGGAGGAGTATTTAGGAGCCAGCCACCAGTAGTTCGGCGCCTGATTGTTGTGCCCAAGTGGTAAATGTCAAGCCAAAGAGATATTTCCAGTCTAACCTTGCATTTGATAACCTTGTTTGTCTCTCCCTGCTTTCTGCTAGAAACCTGTGAGAGGTGGGCTGTTACCTACAGAACTGGACTCGGATATACAACTCCTACACCAACTGCTTGTGAACCTAGATAAATCATATCTAACTGAGGTACGGCTCCGTTCCCTCCAAAAACACCTGACTCTGTGTGAACTCTGGACCAAAGACTGGACAAGCTACTTGGATTACTGGACTCCCAAACCCAATGGATTAACCCTCCTGAACTTCGTTGTTCTGAAGATCAAGTAAACCACTTTACTGAAACCAATGTGGATGTTTTCCACCTCAGTCCTGAACTAACTCTCGACTCTCTCTCTAGTGGACTTCAAGATCCAACCCATCCTCGTTCCTGTAGAAATCTTCTTGTGAAACAAAATAAATATTTGAACCTTGTCTGGTCTCCTGAGTGAGTTTTCGCATGTGGGTCAAAAAAATCCCTAATACAATGACACAACAATAGTTTTGCAGAGACTTAAATTGGTTTTAGGATGTTTTTTGGTGATTGCTCTTCTAACTTAAAGAATGTTCATGTTCTGGACATTTAAAATTAAACAAAGATTTTCTCACTGCTTTTATGTTAGCATTTTAGAACCTGAGCCTTCTGCATATTATACTTATCCACCAATATGTATACTGGTGTGATTTGATATCTGCCCCATGTGCAATTACAGATTTTCAGTATGTAGTTTAGTGTGTAGTTTTGATTAATTCTGTAATGGTGTCTGAGGTTGTGGATGCCTGAGGACAGTCTTTTTCTTACCGGGTGGACATATGTAACAGTCACTGTAGTGCCAGCCTCTTAGGGTAGATTAGGCAGCACCACAAGAGGGGCACCTTTTCCCTTTTTTGTTGTAGTAATCCTGTACTGAGTACATCCAAGCCATGTTGGTTTAAGAGGAGAGATCTACACGATCCTGCGATGCAGCGATATATGTTATGTATTTTCTTTTTTTTGTTTTTTTTTGTTTTAACAATGTCCTGTCCGGCAGAGTAGCGCTCAGAATTGTTGTCTGAGTGCCAAGAAAAAGCCCAACAGATTTACTTTCACAAGTGGAGCATTACAGCTAACGCTTTAAAGCTCTGCTTGATATTTATAAAAGAAACTTTATCAGAAACTGCTTTGGGATTATTTCAATTGTAATGGAGATGGAAATGAAAAGGAAAAAAATAAGAAGCACGAAAGAGAGAGAGGTGGGGCAAAAAGGAAAAGGGGAGAGAAGGAGAAAAGAATGGAGGAAAAAGGATGAAGAAAATAAAAGATAACCCCCCCCCTTCTTGCTTCTACACCTGCAGAAACGGTCATATTAACAGCTTTTTTACCAAAATGTGCACAGTACTTATCAATGCAAGATGTATATAGAACATTTGTGTGTCTGTTAACACCTGAATCTAAACACCTGTGGGTTTAAGTGTGAACAAGCTTGTGTATACAAGGTTTCTCCATAAAAATATGCAATAGCAATTCATACACAAATCCACATGGCGCAGCTAAGAAGTTTTAAATTCCATTTAATACTTTCATGGCTTTGTCTGGAATAGACATGTAGTTAATTGTGTTGTTGGTTTATTAATTAAATGATTTGCTTTATAACTGTGATTATTAATGTCTGTTCTCTCATTTCTCTAATCTCTAAAGTGCCATGGTCTATCCAAGTTTTTGCCTGAAGCACATGCAGTCTATCAGATCTAGTTATGATTATGATTAGATTAGTTATGCATTACCCCTCTTCTGTACTGAAAATCTGTCCTGACACTACAAGACAACCAGATCCACCATACCTGCTGCCTAAGCTACCACTAGAGGACATGCTAATAAAAAAAAAACAAATAATGATGAGCATAAACTTTCTTCAAGCTTTGTAGAAGAACTGCACATACAGGGGTTAGACAATGAAACTGAAACACCTGTCATTTTAGTGTGGGAGGTTTCATGGCTAAATTGGACCAGCCTGGTAGCCAGTCTTCATTGATTGCACATTGCACCAGTAAGAGCAGAGTGTGAAGGTTCAATTAGCAGGGTAAGAGCACAGTCTTGCTCAAAATATTGAAATGCACACAACATTATGGGTGACATGCCAGAGTTCAAAAGAGGACAAATTGTTGGTGCACATCTTGCTGGCGCATCTGTGACCAAGACAGCAAGTCTTTGTGATGTATCAAGAGCCTCGGTATCCAGGGTAATGTCAGCATACCACCAAGAAGGACCAACCACATCCAACAGGATTAACTGTGGACGCAAGAGGAAGCTGTCTGAAAGGGATGTTCTGGTGCTAACCCGGATTGTATCCAAAAAACATAAAACCACGGCTGCCCAAATCACGGCAGAATTAAATGTGCACCTCAACTCTCCTGTTTCCACCAGAACTGTCTGTCGGGAGCTCCACAGGGTCAATATACACGGCCGGGCTGCTATAGCCAAACCTTTGGTCACTCATGCCAATGCCAAACGTCTGGCACAATGGTGCAAGGAGCGCAAATCTTGGGCTGTGGACAATGCAAAACATGTATTGTTCTCTGATGAGTCCACCTTTACTGGTTTCCCCACATCCGGGAGAGTTACGGTGTGGAGAAGCCCCAAAGAAGCGTACCACCAGACTGTTGCATGCCCCAGAGTGAAGCATGGGGGTGGATCAGTGATGGTTTGGGCTGCCATATCATGGCATTCCCTTGGCCCAATACTTGTGCTAGATGGGCGCGTCACTGCCAAGGACTACCGAACCATTCTTGAGGACCATGTGCATCCAATTGTTCAAACATTGTATCCTGAAGGCGGTGCCGTGTATCAAGATGACAATGCACCAATACACACAGCAAGACTGGTGAAAGATTGGTTTGATGAACACGAAAGTGAAGTTGAACATCTCCCATGGCCTGCACAGTCACCAGATCTAAATATTATTGAGCCACTTTGGGGTGTTTTGGAGGAGCGCGTCAGGAAACGTTTTCCTCCACCAGTATCACGTAGTGACCTGGCCACTATCCTGCAAGAAGAATGGCTTAAAATCCCTCTGACCACTGTGCAGGACTTGTATATGTCATTCCCAAGACGAATTGACGCTGTATTGGCCGCAAAAGGAGGCCCTACACCATACTAATAAATTATTGTGGTCTAAAACCAGGTGTTTCAGTTTCATTGTCCAACCCCTGTAATTGGTAGGGTTCTTATAACCTGTAATGAAATATAGGCTGGTTAAAAGAAGTAACTATTTGGATATCTAATGCACAAACCTTTTTATATTTCTCCAGAACTTTATTACAGTAAAACAGGCCAATTCCTTGTTCAGCATCGTTTTGCTGCCACACAACAACCAAATTAAGGAAAGTTCATATATTTATATTGAAATTATCAAATGCCCTGTTCTGTCAAGGCTTCAATAATAGCAACCATTCAAACACTGAAACTCATTTAGAGGAGCGGAAAAAGATATGACATCCACAGAGGAAGAGTGGAGGAAAGTAGATAAGGGCAATTTCCCTCCCTACCTTCCCATCTTGTGTGCCAGTGAGCCAAAGATGTTGGTTCCAATAAGGTATGATATGGAAGCTGGTAAGAAAGCGATGCCTGGGCCACGGACAGAGACACAAAGAAAACAGAGGTGTGGGCAGAAATATAAAGATATGGAGATGTTTATCAGTCTCTCATACAGAGCTGCTGTACATCTTGCATTGCCTGTAATGAAGTCTCCTTTCCACCTGCCAGCATGTGACACTCTAATATCCTGTTTCCCTTTATCTGACCTAGACTTCATATACAGGAGTGCAAGAAAAAAGATTTATAGAAAAGACTTATAAAAAAATGTCAACACATTCTGATAACTGATGCATTTAAACAGAGCTTAATACACACACACACACACACACACACACACAAACACACACACATTTACATACATGCAGTTCATGTCAAACTAGACATACCCCTAGCTATAACTTTATACATTTTATGGCTTCGTAACAACAATCTTTAATGCCTTGATGATAGACCAACACAAAGTAGCTCATAATTGTGAAGTAAAAAAAAAACCCAGTAAATTATTGGGTGCATTTTGCCTGTAACCCCCACTTTACTTTGATAAAGCACAACTAATTACCTTCCAAAGTCAACTCAATTAATTAATCATACAATTAATGTATAGTTTAATCTCCCCATAAACACATCTGTTCTTTGAAGGCCTAAGACGTTTGGTAAATGGAGGGTTTATGAAAAGTTCCAAGAGGAAAGCCATTGTTGCTAGAAACCAGCCTCGTTTACAGTTTGACACAGGCCATTTCAAGCAGCCCCTTCTTGAACCGCCACCTCAACGTGGTGGAAGGGTTTGAGTGCTTGAATGATCCTAGAGGCTATATTGCCTGGGGCTTAAATGCCCTTGGTAGGTCAGAGAGCGCCTGGTGGCCGGGTTGCTCTTCGCGGGACCCGAGAGACGCAAGGCCACCCCAAACTGAATCCAAGTGGCACTTCATTATCTGACTTTTGTGCTAGTCACGGATTGTCCATAATGAACACCACGTTCAAGCATATGGGTGTTCATCACTACACTTGTCACCAGGACACCCAAGGCAGGAGGTCGATGATCGACTTTGTTGTCGTGTCTTCAGACCTTCGGCCGCATGTTTTAGACACTCGGGTGAGGAGAGGGGCTGAGCTGTCCACTGATCACCACCTGGTTGTGAGTTGGATCCACTGGAAGAGGAGAAAGCTGGACAGACTTGGCAGGACCAAGCATATAGTGAAGGTCTGCTGGGAACGTCTGGCGGTGACACTGGGTTCGGCAATCCCCGAACCCAGTGGTTGACACCAGCAGTAAGGGATGCTGTCAAGCTGAAGAAGAAGTCCTATCAGCTGTCGCTGGCTTGTAGGACTCCGGAGGCAGCTGACGGGTACTGTGAAGCCAAGTATGCTGCGGCCCGGGCTGTGGCAGAGGCAAAAACTCGGGCCTGGGAGGAGTTCGGTGATGCCATGCAGAAAGACTACTGGTTGGCCTTGAAGCGATTCTGGCAAACCGATCGCCGCTTCAGGAGGGGGAAGAAGTGCTTCACCAACACTGTTTACAATGGGGGTAGGGAGCTGCTGACCTCGACTGGGGACATTATCTCGCGGTGGAAGGAGTACTACGAGGATCTCCTCAATCCTGCCGTCAAGTATTCCCTGGTGGAAGCAGAGGCTGGGGACTCGGGTTTGGACTTTTCACCCAGGCAGAAGTCACCGAGGTGGTTAAAAAGCTCCATGGTGGCAGGGCTTTGGGGATGGATGAGATCCGCCCTGAGTACCTCAAGTCTCTGGATGTTGTGGGGCTGTCATGACACGCCTCTTCAACATTGGGAGGAGGTCAGTCTCTTTACAAGCAGAGCAGGAGTTTGGTCCGCATTGCCGGCACTAAGTCGGACCTGTTCCCGGTGCATGTTGGACTCCGGCAGGGCTGCCTTTTGTCACCAGTCCTGTTCATAACTTTTATGGACAGGATTTCTAGGCACAGCCAAGTGCTGGAGGGGGTCTGGTTTGGGGACCAGTGGATTTCGTCTCTACTTTTTGTAGATGATGTGGTCCTGCTGGCCCCCTCTTGCCAAGACCTACAGCATACACTGGGGCAGTTCGCAGCTGAGTGTGAAGCGGCTGGGATGAAGTTCAGCTCCTCCAAGTCCGAGACCATGGTTCTTGACTGGAAAAGGGTGGCTTGTCCTCTTCAGGTTGTAGGGGAGTTCCTGCCTCAAGTTTAAGAGTTCAAGTATCTTGGGGTCTTGTTCACAAGGGAACGGAGAATGGAGCGGGAGATTGGCAGACGGATCGTGTGGCTGCCGCAGTAATAGGGACGCTGTGCCGGTCCGTTGTGGTGAGGAGAGAGCTGAGCTGAAAAGTGAAGCTCTCGATTTCCCGGTCGGTCTACGTTCCTACCCTCACCTATGGCCATGAACTTTTGGTCATGACCGAAAGAACGAGATCCCGGATACAAGCGGCTGAAATGAGCTTCCTCCGTCGGGTGGCCGGGCACTTCCTTAGAAATAGGGTGAGGAGCTCGGTCATCCGGGGGGAGGTTGGAGTAGAGCCGCTGCTCCTCCACATTGAGAGAGGCCAGTTGAGGTGGCTCGGGCATCTATTCTGGATGCCTCCTGGATGCCTCCCTTGGGAAGTGTTCCAGGCATGTCCCACCGGGAAAAGGCCCAGGGGATGGCCCAGGACACGCTGGGGGGACTATAGTCTCTCGGCTAGCCTGGGAATGCCTTGGGCTCCCCCGTAGGAGCTAGATGAGGAGTCCAGCTCCTCATCATGTAAAATAAATAAACCTGGCCCAATGTATAAACGTAAGTAGAGATAGCAAGACACGCAGTGTTTTTTTCCTAGTTGTGAGTTTATGAGGTGATATAGCAACTGGTGTGTACTTTGTGTATTTTCTATTTTCTGTGCACTGTTCAAAGCTGTTTACCTAGTTGCCATTTCCTGGCACACATGGTCTCCATCATCCAGATTGGCAGTGTTGGCTCCATCATGGCAATAGCCATATTTCCAAAACAGATTGCACCTGGGGGTGAAGGTTAAAGATAACTACAAACAGTGTCAATTATGTTTTTTGTTTTGTTTTTTGATTCTAATGTGTTACTCTTCCAGTGAACTGCCTTTAGCAAAGAGATACAAAAACAACCTCAGTCAACTGTCTTTATTGTTTGTTTGACTTCTTTATGACAGATGCTATTTTATAGTCAGAAAACAACAAGTATCACCAGATCAGAAGAATTTGGTTACCATCATGAACAGTTATTTCTTACAAAACAGTGTTTTTATAAGGATATGACAAAATATTAAGACAAGATCCAACATAAAAAAATTTATATTTAAAAAGATCTTTTTCAAGGACACATGGTCATTTAGTATTATATTTATGTATTCTACAAATAAACATAATTTAACTTTAGAGTTTTTATCTTGTTTTACATTAGAAAATGTTGTATATAACATATCCTACCACTGATTTAAATGGAATAATTAAAAGTTGTTTAACAGAACCCTCTACTGAACCAAACCAGCAATTTTTGTTAAATGCCATGTCTTTTAATTCAACACTCTAACCAAAATCTAGTCACTGAACTTTACTGAAATTATGCTCACAAAACTAAATGTCATATTATCTTAGATGCTCTTCTTTTTGATTTTTGCTGATTTTTGCTTTTTGACATGCAAACAAGGAACATGTGCTTATGAAACCCTTGATCTGATGTTGCCCTGTGTAGTGAGCCATATCGCCCATAACAGAAACTGCCAATGGTCATCAGTGATAGAGAAACAAAATGTAGCTTTGATAAAAAGGCTTATTTTAATAAAAAAGTGTATGCATTTCTTGATTTTTTAAAAATTTTATCTGACTGTTAATATGTGTTGATATTGTGTCTATTTGTTACTGTAAACATTTAGAATTAGGTATAAAGATTTTCAGTTAGTCATGGCCAGAAAGTTCTTCCTGGAGTCTCTGGGTGGTGTCCATGAAAAGGGATACAAAAGGACATAAGAAGAAACGTGAAGCAGTAAATACAAAAAGAGTGCAGGACCTACAAAGACTTACCAGCTGCGATTAGAATATACGGATCTTTCATGAGTGTGAACAGAGGGGTTCCCTTCTGACTCTGTGTGAAAGAAGAAGAAAAATATGTAAAGTAAAATGTAATGTTATGTCAGTAGCTCTAACCAAAACCATTTTTAGAAGCATTTCACTGTAAAATGTTCCTTAACAGTTAACTGTCGCCAAAAATTTCAACTATTTACACACTGTGTTTCCCCTTTTTTCTGTAGAACACTTTGAAAAACTCTTTGAAATTTTTTTTAAAGCACTTATACTGTTAATTAAAGGTCAGGGAGACCTTTTTTCTGATTTGAACTGTAGTGAGTGATAACGATTCTCAAACACCTAGTAATAAAGGGAAGAAAGTAAAAAAGGGAAACAAATATGGTGTCAATTATGTTTATTTATGAAAAATCTTATCAGTGTCATTAAATTAATTATCTATTAGTCTCAACTCAGTTATGGTAAATTCTAAAGTCAATTAGTTTTTTTTTTATCAGTGAGCCATCTTATTGCATTCTTTACAGAAAGACATGAGTCGTAGATAGGTGCTGGTCATAAAATTAGGATATCATGAAAAACTTGATTTATTTCAGTAATTCCATTCAAAAAGTGAAACTTGTATATTATATTCCTTCATTATACACAGACTGATATATTTCAAATGTTAAATCTTTTATTTTTTATGATTATAACTGACAACTAATGAAAACCCAAAAATTCAGATCCGAAAATTTAGAATTTTGTGAAAAAGGTTAAATATTAAAGACACCGGGTACCAACTTTAATCAGAAAATTAACTCAACACCCTGCAAAGGGTTTGAAAAGGTCTCTCAGCCCAGTTCTTGTAGGCTACCAATCATGGGAAGATGCGACAGAAGTTGTCCAAAAGACGACCACTGTCACCCTTGCAAAGGAGGGCAAGACACAAAAGGCCCTTTGCTCAAGAGGCTGGTTTGTTCAAAAGAGATCTGTGCCCAAAAGCACTTTTAATAGAGGGGGGGGAAAGAAAAAAAGGGGTTGTGGAAAAAGGTACAACAATGGGAAAACCCGAAACCCTTTTAAAAAAATTTGTGGGGGAGTTTTACAAGAGGGGGAACTCCCAGGGGTCTTTGGGCAAAAACCCCAAACCACGCCCCAGAGGGTATAAAAAGGAATGGGTTTCAGCTGTGGGAATTCCTTGTTTCAAGCCACCTCTTGAACAAAACAGCGACAGAAGCGTCTTGCGGGTTTAAAGCCAAAAAAAAACCCGGGTGGGCTTGAGGGTTTAAAAGGGTTTGTTCTCTGATAAAAGTAAAATTTTTGCTTTTTCCTTTTTGGAAATAAAGGCCCCGAGTCTGGAGGAAGAGAGGAGAGGCCCCATAATCCATTTTTTGAAGGTCCAGTTTTAAAATTTTTTCCCCAAGGTCTTGAGGGTTTGGGGGGGTGCCATTTTTCATCGCGGGTTTTTTAGGCCCCAAGGTCAACGCAGCTTTACCGGAATTTTTTTAGAGCATTTAGCTTCCGGGCTGTTTGATTTCTTTCCCCAAACAGGACTTGGCATTTGCACACGGGGGGGCAAAGTTTCCCGGCACCGGGTTTTAAAGGAAAAGGTACCCCCTTTTTTCAATTTTGGCCCAGCAAAACTCGCCGGGCCCTTAACCCCCAAAGGATTTTCTATGGGTATTTGAAGGGGAAATACAATACCCCAAAGAAAAAAAATTTTTAAAGAAGAGCAAAAGGCCAACTCCCCAAGCAACCTGGGTTTCCCCAAAAATTTTGGGAAGCATGCCCCCGACTAAATCGACTCACCATGCCACCCGCATTGCTGCGGGAACCCAGGAAAAAAGGGCCCCCAACTAAGTATTGAGTGTTTTGTACATGCTCATACTTTTCTTTTCATACTTTCTTTCCCCCAACTTTCCCTAAAAATCCTTTTTTTGATTGATCTTAAGTTTATCTAAATCTGAGTTTACTAAAATTTGGGGTTTTTTTTTATTTGTCAGTTACATCATCAAAATAAAAAAATTTTAATGTTTGAAAAAAATTTTGGTCTCTTTTGTAATAAAATAAAATTAATACAAAATTTCCACTTTTGAAGGGAAATTTTTGGGGTTGAAAAAAAGTTTTTCATGATTTTTTAAATTTTTCAAGGGAACCAGCACCTGTTTTTTGGTCGGGCCCCTTCATGCAATGAATTTACATGGGAAAAGGCGGGCTGTGCCCAAGCCTAACCATCAATGGGGATGAAAAGCTCAAATGTAATGCTGTAAACTATTTCCCCACTGGATTCTAGGGGAAAACTGGAAAATTTTTAATAGGGGGAAAATTGAACCCATGACTCTCTTTCTTTCAATGATGCCGAGGGCATTACGGTGTGGGGGGGTTTTTAAAAGGATTTGGGGTTTGGCCTCTCATTTTCCTATAAAGGGGGCCCTTTAAAATGCTTAGGAAGAATTTTTGGAAAATTTCAAACTTTTTTTTGGGAAATTCAGTAAGAAAAGTAAGTAAGTAAATCTTATTTCTCGCAGGCAAAACCATCACAATGTGCTTTACAGAAAACCAATAAAACAGCTCTTAAAATTAAGTGCCGATGAAAAAAGATTTGGGTTTTAGAAAGAATTTATGTTGGTAAAGAAACACCCTGACGTAGTGCAAAAGGACACAAAAACATCACCTTTCCAATTTTATGCATTTTTAAAAAAAACTAAAATTTTAGCAAGCTACAGACGGGCATGTCGGGGGCTAGCAAACCCTTGAACATAGTTCTTGGCAAACAAATCAGGGAAATATCCCCTTTTTATACATCGCTATCAAAAAAGGAGAATTGGCAAAAAGGGATAGGATTCTGTGTAAAAAGTTTTTTTTCCCTCAAAACTTGCCAGATTCAGCAAATGTTTGGGAAGAAACTTTTGCCATCAAAAAAGCTTTTGATTTGTTCAGACGGGAATTGTATTTGCGAAAATTTAAAATTAAATGAAATTAAACTTAGGGTGGCGAAATTTGGGTAGCTTTGTTCCCTTTTGTTGGGGGAAAATTTCTTCCCAGCAAAAAGTCCCTGGGTCATTTTCCCCAGTGGGTTTCTTTCTGATGGATTTTGCAGGGTTTTCCCTTGTCATGATTTTTCAGGGGTTTAACTTGGTTTCCCTTTTCACAGCCCAAAACAAAGGACTGTGGGGTTAATTTTGTTTCTCAAAAATTGCCCTTGGGTGTAAATGTTGTTTTGCGGTTTTTTGTCCTGTATTTTTTCTGTTTTCCCCCTTGCGATGGATTGGCGACCTGTCCAGTGTTTTACCCCGGCTCTCCCCCGGGTTGGACGGGCTGGAAAATAGCCACCAGCCCCCCCGTGCCCCACTAGGGAAAATAAGTCGTAAAAAATGTTTAAAGGGAATTTGCCTGGTTTAAAAAATTTAAATGTCACAAAAAATTGAAAGGAATTTCAAGGGTTTTTAAACTAAATTTAAATTTTTGTTTTTAAAATGCTTTTTTTAAAAATGTTGTTTTTAAAAAGCTTTTAAAAAAATTTTGTTGTATTAAAAAGCCCATTTTGGACTTTCCAACTATCAGCTCCTGAAATTAAATTTTTATTTTTCCCAAAAAATTTTACACACTGGGCCCCTTGAAGCCACAGTTTTAAAAGGAAAACCCAAATTTTTTCATTTTTCAAACCAAAATTCATTTTAAAACCCAAGAAATTTTTCAGTTTCAAAAAAATTTAAAACCCATTTTTTCAGTTCAGTGAAATCAATTTAAAAACCAATGCTTTTAATTTAAAATTTCCAAAAATACAGATTGAGTCTGATAATTTCAAATTCAAATTTTTTGATGGAAAAAATTTTTCTTTCCCACATGGAAGCAAAGGTAAAAGTTTTGGCCATAAAAAAATCATTTGGGAAAAAACCCAAAAACCCTGATTAAGACTACATTGCCTGGGGGAAAAAAAAAAAGTGCCACCTGGTTTTAAACAAAGGGGCAAATAGGACAGCCTCCCTTTTGGATAATCCCGCTGGGCGAAAATTTTTCCAGTTGGGCAAAAGGGTTTTTTTAACCCAAAAAACTGGTGAAAATGAGTTGCCTTCCCCCATTCTTAAAAAAACCATGTCGAAAGACACACCCCGTCAAAAGGATTTTCACCCTTTTTCAGAAGGGGAAAACCCCATTGGAAGGCCCCAAAGCAGAGAAAATACTAAGGAATTCAGAAACTACCAACTTTGGGTTAGAACTGTCCAAGGCATTTTAAAAAACGGGAAGGATATTTTTTCTTTCGAGGAAGACATGTGGGGGGGAAAAAAATTTTCCGGGAATGATGTGTTTGGGTTGATCACTAAACGTTTGGTGAAATCAAATTGAAGAAAAACAACAGTAAATTTCACTTTCATTTGGTGTTTTTATTCCTAAAAGCCCTAAACAAAAATGCAAAAACATTTTCGTTTACAAACCCGGGGAAAGAAAATGAGCACAAATTTTTGGCGAACGTAATTGGGTTTCCCCCAAAAGAGTCGGCAGCACAATTAGGTACTCTGCAATCCGCCATTGTTTTTCTTAATATTCTCATCTTTTGTGGCTTTTAAACTGGTCAGCAGCCATTATGTTGTGCATGCGCACATTATTTTTACTGATTTCATTCATACTGTACATGAACCAGGGTTTTCCCTTGAGAAAGATTCTATTTTTCCCATCTACATGACAACGGAGACCAGGAAGTTTTCAACCCATTGAGAACCTGTTCTGAAATCGTGCCATTTTCAGAGAAAAAATGCTCCACTGTGGTGTAAACAAACTGTAGAAATGCAAATAAACATTTTCACCAGAAAACATTGCGTAAACAGGGTCATGTGTTGTAGTCTACAAATCAGTGCCTCAAAATAAATGTGTACAATGAAGATATTAGGGGCAAAGGTTAAAAGGCATTCATATATAGCATGTTTCATAAATACGCAAAACATGAAGGGACAGAGCAGACTGACTTATTATAGAAGCTTAGGTCCTTCAGTGTTTGCAGCAAGATGCTGCATATCTTCTATAAGTCTGTTGTGGAGAGTGTGATCTCTTCTGCCATCTTCTGCTGGGGAAGTAGCATCAGGGCCAGGGACTTAAACAATCTAATAAAGAAGACTGGTTCTGTTCTGGGGACTCCTCTGGAACCTCAGGAAATCATTGTGCAAAGAAGGATTCTTCATAAAATGAAGAACATTATGGAGAAACCTGATCATCCTCTTCATGAGACTGTTGTACAAAAACAGGTTCACACCAAACACACAAATTAAACAGCAAGCAATAAGGCAAGTTATATTATCTATTATATATCTTCTATAAGTCTGTTGTGGAGAGTGTGATCTCTTCTGCAATCATCTGCTGAAGAAGCAGCATCAGAGCCAGGGACTTAATAGCTCAACAAGCTGATAAAGAAGGCTGGCTCTGTTCTGGGGACTCCTCTGGAACCTCTGGAGATCATTGTGCAAAGAAGGATTCTTCATAAAATGAAGAACATTATGGAGAAACCTGATCATCCTTCATGAGACTGTTGTACAACAACAGAGTGTCTTCAATCAGAGGCTTCTTCAGATCTGCTGTAAGACAGACCGCTACAGGAGATCCTTCCTGCCCACAGCCATCAGCATCTACAATGGCTCTTTGAAGAAACATTCATAATAAGAGCTACAACAACATTTAATTTCCCTTTGGGATCAGTAATGTTGTGTCTTTACTCCAACTTAGTATATATTTAAAGAAAAGATTCAACTCGGAGGTAAAGAAGGAACGTGACTTTACTGATCTTCATGTTACAAATCAATGCACTGGCGGATCACCTCTAGGCAAACTCAGTCGCTAGGGGGAGTGGTTCCGCTGAAGTAAATAGATCCACTTTATATACTACAGTCCTCCCCTTTTAGATTAATGCGTCATAACTAAAGTAACATATAACATAGCCAATGCATTAAACACAATTTGTCATGCAGTTGACACATATTGAAACCCCTTTTTTTTTTTTTTTAGTTCATAAGTCCCATAAGTGAAACTCATAAATCCAATCTTTTCGGGGGTGCCCTGAGTTGTTCAGGGTTACGCCTGGGAACCTGTGGAGTACTCTCGGTAGGGGGCACTTCCTCTACAACTGTGGGTGTCACTGTATGGTTAAAGAGTTGGTTCCAGATCAGGTGGACGTGCTGGTTGTTCCGGTGTCTTTGGAAAGGCATTCAACACCCTGATCCACGTGACGTCTCCAGGTATGCTCTCCAGTGTCCACCTCGTACATCAGAGGGCCGCTCCTAGTGATTACCTTTCCGGTTCCCCACTTTCCCCTCGGTAGTCACGTGCCAGGACCTGCTGTCCCACATCGAAGCTCCTTGGCGGTTCACTCGAAAAGCTGCTGAACCTTTTGTTCTGCACTTCTCTCCTCAGGTTCGGCTTAAGAAGGTCAAGGCGAGATCTGAGCTGTCTGTTCATAAACAGCATTGCAGGTGTCTGATTAGTTGTTGCATGGACAGAATTGCGGTACACCAGGAGGAAATTGTCAATTTTGTGTTGAAGAGAGATGTCTTCTTTTGTCATTGCTTTTATGGACTTTTTGAATGTTTGTACGAACCGTTCTGCTAACCCGTTTGTTGCTGGATGGTGAGTTGCTGACTTGAAATGTTTGATCCCGTTCTTTTTCATGAAGTCTTGGAATTCTTCAGAAGTATACTGTGGGCCATTGTCACTCAAAATTTGCTCCGGCAGGCCATTCCTGGCGAAGATGGTTCCAATAACAGAGATAGTCTTTTCTGATGTTGTTGATTTCATTGGGACTACTTCTGGCCATTTTGAGTGGGCGTCCACAGCTATGAGAAATATAGAGTTCATGAACGGACCAGCAAAATCAATGTGCACTCTCTGCCAGGGTGCAGACGGCCATTCCCACGGATGTAGGGGAGCCTGTGGTGGTGCGTTTTGAATGCTCAGGCATCCTGGGCAGGTTTTGGTGATGTCCTAAATCTGTTTATCTATCCCTGGCCACCATACGTAGCTACGGGCCAGACTTTTCATCTTCACCATACCTACGTGAGCCTCATGCAGACTGTCCAACACTCTGGTGCGAAGCTTGGAGGGCACTACCACACGTGATCCACACATCAAGGTTCCCTGGCAGACTGACAGCTGATCACGTCTTGCTGAAAACTCAGGAAAACATGGGCAGGCCAGCCTTGTACTGTGATATCATACACCTTGGAAAGTGTTGGGTCATTCTGCGTGTCTTTTCGTATCATGGCATTTGTAACTGGCAACTGGTCTACCAGTGTTGTGTGGAACATTTCTGGCGGGTCACCTTTTGATGGTGGTTCCTCCACTGATGTTGACAGTGGGAGGCGTGACAAACCATCAGAATTGCAGTGTTGTTTAGTCCCCTTGAACTCGATGTCATACGAGTGTGCTCCTAAGAACAGGGCCCATCGCTGTAGTCGCGCAGCTGACATCACTGGAACTCCTTTTCGTGGATTGAATATTGACACTAGGGGCTGATGATCAGTCACTAAGGTAAACCTTCGGCCATAGAGGTAATGGTGGAACTTTTTGATACAGCATACTAGGCTAAGAGCCTCCCTGTCTATCTGTGCATAATTACGTTCGGCACTTGATAGGGACCTTGAAGCGAATGCAATTGGGCGTTCAAGTCCATTATCCATCGTGTGCGACAGGACTGCGCCAATGCGTTACATGCTAGACGGATGGGTCTAGATGGATCATAGTGGGTAAGTAGCTCGTCAGATGTTATTAGTCTTTTTGTTTCTGTGAATGCCTTTTCACATTTTTCTGACCAGTGCCATTCCACTCCTGTCGGTAGCAGCGCATTTAGTGGATACAGCACTGAGGCAAGGTTTGGTAGAAACTTGTGGCAATAGTTGACGAGACCCAGGTACGATCTGAGTTGTGACACATTTTCAGGTTTAGGTGCTTTCAGCACTGCCTCAATTTTCTCTTGTGACTTGTGCAAACCGTCTTTGTCAATGACATGTCCGCAGTATGAGATTTCACTTTTGAAAAACTCACATTTCTCTCTCTTTGCCCGTAGGCCATACTAATTCAGCCTGGTGAGTACTTTGCTCAGGTTTTGGAGATGATCATCATCATCTTTTCCTGTTAGAATAATATCATCCAGGTAGCATTGTGTTCCAGGTATGTCCTGGAGCACCTGATCCATAACTCTTTGCCAAATGGCTGGGGCTGAAGCAACACCAAACACAAGACGATTGTACTGTTAAAGTCCCTTATGAGTGTTGATGGTTAGGAACTTTTTGCTTGACTCCTCCACTTCCATCTGGAGATAGGCCTGTGACAAGTCAATCTTTGAAAACTTCTCCCCACCAGCCAATGATGAGAAGATGTCCTCTATTCGTGGCAGGGGGTACTGCACTGTGCGCAGCACCGGGTTGATGCTCACTTTGAAGTCCCCACATATACGCACTTCGCTTTTTCCTTTCTTCATCACAGGAACAATGGGCGTAGCCCAGTCACTCCAGTCAACTTTTGAGAGAATGCCGGATGCCTCCAAGCTTTGCAGTTCAGCGTCTATCTTAGGACGTAGGGCATATGGCACCGGGCACGCCTTGTGGAATCTTGGGTTGGCATCTTTGTCAAGTTCAATTTTTGCTTTTAGGTGTTTTAGTTTACCAATGCCTTTCTCGAACACGTCTGCATTAGTCTCCAATAACTGTGGCAATCTCTGCTCAGGCCTGCGGGTAGAGCTCTTGAGGCCTGTTGAGATATTCAGGGCTTTTATTGCATGCCAGTCAAGCTGAATTCTTCTCAGCCATTCACACCCCAGTAGCGCTGGGCCTGTGGTTTTGAGGACATAAAGCTCTAGCTTGTGTATTTGGTCACCATAGACCACATCCACCTTAAGTTTCCCTTTTGGTGACACTTTTTCACCGGTGTAGGTTTTTAACATCACTGATGTCTATTTCAGTGGTAAGTGGGAGAACAGTCTGTCATAATCGGTTTCGGAGATCACTGACAAAGCTGAACCTGTGTCCAGTTCCATCTTTAGTTTCACTCCAGACACTATAGTCGTGACCCATATTATTTTTCTTACTTCTTCGGTTATGCTATGCAGCTCCAAGCATGACAGGTCATCGTATTCACTGCTGTTTGTGTTGTCAGAATGTTCTGTAACTTTGTGCATTTCATTTGCCTTTGATTTATGTTTAAAACCTTTGTTCTTTCCAGATTTTTCTCTTTGGTTATTTGTTTGGTCTGATTTGCATGCTCTTTCTATGTGACCTTGTTTGTGGCATTTCCTACATGTCTTTTCTTTGAACCAGCAGTCGTTTGCATTGTGTGAGGATTTACCACACCTGTAGCATTTTTGCTTTTTCCCATTCAAGGACATTTGATGCACTTCGTTTTCTAAGCTTTTCTTCTGTAGCTCTGATGCACCCTTAGCTGCTGTTTCCATTGAGATAGCTAGTTTGAGTGCTTTCTTCAAATCTAGCTCTTTTTCGGACAGTAGCCTTTTTTGTGTGCTTGTACAGTGCATGCCACATACCAATCGATCGCATCTTCAAGTCCCGTTTTAAAGTCACAATGCTGCGAGTTTGCGCAGTTCGGCCATATACTCAGATATACTTTCATCTTTCGTTTGATTCCTCTTATGAAATCTGAATCTTTCCGCTATCACCAGTGGTGCGGGATTCAAGTGCTTTTGCAACGTATCAACAATGTCTTTATATGACTTGCTCGACGGTTTAGCAGGGCTCAGAAGATTACGGAGTAGACTGTAAGTTTTAGCTCCCATTAGACTGAACAGGACGGAACTTTTTTTCTCATCCTCGATATCATTAGCGTCGCAGTACAACTCCACTCGCTCTATGTATGATTCCCAGTCTCCACTTGAACTATCAAACTCCTCTACTTTTCCAACGTAAGCCATTTTGGACATGAATTCTAGATATTATCCATTTATCGTTTCACTGTGTGCCATGCACTGTTACTCACGGATCCTTTGCTAGGTTTCGTTTTGTCTCCTGCTTTATTTCGTCCTTCTTTATTTCGTGCAGTTGTTTAGGGTCCAGATTACTCGTCGCCAATTTGTTGTGTCTTTACTCCAACATAGTATATATTTAAAGAAAAGATTCAACTCGGAGGTAAAGAAGGAACGTGACTTTACTGATCTTCATGTTACAAATCAATGCACTGGCGGATCACCTCTAGGTAAACTCAGTCGCTAGGGGGAGTGGTTCCGCTGAAGTAAATAGATCCACTTTATATACTACAAATAAAGTATTTTTGTATTGAATTGAATCTATCAAACCTGAAACAAATCGTGGGTGCTGTTTTTTGTGTCTATATTTAGCATGTTCGAAAGGAGGGGAGAACTGACACGCAAATATGCTCTGCAATGTTATTTATCAAACAAAACTTAACATTAACAGCCACCGGAGACCAGAAACCATCACAGAGCCAAAGGGACATTGAATAAAAAACACAAAATGTCCTTTGCGCAGATTATTTCATTTTTTTTCCCCTCAATGTTCCGTTACGGCTCTGTACGAAGCACGTTATATTAAAGGGGACATGTCATGCTTTTTAATCCTTCCTTTTCACCCTTAAATTTGTTGTGGTCTATATAAAGTGAAATTGCAATGCTTTGCTCTGAATTCCTTGTTATTGTGGCTCCACAGGCCCGTCTTTTACCCCTGTTCCTAGGTGCGTCTGAGAGCAACTTGTTTTGGTGGCGTCTCCTTAAAAATAAAAAATAAAATAATATATATATATATATATATATATATAATATATATATATATATATATATATATATATATATATATATATATATATATAGCGGCTGCGGTTTTACACATTTTGCACAAGAGGCTGCTATTTTGTGGGCTGTTACTTTATTGAGTTTTCATCACCCAATGCACATAAACCAAATTTCATAAATACAGTACTCTTACCTTTTTAAATCCTGTACCAAAAAATTAACCCAACTAAACTAGACATAAAGTCACAAGGAAATAAAACTAAACTATAATGAATAATCCAAAACTTACAGCTTTGCTATTAACCAGATGAGATAGCTGTGTATTTTGTATTTTTGCAGCACTTGTGGCCTTTATTTTATCATTTCATATTAAGTAAGCAGACAGGAAATAGTGAGAAGGGTGTACAGAAAATGTCGACGGGGCCGGGATTCGATCCAATGACAGTCTGTGTCGAGTACTAAGGCCTCCATTAAAGGGTCACACGCTTAAACCCCTACACCTCCAGCGCCACGTTTGAGTTTTTAATCAAACACACTTACCTCAGGTTCCACCTTGGTAGGCTGGAGAATAAAGAGCTGCAGAGCTGAAAGGAAACATTAAATATGAGATGCATAAAACAAAGTTCCTGGAATCCATTTGATTAGAAATGATCATAAAGTAAAATAACCCTGAACAATGTTTGGGAGGAAGTTTGTTCTGTACAAATGCTTACCTCCATCAAAGACTGCCAGGAATGCCAGAACAAGGAAAGGAGCTGTTTTTCCAACAAAATCATACATCACACTGCCGAACGGGGGTCCAACTGTAGGCGACAACAATGGAGACAATGAGAATCATTGCAGCTACCACAGTTGATACAAGAAATCTTAGGATGTTAAAAAAGCATCACTGTTTTGTGTAAATGAAAATCTGTGTACAGTATTTTATCAGCTTACATGTTACTTCAAAGATTGGCATATGACTTTAGATTCTTGTTCGCTTATCTAAAATTAAAGCAAAATTAGATGTCCATATTTATTTAATTTATTTAACTAAAAATAGTGATGTTAATCATTAAATGAGATCAAGGACTGGTAGAGGGGTAAAGGTTGCGACCCATGGAAGGAGGCAACAGTCCTCGAAGTAGCTGTCCCGGTTTCAAGTCCTGGCCCGTTGACCTTTGCTGCATGTCTTCCTCTCTCACTCTCCAACCAATTTCCGGTCAGTCAACTTAAAAAAATAAAGGCCATCATGTCTACACAAACCTCAAACCTAATATAAAGTGACTAATCACCCAATTGTTTGACTGAATCTTTCTAACAAGAATTTTCTGTACCTTTCAATTCAATTCAATTCAATTCAGTTTATTTATATAGCGCCAATTCACAACACATGTCATCTCAAGGCACTTCACAAAAGTCAGGTACATACATTACAATTAATCCGAATCATTGAACAGTGCAGTCAGATTCTGTTATTTATTCAAATTGGATAAAAAGTTTGTTTATCTAAGGAAACCCAGCAGATTGCATCCAGTCAGTGACTTGCAGCATTCACTCCTCCTGGATGAGCATGTAGAGACAGTGGACAGTCACTGGCGTTGACTTTGCAGCAATCCCTCATACTGAGCATGCATGTAGCGACAGTGGAGAGGAAAAACTCCCTTTTGACAGGAAGAAACCTCCAGCAGAACCAGGCTCAGTGTGAGCGGCCATCTGCCACGACCGACTGGGGGTTAGAGAGAACAGAGCAGAGACACAAAGAGAACAAAGAAGCACTGATCCAGGAGCACCCCCCATGGGAAGGAAAAGGCAAATGTCAATGGATGTAGCTCCTCCAGTCGCCCCACCCAGAAAGAAACAACGGATAAACTCTGATCCAGCCCTCAATGCCAGAGTCCGAAGAGAGCACACAGAGCCAGCCACAGCAAAAGCTCAGCCAGCAGCCATGTCCAGGAGAGAGAAAGGGCCAAACACCGAAAGACAGGGCAATGCGGATCATCGGCAGAGGGTGAGCATCAAGTTGTTGCCAGCAGAAGCCCCTCTCCAGAAAGGTGCCACAGGCAGACACAGAGTCAGGCCAGGTGCAGCCTCCAGGAAGAGAAAAGAGAGAGAACAAAGTCAAAAGCTGAAACAACAGCAAACAATGCAAAATTGAAGAGTAGTGTGAGAATGCAGCGAAGAGGGCGAAAGTGGCCATCACGTCCTCCAGCAGCCCAAGCCCACAGCAGCACAACTACAGAGATAGCTCAGGACAACCCAAGCCACTCCAACTACAAGTCCCATCAAAAAGGAAAGTTTTAAGCCTAGCCCCAAAAGTAGACAGTTTTTTCCATCTAGAGCCCACTGATGGCCATTGTTATACTAAAAACCACAACGATTGGGATACCTCTCTCTGTCAGATTGACCATAACCATTGGAAAAGAGAGGGGGTCATACAGGTAGCAGAAATGGAGGGTGTGTTTGCACCTCAACCATAACTGAGCCGGTTTAGGCTAAACCTGACTCCCCCTTACTCCATCCAACAAGGGGAGAAGAAGACGGAGGTAAAATAAGGAAGATAGCTCAGGATAACCCAAGCCACTCCAACTACAAACCCCATCAAAAAGGAAAGCTCCAAGCCCAGCCCCAAAAGCAGACAGGGCGTCCACCCCACGGACCAAAACTGGGAGCCAGCTCCACAGGAGAGGAGCCCGACAACCAAAGGATCCGCCTCCCACTCCACTCCCAGAGACCCCAGGAACCACCAGCAAACCCGCAGTCCGAGAACGAAGCGCCCCGCCAGGAACACACGGAACAACCAGACCTCCGATGCACGATGGAGCCAAACCACCAAGGGCCCCACATGTGAGGAGGAGAATCCCAAACTCCACCCTGGATTCAACAGGGAGCCAATGAAGGGAAGCCAAAGCATACTTTGAATACTCAACCTTGATATTTAGTTTTTTAACTGTCATTTGACATATTTGCCCTCTTCAGGGCACAGCCATTGACATGGCTGAAGTAACTTAGGAAGTAATATTGCTGTTGAAAAACTATGGAGTCTTAAGTTCTTGGGATACTTTAGCTGATTCTCAAGTTACATTGTGTGGCATTGGTTAGTGGATATAGGCATAGAAATTGAATTAAATTCTTCCACATGTGCAGCTAAAACCAAACATGGTGTCTCTAGGTATTCCCTCAAGCGTCTCACAGAATCATCATTACACCTAAAAGATTGTAGATATTTTTGGACTGTGGGGAGGAAGCCAGAGTACCTACAGAGAACCCACACATGCAGAAGAAACACAGGCAAACCAGGAATCAAACCCAGAAAATTCTTGCAAACAACTATGCTACTGTCAGTCAACAGAAAGGAATATAATTGTGTTTCAACATTTATGGCACAGCCACTCTTATCAGTATTAGAAAAAAATGCTTTTTTTGTCATCGCATTCAGTAGAAAAAAAAATTATGAATACTAAAAAAATAAATAGAAGCAGGTTCGGAGAAAATCAGTTTGGAAATGTAAAAAAAATACATTGGCTCACGGAGGGAACAGAACCAGTTCCTCAGGTACTGGAAGCTAAAATGTTAGAATGCTCTCTAAATACTTGTTCTCTTCTTAAATGCATTTTCAGTGTCTGAAAATAAAGCTCTCCTTCTGCACCAAAGTAACATATGGCAGAAATGATTTATACTATCCAGAAATTAATGAGCCAAATCATAAAAACTAATCATAACAATAAACCAAAGCATACCCAGAAAAACACTATAATATTGTTTATTTTTTATTCGTTTTAAATTATTCCTTTAAAAAAGGTTGACGATAGGACTTGTCCACCTTGTGTGCCGGTCGTGGGGCACACGTGACATTTATTTATACATATATTTATTTAATATGTAACTGAAGAATCTTATGCAAGGTCACAGTATAAAGGTGTACATACCTAACACTCCCAGTGCCAGACCTCCTAAGGCGATTCCGATGGCATGACCTCTCTCCTCATCATCTGTGTACACACTAGCCAGCATTCCCATACCTAAAAATACAGTATTCTGTACTTAAATGCCAGTCTCAACTCAACACTTTGAATAAAAATGACTGTAGAACAGAGTCACAATGAGAGTCAGAGAGCCATGTAATAACATGTGGTAGAGATTAAATATGCAAAACATATGTAGCTGTAGTAAAGTGGAGCTGGCTGGATAAAATGTATTTCGTCTAAAGTGTACACATCTGGATGTATTAAAAATTATTTCAATCTCAATAAATAAATAAAAAATTTTATCAGTAAGTTAAGTTTTTAAACATCTATTTGTCTAATCCAATGTCTATTTGTCTAAAGGGTAAATTCTCTATTTCAAGGAGCCACAGTTTCATAAAATGAATGAGAGAAAATTTTTCTAAAATGTATTTATTCTCAGAATCACAATTTTAACTCTTCAGTTGAAAATTGAATGATTAAATACCACCTAGTCACAAATGTATCAATAATTAAACTCTTAAAAATCATACTTTTATAATGATTAATTAACCGATAAAGACATAGACAATCAAACATAAAATCTAACTTCTCAGCGAACCGGACTGGGCCCCTTGACCTATGGGTCCTGCTCTTCAGTTTAGTGGATAGGGAATCTCTGCACAATATTTGTTCAGCCAACATCAAGGTTGTTTGTTTAGGAAAGCCCTGTTTTTTTTCAAATTTTTACAGATTTGAAGGTTTGGCAGCTCCTCTCTTCAGAAATTATTCAAAACAAAATTATATAAGCAATGGGAATCCTGTCTAGATGAAAAATTTAACAATGATTTCGGCAACTATAACTAACACTACCAAATTTTAAATAAGTGGATCAACTTGTCTGTAGACTTGATGGTACACAATATTTACTCGGTGTATTTTGGTTGGTCAGAGTGCATCAAAATGTCTGTGTCTCTGGCTCTGTCCGCTATCTCTGCTTCAACGCTCTTCATCACACTCAAGCACACACAAGACCGAGTCACACAGCCATTAGGAAAAAAGTAGGTTCTACTATTTATTTTCAAAACCTTGTGTTTACTTTTTCAGAGAGAGAGTGTTCTCAGAAGAGACAGTAAGCATATCTTTTTGGTTGGACTCAAACATCAAGGAGTGCACTGCAGTATTCTCACCAGGGGAATATGTAACATTTTGTTTTATTCTGTTTGACAAAAGATCATTACTTGAAGAGAATTGTGTAGCAACATGTAGTCACATCCATATAAATTCACAGAAATGTAAATGTTTGAAACATTTTAACATTCTACTTTCACAATCATTGCATCTGGTCAATCTTTGGAGCAGTCTCTGGAATTACAAGATTATTCAGTTCAATATAATGTCAACTAAAAGGAATACAATTTGTCACAAACAATAGTTCTATTTATATCGAATAATACTTTTACAACTTAAAGAAGAAATTTAGAGACATTTTTACTTTCTCTGTGTGCTTTCTAAAAACGATTGTAATTGGATGGGGGAGTTGAAGTCAACCAGTTGTTATTAAACTTGTAGCTGCAGACCTGTACATGTATTTGCTGACATACTCTATGCAAAGCTTGTCCGGTTTTATCTAGATAAGCACACAGGGCGGGTCATGGTGAACTTGGCCAACAAATAAGGGTGGTTTCTTTAGTAGTTGTGATGCTTGAAAATAAAGCCATACTGGCAAGACCTCAGCCTTCACTGATGTTTTGATGATATTGGGAAGTATGACACACATTTTGCGTGTAGCTCTCTAAATCAATCCAAGTGAGTTTTTAGCCTCCTTTGGTTCTATGATGCCAAGTTGATTTCTGACATATACATGTATACAAGATGTTTCTGGATTAATTGGTGATTTATTAATGACCAAACGGGCTAATCTATGCAGGTTTATGAACAAACGTATGTGAAAGAGAATAAGGCCATGATGAATACCTATATTTAATTCAAGATTTTTTTTAAACACAGATAGTGTTTAAGACCATAGCATGGTCAGACAAAAGCGTCAGGAAGACTTGGTATTCAAGGTGTTTGTCCTCATGAAAACAAATGTATGAGTTCATTACAAATAATTTTTTATTCCTGAATTGCAGCTTATACAGATAGTTTCAAAAAAGAGAAAAATAAACTTTTGTAATGCTTTGATGCATTCAGCTATAATGTCACTTCATACTTTTCTGGTGAGAGGTTTATATCGGTAAGAATGACATTTGTTTAGAGCTGTAATTGCTTGAAGCATGGTGTCTCAAGGGTAAAAGTTCATTTTAAAAAGCAAGAATATAGTGCACATATTTTATTTTATTGTGGACTTTTTTTCTAATTCACACACAATCAGAAAATAATAATGAATACAGACTCAGATTTCCCCACTAAAATTGGGCTAATTGTCTTTTACCAAGTTTCACCACAGCCACACACTTTTTGTACACACAAACAAGCTTATACACTGTAATAAATTTCATGTCCCTTAGTTATAAAAGTTGAAAAACTGTCTTAAAACTATTAGTAAAATCAACTTTCAGATTTGTATGGTCTCAACTCTGACAAGCTTAAAATCGGAAAACAAAAAAACATACGTTCCACTGAAAAAACCCATGATAGCAAGTGAAATTTAGGAGATAAAATAAGTGCTTTAATCCTAATGGGGAAGTCAGTTTTTACATTATAACTGGATATTTGACCATTCTTCTTTCAAGAAATGGGTGATTTCAAGCTTGTTGGCTACCGGGCATATGTTAAGGATAATTTATTTATTTTTATTGATTTCGATTTTTACGACAGGAATAGATTAAAATAATCTGTCTGGACTCAATATAGATGCTGTTTTTCACCAGGTTCCTACTCAGCAGAACATGAAAACACAAACATTAGTCACCATCATCACATCAGCTAACACATCAGATAGGTGTCCATCAGATATCGAGAATGGGACCTAAAAAGTCTTAATGTTGGAATAGTCCGTATTTACTGTGGGATGTCGTTCCAGGCTTAAGTAAGGACAAAGAAGACTGATGTCTGTCCAACAATCTTTGAAACCCAGTAATGGTAAAAGTCTGTCTGTGCCAGAGCTAGTTGTATGACCAGTCCCTAAATTGGGTTTCAGTACCAGAGCACTGAGTGCTGCTAATGTGCTACTATATGAGATATGAAAATCAAGTTTAATGCTAGTGTTCATTGTGTAATTTTGAAATGTTAAAGCATTAGACAGTAATAAAGCAGAGCAGTGGTGGGTCCAACCAGAAAGCCTATTGTGGATCTTATAAGCCCTGTTATAGAGTCTAGCTATTGGCTCCAGAATTTCATTTATAATGAGTGACCAGACAGGTAAACCATATGACAGAGTCAGTATGAAAGAGTGGAAAATATTATTGCATGAAGATATGTTTTGGAAACAGAGAATGTGAAAGTTGGTTGAACATTTGTTTCAGCATTTTACTGATAATTTGTACATGCTTACTGTACGTAAGGAGAGAGTCCAGGGTGAGAGTCCAAATATCTGTAAATTCTGTTTTCCTGACATTAATAGTTAGATGATTTTCTTGCAACCATAGATGTAAATGGTGAAGATCTGTATTTAGTTGGTTGTTATATGTGTCAGTGCTTAAACTGGACACAAAATGTACAGTGTCATCAGCATACAACAGAGAGTTGGAGTGATTAAGCACATGAGAAAGGTCGTTAATGTACATCAGGAAGAGCAGCGGTCCCAAAATGCTCCCCTGTGGAACCCTCATAGAACAGTCTAATGCCTGGGATGTTGGTGCTCCAAGTTTTACATACATAATCAGTAGATTATGAAGAAAACATTTCTATTGCTGAAGAAGAAATATTAAAAGAATTTAATTTGTTTAACAAAATGTGATGGTTAACTGTATCAAAGACTTTACGAAAGTCAATGTAAGCAGCTCCAGTCACATATAAAGGGACATGTTTAGCACAGCGTGTATCTGTTCGGTGAATAAAAATAATGCTGACATGGTTGACTAAGAGTCTAAAGCCATGCCAGCAGTCACTTTTTTCTTCAGGGTACTGGACTAGTGTTTATATAATGTCTTCTCAAGTAAGTTAGAAACTGTTGGGAGAACTGAAATTAGTCGTTAATTGGAGACATAAAAGTTGGGGTAATCTGAGTAGTTTTACAAATTTACAGGGAACTTAAACTGCATAATGCATAGGTTAACTAAATGATGAAAAGGTGGCATGAGAGCATTAGCATGTGTTTTTAGAAAATGTGTGCTTAGATTATAAACATCACAGGCATAGGAGACATTTAAAGATTTTAATATGTTAGATAAATCACTCTATGAGATCTAAGGAACTTTTTCTGATGGAGCACTCAGTTGTGTGACAAAATTGTCAACCTCAGATGAAATCAAATTGTTTAGAGCTCATGATAGCACTGAAACGGCTCTGGTGAAAGTCACAAATGATATTCTTATGGCCTCAGATAATGGACTTGTGTCTGTACTTGTCCTGTTACAGTTGATCACAATATTCTCTTAGAAAGGCTGGAACATGTTGTAGGGATCAGGGGAACAGTGCTAGGTTGGTTTAAATCTTATTTGTCTGACAGATTCTGTTTTGTTCATGTAAATGATAAATCATCTTTAAACTCCAGGGTTAATTGTGGAGTACCACAGGGTTCAGTACTTGGGCCAATTCTCTTTACTATATATATCCTTCCAATAGGTCAAATTATCAGGCAGCATAGGATAAATTTTCACTGTTACGCTGATGATACTCAGCTTTACTTATCCATAAATCCTGATGAGCCCAACCAGTTAGATAGACTATAGGCATGTCTTGAAAACAAAAAAACTCGGATGACTTTACATTTTCTGCTTCTAAATTCAGACAAGACAGAATTTGTCGTCTTTGGACCGCAGTCTTTAGAAAGAAACTGCTTAGTCAATCACTTAACCTGGATGGCATTAAATTGACCTCCGGTAATAATGTAAAAAACCTTGGGGGTTATTTTTGACCAGGGCATGTAATTTAAATCCCATATTAAACAGTTTTCTAGGATTTCTTTCTTTCACCTCCGGAACATTGCCAAAATTAGAAATATCCTATCCAGGAGTGACGCTGAAAAACTAATCCATGCATTTGTTACTTCAAGGCTGGACTGTTGTAGTTCTTTACTATCAGGATGTCCAAAAAATGCAGTTAAAAGCCTTCAGCTGATTCAAAATGCTGCAGCAAGAGTTCTGATGAAAATTGAAAAGAGAGATCATATTTCTCCTATTTTAGCTTCCGTTCATTGGCTCCCTGTTAAATCCAGAATAGAATTTAAAATTCTCCTCCTCACATATAAAGCCCTTAATGATCTAGCTCCATCATACATCAGAGATCTGATTGGTCCATATGTTCCTAACAGAGCACTTCGTTCTGAGACTGCAGGTTTACTGGTGGTTCCTAGAGTCTCTAGAAGTAGAATGGGAGGCAGATCATTTAGTTATCAGGCTACTCTCCTGTGTAACCAGCTCCCAGTTTTAGTCCGTGAGGCAGACGCCCTGTCTACTTTTAAGGCTAGGCTTAAAACTTTCCTTTTTGATAAAGTTTATAGTTAGAGTGGCTTAGGTTATCCTGAGCTATCTCTGTAGCTATGCTGCTATAGGCTTAGGCTGCTGGAGGACATAATTACCACTTTCACTCTCTTCGCTACATTCTCATACTACTCTCCAATTTGCATTATTTGCTGTTATTTGAGCTTTTAACTTTATGTTCTCTCTCTTTTCTCTTCCGAGCTTTTACTGTGACTAACTGTATGTGCTCTCTTTCAGACTCTAACCTTGAAAACTGGCTCAGAGTTTATCTGTTCTTTCTTCCTAGATGAAACGACTAAAGGAGCTGCATCCATTAACATTTACTTTTCCTCCCCATAAAAAGTACTCCTGGATCAGTGCTTCTTTGTTCTCTTTGTGTCTCTGCTCTCAAACCCCCAGTCGGTCGTGGCAGATGGTCGCTCACACTGAGCCTGGTTCTGCTGGAGGTTTCTTCCTGTTGAAAGGGAGTTTTTCCTCTCCACTGTCGCTACGTGCATGCTCAGTATGAGGGATTGCTGCAAAGTCAACGCCGGTGACCATCCAATGTCGCCGCATGCTCATCTAGGAGGAGGGAATGCTACAAGTCACTGACTGGATGCAATCTGCTGGGTTTCCTTAGATAGAAAAACTTTTTATCCAATTTGAATAAATAACTGAATCTGACTGTACTGTTCAATGGTTAGTTATTAATTGGAATGCATGTGCCTGATTGAAATCTGTATGATTCGATTGAATTGACTTAGCCCATTTTAAAGTTACCCACCTTTCACACAATGCAACAGGAAACAGCACTCTCCAATTATTTTTTTACCTCTGCCTTCCTACCTCCCTGTTGGATAGAGTAAGGGGGAGTCAGGTTTAGCCAAAACCGGCTCAGTTATTGTTGAGGTGCAAACACGCCCTCCATTTCTGCTACCTGTGCGACCCCTTCTCTCTTCCAATGGTTATAATCAGTCTGAGAGAGAGAGGTACCCCCAATCCTTGTAGTTTTTAGTATAACAATGACCACCAGTGGGGCTCTACATGGACACACTTTATCAGTGTATTATTTTACTTAGTACCCCTACACATAACCCATTCTACAATGGCCAAACACTAACACTCAGCAGTTTAATCTAACCTCCCCAACAACCCTATACCATTCCAAACCCTTTGTGAAGTGCCTTGAGATGACTTGTTGTGAATTGGCACTATATAAATAAAACTAAATTGAATTGAATTGAATTTAGGATGTGGATTGAAGGTGGCACAGTTGTTAGAACTATTGCCTTGCAGCAATATGTTCCTAGGTTCAAATTCTGGCCAGGGTCTCTCTGGAAGGAGTCTGCGTTGTCTCCTTGTGTATGCATGGGTTCTTTCTGGGTACTTCCTTCCACAGTCCAAAACTATGCACGTTAAGTTAATTGGCAACTGTAAAATGCCCTTGGGTATGAGTGTGTACATGCATGTATGTTTGCACTCTGTTGCTCTGTGATGGTCATTGGCCTTTTGCTCTATGACTGTTGGAGATAGGTGGGTATAGACTGGAGATAAGTGAGTATAGACAGTGGATGGATGGTTGGTCAGGATGTTAAGCTTCAAATTTGACATGTTCAAGCTCATCTGAAAAATGCAGCTGCCTATATGGACAAGCTGAATGCCTTTTTAAAGGTTTAAAAAGGATTTTTTTGGTCAGATGAGACAAACAATAGAATAGAAAGGAAGTAGGGTGATTTAAACAATGTACTAAAAGTGCATGTAAATTTGTGTATAAAAAGAGAAAACAGGCTATTTACAAAAAGTGAAATAATAACAGATATGTAAACACTTATCGGATTTGTTGGGAGCAGTAATGGTTATAAAGTGTAACAGCTGCTGAGAAGAAGAATCTGCGATAACAATCTGTTATGCAGATAGGATGCACCAGTCTGTCACTGAATGAGCTCTCTAGTTCTGGAACAGCTTCATGAATGGGATGGAATACATTGTCAAACAGTGATGTTATTTTTGCTACAGTCCTTCTGTCTCCCACCACCTGGACTGTGTTCAGGAGGCATCCTACGACAGAGCTGGCCTTCCTGATGAGATTATCTAACTGCTTTCTATCAGCTGTAGATAAGTGCTGCTTCAACGTACTACACCACAGAAGATGCTAATATCACCACAGTCAGAAAAGGTCTTCTGGAGTGTGTGTAAAAAAAGGTCTACCTTAGCAGGTAGAGTCTGCTCTGACCTTTCCCGTAGAAAGCATCAGCGTTGTGACTCCAGTCCAGTTTATTGGTCAGGTGAAGGGTACTTATAAGAGTTCACTGTCCAATGTCAGTTCCCTGGATCTTTACCTGTGTCGGTGTGGTCGGACTGTTCCTGTGGAAATACACCACCAGTTCCTTGGTTTTGCCCACATTGATCAGGTGGTGGCTCTGTTGGCACCAGTCCACAAAGTCTTGTGTCCACTGTCTGTACTCTGAGTCGTCCTCACCTGCGAGGAGGCCGAATATGGCAAAGAGAACTTTTGTAGATACAGACCAGCCTGTGAGAGACACAGCCCAATGTACTCACATACTGTGGGAAGACCAGTAATAGTCCTGTTATCACTGGGACAGGTGATGGTCCAGTTCTGACAGGTCTAGCTTGTACCTCAAAAGTCCTGGCTTGATGGTATTAAAAGCACTGGAGAAATCAAAGAACATGATCCTCACAGGGCTTCTATGTGGTTCAGAGCACGGTGCAGGAGGTAGGTAATGGTATCATCCACCCCAATACCAGGCTGGTGGTCAAACTGCAGTGTAGCCAACGAAGACCGCAAAAGGGGGAAAAGATGGTTGAGGACCAACCTCTTAAGAGTCTTCATCAGATGCAAGGTCAGGTCTAGGAACCAGATGGTGTGGCTGCTGAGGTTCTTCGGATGTATGGTCTTTCGCACTGGAGCTGATCCCATCTGTACCTGCAGCCCTTGCCACCTTGACCTTTCGCAGCTCATTTCTCATCTGAAGTGTGGAAAGGGTACCGGAAGGTAGGCGAGGGGGAGCACCCACCATTATCTTGGTAACGTGTAAACTCCCGCCGTAGATAATACAGCCTCATGCTAACATCTAGCAAAGTCCTTGCTGCAGAGCGACTCTTTGATAGTTAAATGCCCAAAGTTCCACTATCTATCATTCACAGACACAGCCAGACCCCAACCTCTCTTCTTACCGTTCTCCTTGGTTCTGTCACCTTGGGGTAAAAAAACTTTCATATTTATGTGTGTGTCCAGTGTTAGCGCGGTTAGCCACTCCTCAGTCAGAATAAATAAGCTGCTCCCTCTGTAGCCTCTCTTAAGTCACCAATTCATCCACTTTGCTGGAAAGGGATCTCACACTTCCCATCATGATGGGCAGGATGACAGGTCTGTACCATCTCTTCCGGGTGTGACACCCAATGCTGGTATGGGTTCCCGGTCTCCTGCTTCTCAGCTTGCGGAAAATGTTAGGTCTCTAAGTGGAAGGTGCACAGCATGCATAGCTTCATACATATGTTGTTTCAGAGATTGTGAAATCTGATGATGTGTTAATTTGAGTAAGCTGTTACTGGAATATCAAAAAATCGTAACAAATAGGCCTACCTTATTTTGATAGATAGATTGTACGTGAAGCATTAGTTGGTCCATTTGTCAAAAATAAAAATTAAATACTCAGAACATCCACCATGGTGGCCTATTAATAGACTTTTTGTAGATCTGTTAGGAATCTATTTATATGTGCTTTAATAACCTGGCAGCTATACTGATAAAGAAAATATTTTGGGTGAACAACTTTTTCTGTGGCCAGCTTCTTGCCTTTTCACAATGTCTTCTAATTCCATTTCAACATGTCAAGAGTTAGCAACCCTGGGTAGACTTGACAGCCATCTTTATAGCACCTTTTAAGATTGATTATCAATGTTAGATTAGGATTATATCAAATTGAACCTGCTCTGTACTACAGGACCCTGATTCCAGACCTGGGGCCATTGATTGTCATTTAGAACCTTTTGTCTTGGTTGTTCCAAAATCCTAAATGAATAATCCACATCCAAAGGTAAGATGACCTATCCACTGCTGCTATTGCACAAGGACTAGGAAGACCCTGTTAATATCAGGAGAGTCATTCAAATTTGTTATGTCCTTGTTATAAATGTCCATAGACACATTGCTAGACTGCACGTGTGAGGACCTTGGAGACCACAGAGTATTAGTATAGTTGTATATTGCTGGATTGCACGTTTGTAACCAAGTAAGGACATTAGTAGGAACAGAAACCTCTGTTTGCATTTTTTTTCAAACCAGTAACCAGCATTACTGATGATGGCTAACACTGCTTCCTCTGACCTGGACTGAGGAAACGCAGCATAGCAGAAGCTTTCACTTTACCTGCTCACTTAGATCATCTACCAGCAGGTCAATAAATTACCAACCAAATATCAGTTTCTTTAGAAAAGTGTGCTACCTGAAAACTATACCTAATGAAGGTTACGTGTGATTATTATTTAAAATCTTTGGTGAACAGCTACATATCTTTGGGACACCGATCTGTAAGTTGACTGTGTAAGTGGCAGACAACATTTTAGTAACTTACAACTGAATAGACAAATAGAGTAACATGCTATCCTAAGTAAATGAAATTGAAAGATAATACCAGCCACTGATGAGCAAGAGGAGCCAACACCTTGAAGCGATCGGGCCAGAAACAGCAAAGTGTAGCTGGATGAAAAGGCAAACACTTTACGGAGGGAAAACAAAAAAATATAAAGAATAAACTGTCAGACATTAAACAGACAGAATACTTGCTAATCATCAACACAGATTTGATTGAACTTACTGATAGTAGACAGGAACATAATACAGAAGCCAACAAATATAGGAAGTTGGTATCCAATTCTAAAGGGGCACAGAAAATAAAGGCATATAATTGCTTTACCATAAAAAACATCTTATTTAAGGTTGTCCATAAAGATTTTTAAGCATTATGGAGGCTGAAGTGGAAGACAAGCTGCTAAAAAAACTTTAAAAAAGCAGATGTTTCAGCTGATAATGTGAGGATGAAGCAACGTATGCGTATATAAGGCAAGATCGGGGGGAAAAACTCAGATCTTCTTCTGCACGTAATTTAAAATAACACTATCAAAAAAAATCATAAAATCATCCATAATTTTTTTTAAAGGTAACAAAATAACCATAAATACTAGATATTGTTAAATACTAGATACTTGTAACAGCCCACATTAAAACATCTATAAAAAAAGTACAAATATTTTATTTTTTAGTAAAATAATGTAAGTTGACTATTTGGATTTATTGATATTTTCTTTAATCACTTTTGTGTTCATTTTGTCTCTTACCTTACCTTTTACAAACAAAATACCTTGTTTTCCACAACCTGTTCCCCTACTGTTTCATTGTATCTTCATGTTGGTTCTTCAATGACAGCCTATGGCAGTGAGGAATAAAAGGCTAAAACCAGAGCTGCTTTGTTTTGCAGTAAATATCAGGCACACTTGAATTGCCTTGATTTGTCCTCTGTCAGGAGTGAAAGGGACAAACAAACCGTAATGCCTCAATTACTGCAAATGAGTGTCCCTCTGAGACACTGAATCCTCTAACCCCTAACCCTAACCCATTTGGGATAAATGTTTTTTTTTCATAAAATGATATCTGGCTATTAGGGATAGGCCAGCTATATTATAGCCTTAGATTTGCTTAAAATAATTCAATAAAAACTATTGTAAGCACATTTTTGCAATTTAGCTAAACAAACACCAGTTTTTTTCAGGCACTCTAGCAAAGTTTCTTTATGCTTCTGGCATTTACAAATCCTTTTTTATTTATTAATTATTTAATCTACAAAAAGAGGAAAATGAGGATTTAGAGAGAATACTCATTTTCAGCGGTACCGAGGAACATCCAGTACAATAAAATACAATGCAATAAAACAAAACATATGACACATAGAAATCATGAGAAGGACACTTTCAATCAAAAAGATTCCACTGTGCCGGTCTGTTGTGGTGAAGAGAGAGCTGAGCCAAAAAGCGAAGCTCTCGATTACTGGTCTGTCTACGTTCCTACGCTCACCTACAGGCAGGAACTTTGGGTCATGACCGAAAGAACAAAATACTAGATACAAGCGGCTGAAATGAGCTTCCTCTGCAGGGTGGCCGGGCACTCCTTTAGAGACAGGGTGAAGAGCTCGGCCATATAGGAGGAGCCCGGAGTAGAGCCACTGCTCCTTCACATCGAGAGAGGTCAGTTAAGGTGGCTCAGACATCTGTATCGGATGCCTCCTGGACACCGTCCCACCGGAAGGAGGCCCAGGAGACAGTCCAGGACAAGCTGGAGGGACTATGTCTTTCGGCTGGCCTGGGAACACCTTGGGCTCCCTCAGAGGAGCTAGAGGAGGTTTCTGGGGAGAAGGAAGTCTGGGCGTCTCTACTAAGTATGCTGCCCCCCGCGACTCGGCCGACAAAGATGAAGTTATTAAAACTGACATGGCCCATCTGAAAATTACAAGTCTGATTACAGTCAGAATCAAGAAATCACTTTAACAGAACCTGTCTGACAACATGGAATTGAATAAAAGATTTGAAAAAAACTATTATAATTATTAACTTGTAATTAACTTATAATTTACAACTACTAGATGGTATCAAAGCACTTGTAATAGTATCCTTAGTATGAGAGGCACATGCATCAACCAACATTTGTGGTATTGATACACCACCATGACTACAACAAAATAGGTGTGAAACTACTTAACGTCACTTGTTCATAAGGGCTTAAAACATGTTTGTCATGTAAGAAATTTTGTGAGTTTTACCAGAAGTAAAACATCATGAATTTGAAGTTGTCATTTAGCAATATTTGAGCGTTTATGTGAAATTGCTTTGTTTCTAACCGTGGACTAATGCCAATAACACATTCGGAAGTAAAACTGTTGGCTCAGCTCATATATCTGAACATCAGCCTACTGTATTTTAATGCCGATCACTCAGCTCTATATGCTTTGCTCATCCAGTTAGTGTTTAGCTTAGACCACTTGCGTCAGTCAGTTTAACTCACATCCTCATTAAGCCCTGTTGTACCCCACTGCACCTAACTCCTATTTTACAAGCAGTGCCTTAGTTCATCAGTGTTACGTTTACTATTGATGTTTCTGGGTTCTTCTGCAGTCATTTCTTGTTTTCACATGCAAGGACAAGGAAGAGGTCACAAACAACAGAGAGAAACTGATGAGTAATTTTCCTTTAGGATTAATAATGTACTTTTGAATTAAATTTTACAAAAAATGATTGATGGAGCAGATAGAACAGGTCTAGCATTTAATATGCTAAGTGAAAGGAGGAGCTCTGGGTAACGTCACTTCCTGTTTTCGCTATTGCACTTGGTGAATTGTTTGGTGTGTGAAGGCTCTTTCGTTTGATCTGATTTCTCTCTACTGTGATACCTCTTACTTGTTCTAATACATAAGCATGTTAAAACACATACTTTCTGTTGCTGTATTTAACGTTTGGGGACTCTCCGTGTCTTACATGGTTTTTCTAGTAGTGGTAAGGGGTCGCTAGCTTAGCATTAGCTTTAGCTCCACCATGGCTACCCGTTCTGCTGTTTCTCTCTCCCAGTCTTCTCCTCTCTCCTGCTCTCTCTGTCAGATGTTGAGTTACTCCTCTGCCTCCTTTAGTGATAATGGTACGTGTAATAAATGTAGCATTTTTGTAGCTTTGGAGGCGAGGGTGTCGGATTTGGAGGCCCAGCTTCGCGCTGTTGAAAAACCAGCAGATAGCCGAGGCCCCTTAGCCAGCGCGGAGCCACTGAGGGTAGCTCCCCGTAGCAGTCCTCCGCGCTGCCGGGACCTCAGGCCAGCTAGGTGACAGTACGTAGAAAGCATAGTCCTAGATCCCAGCCCACAGGTCACCACCAACCCGTCTGCCTTTCTAACAGATTTTCCCCGCTCAGCGACACACCCGCTGAGAAGCCAACTCTGGTAATTGGCAGCTCCATAGAAACGTGGCACTAGAGAACACAGCGACCATAGTCAAATGTCTGCCAGGGGCCAGAACGGGCGACATCAAATCCTACCTGAAACTGCTGGCTAAGGATAACCGTAAATACAATAAGATTATTATTCACGCTGGCGGTAATGACACCCAGTTACGTCAATCGGAGGTCACCAAAGTTAGTGTTGCTTCGGTGTGTAAGTTTGCCAAAACAATGTCGGACTCCGTAATTTTCTCTGGTCCCCTCCCTGATCTGACCAGTGACAAGGAAGCAGGGTCATAATTTAACACTCCTCTCTGCAGCTTCTGTACTGCTACCCACCCATTACCCTATTAAGACAGTGTCTCGCCCACAGCCAAAATTGAATAGATTAAAAAATAATCTAAAAGGAGGAAATCATGAAAATCTCATAAAAATAAACACAACTCAGACTAAAAAGAAAAATAAAACAATTAAATGTGGCCTACTGAACATAAGATCTCTCTTTTCAAAGACTTTGCTAGTTACTGACCTGATTTCTGACAATCGGATTGATTTATTTTGCCTCACAGAAACCTGGCTGCAGCAAGAGGATTATGTTCCTATAAATGAGTCAACTCATACTAATTATTTTAATTTTCACATTCCTCGAAATACTGGGTGAGGAGGAGGAGTAGCAACCATATTTCAGTTCGATTTATTGATTAGTCCCAGACCAATCAATAACTACAACTCTTTTGAATATTTAATCCTTAGTTTTCCTCATCCAAATTGCAAAGCAATAAAACCACTTCTGTTTGTTGTTTTGTACCGTCCACCAGGCCCTTACTCTCAATTTTTAGATCAGTTTTCAGACCTTTTATCTGATTTAGTGTTAAATAGAGATAAAGTTATTATAGTGGGGGATTTTAACATTCATGTTGACACTAAAAGTGATGGCCTAAATATAGCCTTTAATGCTATCTTAGACTCAATTGGCTTTGCTCAAAACATTAAAAAAACCTACCCACCTTTGTCTTCCTTCTCTGGACCTTGTGCTGACATATGGCATTGAGTGTAAAGAAATAACAATATTTTCTCATAACCCTGTCCTGTCTGACCATTTCTTAATAACCTTTGAGTTTAATTTAACCGAGTACTCCACATCTGAAAGAAAATTTCATTACAGTAGATCATTATCAGACGATGCTGTAACAACCTTTAAAGAATCTGTTCCACTTTTAATCTCCTGATTATTACTGAAAAACACAGTGGAGGGCAAAAATTCAGTTTCTGCCCCTTCACAAATTGATTATTTTGTTCATAGTGTTTCTTCATCATTGCGTGATGCATTAGACAATGCAGCCCCCTTGAAAAAGAAGGTAATCATTCATAGGAGGCTGACTCCCTGGTTTAATTCAGAGCTGCGTACTTTAAAGCACAACATTAGAAAATTGGAGAGAAAATGGCGCTCTACACACCTAGAGGATTCCTACATAATCTGGAAAAATAGCCTGCTGTTGTATAAAAAGACACTTCACCAAGCCAGAACAGCTTATTTCTCATCATTAATAGAAGAGAACAAGAATAATCCTAGGTTTCTCTTTAGTACAGTTGCTAAAACTTACACAGAGTCATAGCTCTGTTGAGCCATCCATTCCCTTAGCTCTTAGCAGTCATGACTTTATGGGATTCTTCTTAAATAAATTGATTCTATTAAAAATAAAATCTTTGACATACTCCCGAAGATGATTACTTCATCCTCAGCAAGTGAAAACAACATTGGAAATAATTGTAGAACCTGATTTGTGTTTGGACTGTTTTGATCCTGTGGAGCTTCCTGAGTTATCAGAAATATTAGCTTCATTTAAACCTTCAACTTGTATGTTAGACCCAATCCCAACCAAGTTATTTAAGGAAGTGTTCCCTCTGATTACCAGCCCCATTTTAGATATGATTAATCTATTTTTAGTAAATGGATATGTACCACAGGCTTTTAAGGTAGCTGGAATTAAACCTTTACTTAAGAAACCTTCGCTTGATCGAGATGACTTAATAAATTACAGACCTATATCCAATCTTCCACTATTATCTAAAATTCTTGAGAAAATAGTTGCTAATCAAATGTGTGAGCATTTACACAGCAATGACCTGTTTGAAGAGTTTCAGTCAGGCTTCAGAGCTCATCAAAGCACTGAAACAGCTCTGCTGAAAGTCACCAATCATATTCTTATGGCCTCAGATAATGGACTTGTGTCTGTACTTGTCCTGTTAGATCTCAGTGCTGCATTTGATACAGTCGACCATAATATTCTCTTAAAAAGGCTGGAATATGCTGTAGGGATCAGCACTAGGCTGGTTTAAATCTTATTTGTCTGACAGATTCCAGTTTGTTCATGTAAATGATAAATCATCTTTAAACTCCAGGGTTAATTGTGGAGTACCACAGGGTTCAGTACTTGGGCCAATTCTCTTTACTATATATATATGCTTCCAATAGGTCAAATTATCAGGCAGTATAGGATACATTTTCACTGTTACGCTGATGATACTCAGCTTTACTTATCCATAAATCCTGAGGAGCCCAACCAGTTAGATAGACTACAAGCATGTCTTGAAGACATAAAAACTTAGATGACTTTAAATTTTCTGCTTCTAAATTCAGACAAGACAGAAATTGTTGTCTTTGGACCAGAGTCTTTAAAAAATAAACTACTTAGTCAATCACTTAACCTGAATGGCATTAAATTGACCTCCGATAATAAAGTAAAAAACCTCGTTGTTATTTTTGACCAGGACATGTCATTTAAATCCCGTATTAAACAGGTTTCTAAGATTTCCTTCTTTCACCTCCGGAACATTGCCAAAATTAGAAATATCCTGTCCAGGAGGGACGCTGAAAAACTAGTCCATGCATTTGCTACTTCAAGGCTGGACTATTGTAATTCTTTACTATCAGGATGTCCACAAAATGCAGTTAAAAGCCTTCAGCTGATCAAAATGCTGCAGCAAGTGTTATGATGAAAATTAAAAAGAGAGATCATATTTCTCCTATTTTAGCTTCCCTTCATTGGCCACTTGTTAAATCCAGAATAGAATTTAAAATTTTCCTTCTCACATTTAAATGATCTAGCTCCGTCATACATCAGAGATCTGATTGTTCCATATATTCCTAACAGGGCACTTCGTTCTCAGACTGCAGGTTTACTGGTGGTTCCTAGAGTCTCTAGAAGTAGAATGGGAGGCAGATCCTTTAGTTATCAGGCTCCTCTCCTGGGAAACCAGCTCCCAGTTTTAGTACATGAGGCAGACACCCTGTCTACTTTTAGGGCTAGGCTTAAAACTTTCCTTTTTGATAAGGCTTATAGTTACAGTGGCTTCGGTTATCCTGAGCTATCTCTGTAGTTATGCTGCTATAGGCTTCGGCTGCTAGAAGACATAATGACCACTTTCACTCTCTTCACTACATTCTTACACTACTCTCCAATTTTGCATTATTTGCTGTTATTTCAGCTTTTAACTTTATGTTCTTTCTCTTTTCTCTTCCTAGAAGCTACACCTGGCCTGACTCTGTGTTTATCTGTGGCACCTTCCTGGAGGGGGACATCGGCCAGGCTGCTTCTGCCAACAACTTAATGTTCACCTTATACAGATGATCCACTTGGCGCTGTCTTTCAATGTTTAACCAGATCTCTCCTAGATATAGCTACTGGCTGAGCTTTAACTGTGACCAACCTTATGTGCTCTCTTTCAGACTCTAACCTTGTAAACTGGCTCAGAGTTTATCTGTTCTTTCTTTCTAGATGAAACGACTAAAGGAGCTACATCCATTAACATTTACTTTTCGTTCCCATAGAAAGTGCTCCTGGATCAGTGCTTCTGTGTTCTTTTTGTGTCTCTGCTCTGTTCTCTCAAACCCCCAGTCGGTCGTGGCAGATGGCCGCTCACACTGAGCCTGGTTCTGCTGGAGGTTTCTTCCTGTTGAAAGGGAGTTTTTCCTCTCCACTGTCGCTACATGCATGCTCAGCATGAGGGATTGCTGCACAGTCAACGCCAGTGACTGTCCACTGTCTCTACATGCTCATCCAGGAGGAGTGAATACTACAAGTCACTGACTGGATGCATTCTGCTGGGTTTCCTTTCCTTAGACAGAAAAACTTTTTATCCAATTTGAATAAATAACTGAATCTGACTGCACTGTTCAATGATTAGGATTAATTGTAATGTATGTACCTGACTTTTGTGAAGTGCCTTGAGACAACATGTGTTGTGAATTGGCGCTATATAAATAAAACTGAATTGAATTGAATTGAAATATCTTCAGTAGTTTAATTAATTTTATACACTCACCGGCCACTTTATTAGGTACACCTTGATAGTACCGGGTTGGACCCCCTTTTGCCTTCAGAACTGCCTTAATCCTTCGGGGCATAGAATCAAGGTACTGGAAACATTCCTCAGAGAGTTTGGTCCATATTGACATGATAGCATCACACAGATGCTGCAGATTTGTCAGCTGCACATCCATGATGCAAATCTCCCGTTCCATCATATCCCAAAGGTGCTCTATTGGACTGAGATCTGGTTACTGTGGAGGCCATTTGAGTCCAGTGAACTCATTGTCATGTTCAAGAAACCAGTCTGAGATGATTCGTGCTTTATGACATGGTGCGTTATCCTGCTGGAAGTAACCATCAGAACATGGGTACACTGAGGTCATAAAGGGATGGACATGGTCAGCAACAATACTCAGGTAGGCTGTGGCATTGACACGATGCTCAATTGGTACTAAGGGGCCCAAAGTGTGCCAAGAAAATCCCCCCCACCATTACACCACCACCAGCCTGAACCGTTGGTACAAGGCGGGATGGATCCATGCTTTAATATTGTTGACGCCAAATTCTGACCCTACCATCCGAATGTCGCAGCAGAAATAGAGACTCATCAGACCAGGCAACATTTTTCCAATCTTCCAATTTTGTCCAATTTTGGTGGGCCTGTGCGAATTGTAGCCTCAGTTTCCTGTTCTTAGCTGACAGGAGTGGCACCCGGTGTGGTCTTCTGCTGCTGTAGCCCATCTGCCTCAAGGTTCGACGTGTTTTGCGTTCAGAGATGCTCTTCTGCATGCCTTGGTTGTAACAAGTGGTTATTTGTGTTACTGTTGCCTTTCTATCAGCTTGAACCAGTCTGGCCATTCTCCTCTAACCTCTGGCATCAACAAGGCATTTGCGCCTACAGAACTGCTGCTCACTGGATATTTTCTCTTTTTCGGACCATTCTCTGTAAACCCTAGAGATGGTAGTGCGTGAAATCCCAGTAGATCAGCAGTTTCTTAAATGCTCAGACGAGCCTGTCTGGCACCAACAACCATGCCACGTTCAAAGTCACTTAAATCACCTTTCTTCCCCATTCTGATGCTCGGTTTAAACTGCAGCAGATCGTCTTGACCATGTCTACATGCCTAAATGCATTGAGTTGCTGCCATGTGATTGGCTGATTAGAAATTTGCCTTAACAAGCAGTTGGACAGGTGTACCTAATAAAGTGGCTGGTGAGTGTAATTTCTGCTGGCCCAGAGCTGCACAGATTTACTGCTCTTCTAAATGGATTAACACAGCATTACCGAACAACAATAAGTTATAAAACCTTAAACCCAAGCTTTTAAGTTTAAAACATCTAAGCTTGGAGTAATGCATAAACCCATGATCGGGCTCTTAAACACTGATAAACAATAACTAGCACCTTGCGCTGGGGCAATGGGAGAACATTATTTTTGTACTGAATTTGCTATTTGTTGTGTATACTTTGTCCTGGGATCTGGTTACATTGATGGGAACACAGGAACTGGGTGAAATGCCTATGTTTAAGTTAGAGTGATGCATTCAGAGCTGCAAGAATAGACAAAAAACTAAATTTAAAATCCAAAGAAAACTTATAAGACAACATTTAGAAAGCAGCAAATTTTAAATAAGTGATCTACCCTATATATCGCTGTCCCATCATGTTGCAACTAACACTCCTGGGAAATAACGGTAATTATTGTACAGAACATTCTAGCCATTAGATCACTGAAGTCAAACAAAAAATTGGGAGGCATTTATCAGCTTTTTTAATTGAGTGTTCATTTTTGTTAAAATCCATTTCAAACATACAACGTATAATTGAAGCAGCTCAGGTGCACTATTCCATCTATTTAAATATGAAAAAAGTCATTTGCACAGTTTCAGATTTGAAAAGGTTTATATTATATTTTAACTGCTACCTCTCCTGGATAAGTTTAGGCCCCCATGAAATGTGGGGCCTATTTCCTCCCTGCCACACTACCTGCTGGTGGTTGGTGTCTCTGCCTGCTGGTGCACTTGTGGATCTCGGTATCCAGGGCTGGGTGCTTTGGTTTGTCCCGGCTCACTCCCGGTGGCTGCTTGCCGGGGCTTGGGCCCCTGGGTCTGTCGGGCCCCTGCTTTGGGGGTGATGTGTCCCGGGGTCTCGGGTCTGTGCTCTGGGGTTCTTTGGATGTCTGTGGCTCTGATCATCTCCGTGTCTGTCTCGAGTCCAGGGGGGCAGGTCTGTGGCAACTCACACCCGCTATTGCATATATTTAAGGTGAAACCTTGTATTCACAAGCACGCTCACACTTACACCCATTAATCTGCTCTTCATGCAGCCATAAAAGCTCGGTTACAGAGATGTGTGTGTTGATTAAAAATAGTGACTGAAAAATCCCATATTTTAAATGTACAGAAAATAGAAAAACACTGCTAAATTGGAATAAAGCATGTTCCATGGCAAAATTACATCAATAAAATAGTTAACCTGGAAATTAATATATAGTAAAATAGTTTGGGTGTTTGGATTCAGGTGTTAACAGATACATAGATGTTCTATACTGAGCCGCAGTTATCACTAAATACATCTTGCATTCATTAGTACCGTGCACTTTTTGGTAACAATGCTGTTATTATGTATGTTTTTGCAGGTGTAGAAGCAAGCAGGGTGCTATCTTCTAATCTCTTCATCCTTCTTTCTCTCCTCCATTCTTTTCTCCTCTGCCTTTTTCCTTTTTGCCCCACCTCTCTCTCTTTCGTGCTTCTTATTTTTTTCCTTTTCGTTTCCATCTCCATGTCCATAACAATTGAAATAATCCCAAAGCAGTTTCTAATAAAAATTTCTTTAATAAATATCAAGCAGAGCTTTAAAGCATTAGTTGTAATGCTCCACTTGTGAAAGTAAAATGTTAGGCTTCTTCTTGGCACTCAGACAACAATTCTGAGTGCTACTCTGCAGGACAGGACAAGGTAAATAAAAAAAAGAGAAAAGGTTTATTACTGCTAAATGCTGGGTTCAAATAATCTTAAAAGAGTTCTAGTTATACAACGGAAAAATTTAATTAATGCCTTTGTCTTTGTGTTAATGGTCTCTCCCATTATCAGCCCTGACGTGATGATCCTGACGCTTGCTTCTTCATCATCTTCTCAAAACCTTGTTGGCTTAAATTTGAGCTTCTCTCTCACAGAGCAGCCATCTATGCAAAATCGGACAAGTGTAAACATGCACTCACATTCAAACCTACGTAATCAGGAATTCTGCTCTATTTGATCCAGTTGTATTAGATCTGTTGCCATGAATCTAAATCCATCAAACTGTCATTTATCATTTCATCAAAACCTCCTTAAGGGAGTCTGTTGTTTTTGATTTGTGTTTGATATGGCCATTGAAAAGACCATACATGCAATTATGTTTGGACTTTTAAAAACACAATAAAAAAACTGAATTAACAATTTTGGCTGTTTACTAACAGGAAGCCTCTGCTGTCTAAAAACAAGTCTGTTGCTGAGTGATGCAGTTCCATCCTGTTTCATTGTGTTTGATGTCAATTTTTACTCTTCCAGTGTTTTTTTATCTGTATAAAATTTGTTGCAACATTGCATCGGATGCTCATAACATCTAAAAAAGTAATGTAACAACCAAACGAGTTTCTTTTTGATCATTTGATTTATAGTCCAATAAATAAGTTGTAAAGCAAAATGAATCAGGAGTCTGACAACATTGAGGTAAAACACGCAGACAGCAGAAAACTGCTGTTACATGTTGCATTTAAACCACACAACATATACAAATTATACTTTCTATCTGTGACACAAACATTTGTAAAGATTCCATGAAGCAGTTTTAACACCCATACTAAAAGCTGAATCAGACCTTTTATATTATGGAACGCCAAAGTGTTCAAAATTAAATAAATAAATGAAACATTATGAAATAAGTATCTATATCAATAACTAATAGATAATGATTTAATGTGACAATGAAATTGTGAAATAATTGAATGCATATTAAATTCTCAGCTCATTATTATAAAAAATATATTTAATTTTCCATTAAAAATCAGCTTTACAATATAAATGAATTTTTGTATAAAATTTTTACGTAATAACTGAAATTATTGTTGCTAAAAATTATTATTATTATTATTGTCGCTAAAAAAAGAACTGCTGGAATTACATAATAGTCATTTTAATGTAATTCCAGCTGTTTTTTAATTTATTTCAAAATCTCAGCTTTAATTTCAAAAAGCCAGTTTTTATTTTATAAGAGTGATTTTTCCCCATGGCCATTTATTTCATAATGTCACTTTACAACTGAATGACTGTGGGGCCAATCAGCATCAACGGGCTGGACCTGCATTCTCATTGGCTGAGCCTTACATAGAGATTAGTTTCTTAGGTACCTGCTCCTTAAACAGCTATTGCACCAGCTCAAGGTTTCATTCAGCTTCATTGAGCTCTGGTTACCTTAGCAGATCAGATTGAGGGGAATAATTTATCATATGATGCAATTTTGAGTTGTCTGGATGACATCTTTCAAATGATCATGATAATTGCTCTCCAGAATGTTAGCGTCGACGACGCCATTGTGGATACCCTAAGAGCCATTGAGCACCATGTCCGCATGGAATATGCAGAGCACAGCAGTCAAGACTTTATTGCTGTCTGGCATAACCATCAGGGTTATTGCTGTTATGTTTTCTGTGTCACCCAGAACAGTTCACTGCGGTCAAGTGAGCCGACAATCCCGCCAGCCGACGTTAGCTCTCTGTTAAAGATTAGCTTCGCACATACAAGGTGCATTACGGTAGTAGAGCAGACCACACGCCAATCCAGGCAACGGTTGAGAAATTAAGAGGAAAACAGAAAAGTAACCTTAAGAACATTTATATTAATGACATATTTACAACTTTCACATACATGTTTATGGAAAAAATAAACATTTCATAATTTTACTGTAGATTTTTGGAGAAATAACGGGTCAAAGTACCTACTAATGCTTATCTGTTATATACTTTTGTGTCGCTTTCAGCAATTTATTTCTCCAGAATCATTAAAGGTGACAACACAATCTCTTCAGATTATGTCATTAACCAATAACCCCTATAATAATACCTATTATTAATAAATTTATTTAAAAAGTCTAAGTGAATTGTTAAACCTTTAAGTCAGCTTGTCCGCATGATAATTTAAATAATGTTGTCAGTAGTTTTGACAGGTTAATAAAATAAAAGCAGTTTGGTAAAACCCCATCTGAATGATCATTTTAGAAAACAAAAATAGTTGTTTAGATTGAATCTGTTAGGAACTTCGAAATTACATGAGAAAAACCAAATGGAAAGTTACACACTGTGACAAGCTTTGTAGATTTTACCCCGTTTGGAGTCCAACAACAAAAGGGTCTGAATACTTTTAAGATGTCAGTCAGTAATTTTTTACCGCTTATTCCATAGTGGGTCGCGGGGGAGCTGGTGCCTATCTCCAGGAGTCTATGGGCAAAAGGTGGGGTACACCCTGGACAGGTCGCCAGTCCATCGCAGGGCAACACACAAACAACCATGCACACACTCATTCATACACCTAAGGGCAATTTAGAGTGACCAATTAACCTAACAGGCAATGTCTTTGGACTGAGGGAGGAAGCTGGAGTACCTGGTGAGAACCCACGCATGCACAGGGAGAACATGCAAACTCCATGCAGAAAGACCCCCGGCCGGAATCGAACCCAGGACCTTCTTGCTGCAAGGCAACAGTGCTACCAACTGCGCCACCGTGCAGCCCTCTTTGAAGATGTTGCAGCTTTTAACTGTTTAGAAATTTGTCTCAGATTTCTGAAATTTGTCTCAGATTTCTGAAATTCTGATCAGTTTGATTCTTAAATTGGTTAATGAATATAAATGAATAGGGATTTTTTTCTATTTCAACATGTTGGCAAAGTATAAATGTATTATGAAGTGTGTGATTCCGAAGAAACTATTCATTTAGTCATGTGTCGACATTTAGCTTCTAGGATGGTTTGATCTGTAACTGACACAAAACATTAAAACAGACCAAAAACATACCTGTTTGTTAGTGGGCCGATGAAGGGGTTGGTAAGCAGCTGTACGGTGGCCTTGGAAGCAAACAACATTCCTACTTTGACATTTTCATTGAGCAGCTTACTGGTGGACTGGGGGCAGTCAGTTGAATTCTGTGGAAGCTGTGCGCTGACAGAGGTGGGAGGATCCAGGTCAGTGCTACTGACAGTAGAGTTGGAGCCCGACAACCGGACAGTGTTGTCATACAAAGACACAATAGTGTTGAAAGACCCGGAGGCAGCCTGTGGCGACAAGCTGTTGTTCCTTATCTCCACATCCGTTGACTCATCCAGGTTGTACAGGTAGCTGGGAATGATGGGAACTGGTGGAAATAGAGAGGAAAACACCAGTGATACAGGGAAATATGGCTAATGCCCATTAGCGTTGTACTAATCTAGTCATTAAAGTTCTTCAAATGTAATTTATATGCATCACTGAACATTCATCTTTAAATAATAATAAATTATTATTATTACGTCTGAATAACTGTCAGTCATCATGAATATGCCTGTTTATTTTTTTTTTTTGTAGTACTTCCAACACTTATATACACCTGCTGCATTATTGGCAACTAAGAAGCCTCAATAACCCGGCAAAATTATAGCATGTGCATAAAAGATTGCAGATTACACACAGAAAGATTAACATTATAGAAATGTAAGGAATGGTGAAATGTTTTACCCAAGATCAGATTATTTTTACCTGGATATGCTGCTATTGTAATTTTCTTGGATTAGTTTTGGAGTTCTAAGAAGGCAGGAAATTATGTTATGATTTTGAGACAAATGTTGCTTATCTGACTAAGGATCATGGTTTAACAGCCAAATAGCCCAAGGTCTAATGGATAAAAGGAACATAATTTGGAGACAAAGGAGCTGATACTGTTCCTGGTGCTGGCACAGTGCAGCAGTGTGCTCTTATCTGAATGACCATGGTAACAGAACAAAAGCAAGGAATACATACATGAAATTGTAAAGCAACAAACTTCTGTGAAAATAAAAGACATTTTTTAGGTGTTAAGCTTTTCAAATATGATTCACTAGTGATCCAGTTAGCTGAATAAACATGAATAAACTTGCAATAAAAGAATAAAAAAGAAATATGTTGTTATTTTTAGTACTGTTAGGTTAATTTGAGAGACTGAAACAATTTAATTATGCTCTTATGGTGACTTTGTGTTCCCAAAATCTATAAGAGCCGATGACATTTACAGCACAAAACACTTGTTTCAGTGTTTTCCTTCACAGTAAATCAGAGATCTTTTTCTGTTTTTTCTTCATATGCAATTCAGAAGTTGTATACTTTATTACAATGCATGGTTCAATGCAATGGATGCGTTAAGAATCTGCTTTTCATGCAGCCATAAAAGCTAAGTTACAGAGATGAGGGAATGGAATAAAAATGGTGACTGATAAAATCCCATATTTTAAATGTACAGAAAATAGAAAAATACTGCTTCGTTGGAATTTAGCATGTTCCATGGCAAAATTACATCAATAAAGTAGTTAACATGGAGATAAATACAGTACTGTGCAAAAGTTTAAGGCAGGTGTGAAACAATGCTGTAAACAAAGAATGCTTTCAGAAATATAAATGATTGTTTATTTTTATCAATTTACAAAATGCTAAGTGAGCGAACCCAAACATACAGCCAAAGTCATTAAGAACTATCTTCAGCATAAAGAAAAACAGGAATTACTGGAAGTGATGGTATGGCCCCCACAGAGCCCTGATCTCAACATCATGGAGTGTGTCTGGGATTACATGAAGAGACAGAAGGATGTGAGAAAGCCTACATCCACAGAAGATCTGTGGTTGGTTCTCCAAGATGTCTGGAACAACCTACCAGCCGAGTTCCTTCAAAAACTGTGTGCAAATGGACCAAGAAGAGCTGAAGCTGTTTTCAAGGCAAAGAGTGGTCACGCCAAATATTGATTTGATTTAGATTTCTCTTTTGTTCATTCACTGCATTTTGTTGGTTGATGAAAATAAATGATTAACATTTCCATTGTTGAAAACATTCTTTGTTTACAGAATTTTTTCACACCTACCCAAGACTTTTGTACAGTACTGCATATATTAAAATAGTCTGAAAATGTAGGTAATTAATTAGCAGGTTTGCTGTGTTCGCCAGACTCGGGTAGTGGCTTTCCTGGCGTTTTCTGCCAAGAAGCCGTCTCTCTTAGAAGCATTCATATAGAGTCTTGGTAAAAAGAAAGATTCTGTCAGTCATAAGGTTTTAATGTGTCAATGTAACTCCGCCATGTAATTGTTAAACAAAGACAGTCATAATTGAAAAAAAACGTAAAGATGCTGATTATTTTAAATGTTAGATATAAAAATATATTATACTGTAGTGATTACTGACTGCAGCTGAACTTTGTTTCAGCGCCTGTGTTTCAGTGACGGCGCTTAAACTGGAAGTGAATACATTTCTGTTTAAGATACAGATGTCAGATTAAAATTAAGTAACGTAGAAACAGGATCAGTGCGTGATAATTAGCGACAAAACATTTCAAATTTGGTAAAATATAAGAGAGAAAAAAAGTTCAGAGATGCTGGGGTGCACCTACCGACCACTGTCAGCAACATGTTATCCAGGAGCAAAGCGACAAAAACGATGAAGAGAATCAGTTTCCTGGACTGTCGCTCCTCTCTGAGCCACTTGATCAAAGTGAACTGCCGGAGCGCATCTAATCCCCCCATGGTGTTAGTCCTAACAGAGCGCCTTCCTGAGCAGAGCAGCAGGACTTTAACTCTGCATAAACAAATTATGGAAAAAGTTAGAATAATAAATTACTAGGTTAGGATGAAACTGTAAGCCATCAGAGGAACTTCTGTCCTACCTCAGGGGAGCAGGCAGCAGCGCAGAAGGGAGGAGGAGATCAAGTCCTTTTACTGGCTGAGGCTGCTGCTGACGTCACCTCTCTTAATGTTTACATCCCCGTCAGACCTTTCTTCAAACAATCAAGGCAGAGATGCTGCATCACAGCACAATACCACAGTTTAAACAGCACTCCTGCCCTGACACAGCAAACATGAGAACACTCACGAACCTGCCTACTTTCCAATGGAAATTATTTGGCGGGGTCTGCTGCAATACTAAAACATGAGAAGGACAATGTTATAAATCCTTGTCATAAATTATCAGGTCAAATACACTGTATATAATCAACCACAGATCTACAGGTGGACATTAATGACAAAAACTTTCTATGAAAAAGAAAATAGAAGGAATGGTATTTCAGATGAAGAAAAAAGAGGACATATCCAAAGCTGCTTCGAAAATTTAAATATTTTCTGTATTCACTCTTTGATCCTTAAACTTTATTGTGATATAATATTTTGCTCAACATAAGAGTAGCAGAGACCATAAATGAAGTTTCAACATTATATACAGTTAGTATAGAAAGATGTGATGACAAAACAACACTTTGTTGAGGATAAGATAGTCTTTGAAGACAGAAGATTAAAATAGTAACATTTTCTTTGCTGCCAGTGGTATTGCACTTTATGAACAAATGAACTATATGACCATGATGAAACAATGGCATGTTGACACAGTGGTTTGCATTATTCCTTATGAACATCTTTAGCTTCTGGTTGACTTGGTGTTCTCTGTGTGGAGTTATATGTCCTGCATATGCTGTCTCCCCTGGTAGTCAGGATTTGTGTGTCATGTCTCACCTGGCGTCCCTATGATATGGGACGTCCCTGTGGATATTTAAATGCAAAGTCATTCACTTCTTATGTAAAAAAGATAAATTTTTTTCCACCTCTAATCTTGATTTACAGGCTTTACAGTCATATTCAATAAATTAGAATAAGCGGTCCAATGAGGATCATTTGTTAGATTAAAATGTACCTTTTGAAAATACCAACCTTTAAGCATTATAGGTTGGTAGGTCTTTTTAGGTACTTTATGTACTTTTTAGGTATTAAACATACTTTTCATTAAGCACATTTTTGGATTAAAACGTTTTTTATTGGAATGATGTTATATTAGTTGTATATTACTAAAAATAATGAACTTTTCAATGATTCACTGAGATGCACCTGTAAAGCAATGTTTAAATTCCTCGACACTACAACTCACAAAAAAGGAATAAAACTTCTTTAAACACTAATAGCAAATCCTTATATCCCTTTTGGTAACATCTTCAGTATTCGTGTATCTTCAGCCAAACTGGCAGTAAAAATTAGCTCTTAGAGTTTATGTAGAAGAAATGTTAAAAAGATGATCCTACTTGGTCAAAAAATTTAGTGTTTTGTCCTCGCAGTTAGTGCTTGACTATAGCGCCATCTTGTGCTGCTGCTATGAACACAACACACTGACAAGGTAAGAAAATGTAACTAAACAAACAGCCATCATATTGGATCAAACATAAAATATTACTGGCTGATTTTGAGATTAATGTAAAAGGAATAGCATTTTAGTACAATTACGTAAACACTGAGATCCACATAGTGCAGGTACTAAAAGTCTTTTTCAATGTTTGCAAACTGTGATCGGACATTTTATGTTTCTTTTGGAGTAATGGCTTCTTCCTCTCTGAGTGGCCTTTCAACTTATGATGGTCCAGGACTTGTTTCACTGTGGAAAATGAAACTCTCTTTCCAACTTCAGCAAGCTTCCTCACAGGGTCTTTTGCATGTATTCTTGACTTGTAGAAGCCCACAGTCCTCTTCCAAACGTCTGGGTAGATTTCTTTATTGGTGTATCAAAAGGATGCAGGGTTTGAGGTGTACCTTAAAATACATTCACAGATATGCCTACATTTAACTCAAATTTTGTGAATTAAACCATCGCTATCTGGGCTTTGCCAAAGGCTTTTTGTAAAGTTGAAAAAAACAACTAAACAATAAAAGAATATCTTTCATTATTCTGGCATTTAGCAAACAGAAATAATGTTGGTGACCTTAATACACATAAAACTAAGGAAATGTTCTCTGTGTGGAGTTCTGATTCCATTCTGTTTAATGTTAGACAGTGAGAAATAAAATGCTGTCTCTTTTTAAACAGTGTATGTAAATATCAGGCTTCAACTATGAACTCTGTTTATTTTCCTCTTCATTGGTACTGGGCATGTTTATTTTTATTTGCAGGATTAATTTAAAAGTATTTTAGGATTTAATTTGTCTTCATTTTACCTGTTTTTAAACTGTTCACTGAAATAGGAAAATTGGTTGAGCTCACTTCAGCAAATCAGAAAGCAGTTGACTGTAGGTGGACCGAGCGAGTAGGAGCGAGTTGTTTGTAGACTCCTGATCTAAAGTAAGGAAAAATGCTGGCTGCTGGACCACCCTCATACCTGGGAACGTTGCCAAGGGTACAGACACCACACAAAAAGCTGAGGTCCTAAGGTCCCTGTTGTCCAGCATTCTCTCCATTGGTGTTGCCTGGCCTGTTTAACATGAGTCTGTACCCCAGTGAAATTTTCCATTTACTTTTCTGAAAATGTTCAGTTTGTTCAGTTAACAAACTATATGTACATCCTGTTATTGTTTCTTCCATTTTAATGTATAATTCAAACCTCATTGTTCCAGATGGTAGTAACAAGCAGAGGTTAATAAATAAAACTTAAATAAACCAACTCTGTGGTTCTGCCCCGTGGAACCGCACTGCATCTAAGAAACACCTGACACAGAATATAAGAGAGGGATCATCTAATGCCTGCCAAGTTTTTAGCTAATGGTACTTTGGGGATAACTGTGTTAGAGTTAAAATCATATTTTCTATGTGTCAAACTGTGTTATTCATAATATTTCTAATGGATCCCTTTAGTTATACTCCTTTAGAATAAAACTGCTGGTGGACATATTGGCTAGTTTACCTCACTGTTAAGTTGTCGGTCATTTTACTGTCCCTAGATGTGGGCCTGTTTACTTTTGTGTGACTGTTTGCCACAGATGTAAAAAAAGTGGAATTAAGTTTACTTATATTCCATCTTGTAATACTTTTGAGACTATGAGCTACTGAGCTTTGGCCTAAGAAGAAGAAGTCTGTTACAGAATCAATTTAAAGGCGGTATTCCTTTGATTACACAACAAATACAAATGTCAAAATGCAAACAACAATTTGCAAACAAATTGCAATCAATTCCATGTAGTGAAAAAAAGGGAGGTTTATTTGCATATTCTGCAGTAAATCAATTCAATAAAATACATTTTTTTCTCGCATGATATACACAATATTGCCAAAAGTATTTTCTGTCTGCGTTTACAGGAACATGAACTTTGATGACATCCTATTGTTAACTATAAGGTCCAATTTGTTGATGGAGCCACCGTTCCCAGCAACAGCAACTTTAACTGTTCTCTAAACATCTTCCACAAGGTTTAAGAGTGTGTTCTTAGTTAGAACAGAAAAACAAACAATTGCAGCCTCCACTCTAATTGATCCCAAACGTCTTCAAGAAGGTTCAGGTCAGGACTCTGTTCAGGTCAGTCGAGTTTCTCCACAGCAAACCTTCTACACTTGCAGCCATGTAAGTGATTGGAACACTGTAATTTATTGATTTGGTGGTAGGACCCAATACTTTTGGCAATATAGTGTAGCTGATGAGCAGTGTTTGAATCTATAAATACATATAATTTTAAATATGACATCCATTCACAGAGTAGTGTTTGAAACATGCATGTTTTTACTTTACTTATGCTTAGAATAAACAGGCACAATAAATAACTGGTGAAAACCAGATAATACAAACTTCCAAAATCCCAACACTTGATGCAGAATATCCTTACTTAGTTGTTCTTATCATATTTTGGAGTGTGTATTTCCCCAGCTAAAGAACTGGATGCATTTCCGATAACAGCAAACAATTCTAGTTTGGCTCAACTTAAAAGCCATGGACATAATAGTCATGCCAACAATGATAAAAAGTGAGATAAACATGAAGTATTTCGGGTGTTTGGGTATGATGTCACCAAATCCAATGGTAGTGAGTGTGATGAAGCAAAAGTAGTAAAGGTCAAATCCTTCAATTTCCTTTTCCCACAATTGCAGAATCAAACCTCCAACGCAAATGTAAGCAAATACAATGAAAAGTATCAGTATAAATGGAACATCAAACTCCTCCATTAACTCCCCTAATCCTGTGAAATCCCATATGGAAAATTCACTAAGTGGTGGTTGCTGCAGGTCTAGTTCAGGGCAGGAGAGGGACCTGAGTAGTGGATCCTTTCTCAATAAATTCTCCCGCACCAGGATCTTTTCAAAGATATCTTTGTTTTTTTGGAGACAAATAGACTTGTGTCGAACATCTAAGTGGGTGTGCAACACCTGCTGGATATCTAGAGGTTGACGAATCACTACGTCATGGCTGAAAACAAAGGTGCCCTTGTCCAGAGTCCAATGGTCTGGCCCAAGTTCTCTTCTGCGAGTCTTCCATGGTGACCAGGTGTGGGGGCGAAGTGACTTAAAGAGAGTGTGCATCTGATTATAGGACTTGGACATCATCCATGCGAGAAAGTCCCCCACATCAAGAATGACCAGAAGCATGAGAGGGATGCCAATCATAGCATATATTATGCATAGCACTTTACCAGGCAAGGTAACTGGATAGATTTCCCCATATCCTGCAGTCACAGGGGGACAAATGACTTATTATTAATATGGTGGACAAATGGAAGCACAGAAACTAAGGGAGGGTGACTAATTACCAGTGAGGGAGTTGAACTAAGACACAAGGAAACACTAAACCAATGGGAAAAGAGAAATCCTAACCTAAGGGAACAAACTAGAATACACAAGAAAGACGAGACAAGAAATAAGAAACTAAACCTAAATGACTAATGTGGCAAGACCTTTTAGAACATAATAAACAACAGGGAAAGTATTAAAACAGAGACAAAAAAGAAAGAAAACCAAAACCCAAACACATAAGGATAGTAACACTATCATGGGGAATTGAAAGGCAAAAGAGTGTTTTATTCTTTGACAAGAAAACTGCTCTTGCTAGAAGACCCTTGTCTGTACAGGGATGACTGCGTCCTTAACAGTCCAACACTGCAGTTCACAAAGCCTGTCTTCGATCTTTTGGAACATCCTGCATGTTTCCCTCATCTAAATCCCTTTGAAAACTGTTAGGGCAGGCATCATCAAATTGTGGACCTCGGTCCAAATTTGGACCGAGCGATGGTTCCTGTCTGGACCCTTGCCCAATCTAATACATTCACAACAACGTTTTTCATGGAGCATTTTTTTTTTTACATTCACGGTGATAAACAGCTTAGATGCAGAATCAAGCAGAGATGCAGGTTGTGTGTTTCGGGGCCAACCTCTACTCCAGGTATTATGGCAATCGCGTCACTCAGTTGAACCAGTAATATCTTTTGTTTTTCCTGCACATGCAGTGCAGAGAGCACGTTGGAGCAGAGTGGAATTGGAAGTAGTGACAGTACAGCTTGCTCCAAAAAAAGAAAGGTTGATGCAGAAAACCACTGTTTTAAAGACGAATGGACGGAGAAATTTATGTTTATTCTTCTGGCAGGCAGTTAAAATCCTGTGTGCCCCATATGCTGAAATAAACACCTCTATGTCTGCATGAGAATGGCTCAGACTCCATTCTAACCAAGATTTAAACTACTGGCAGGGCAGTGCAATGTCGTTTTCTCTCATTAGGAAAAGTAAAACAAAAGAATAATCCAAATGGGTATTACAAGATCGTATTACAAGAACAGTGGGACTGCTAACTACTAAGTCACCTTTGACACTTTTGTTCAGTTTTGGGTTTTGGGGGCTATAGTTATAAACTTTAGATCTGCTGATAAAAGACCTGTAACAGTTTTAATGTTTTCAGTAAATTGTTTACTATGTCTCTTGCCGCTGTTTCTTTTTTTCTTTTGCATTTTCAAGTTCACCTAGCAACCTGGTTATGAACAGCAACATGATATCTAAATACTTGTAACTTTTTTCACTTTTTTATTAATTTTTATCTTTTTAATAAAATTGGTATTGTTAGGAACAACCTTTCTTATTATTACTTATAGATGAGCTTTCACACACACACCATAATGATATAGTACAATTTCTACTGTTTTCACAGGTAGGACAGTATGGTAATTTTTGTTAGACCGCTTAAAACTGAAAAAACAGTTCAGGCAGATATTCGATTCAATTCAATTCAATTCAATTCAATTCAATTCAATTCGATTCAATTCAGTTTTATTTATATAACGCCAATTCACAACACGTCGTCTTAAGACATTTCACAAAAGTCAGGTATATACATTACAATTAATCCTAATCATTGAACAGTGCAGTCAGATTCAGTTATTTATTCAAATTGGATAAAAAAGTTTTTCTATCTAAGAAAACCCAGCAGATTGAATCGAGTCAGAGATTTGTAGCAGTCACTCCTCCCGGATGAGCATGTAGAGACAATGGACAGTCACTGGCGTTGACTTTGCAGCAATCCCTCATACTGAGCATGCATGTAGCGACAGTGGAGACGAAAAACTCCCTTTTAACAGGAAGAAACCTCCAGCAGAACCAGGCTCAGTGTGAGCGGCCATCTGCCACGACCGACTGGGGGTTTGAGAGAACAGAGCAGAGACACAAAAAGAACACAGAAGCACTGATCCAGGAGTACTTTCTATGGGAAGGAAAAGTAAATGTTAATGGATGTAGCTCCTTTAGTCGTTTCATCTAGAAAGAAAGAACAGATAAACTCTGAGCGAGTTTTCAAGGTTAGAGTCTGAAAGAGAGCACATGCAGTTAGTCACAATAAAAGCTCAGCCAGTAGCCATGTCTAGGAGAGAGAAAGGGTTAAACACTGAAAGACAGGGCCATGTGGATCATCGGTAGAGGTTGAGCATTAAGTTGTTGCCAGCAGAAGCTTGGACAATGCCCCTCTCCAGAAAGGTGTCGCAGGTAGACACAAAGTCAGGCGAGGTGTAGCTTCTAGGAAGAGAAAAGAGAGAGAACAAAGTTAAAAGCTGAAATAACAGAAAATAATGCAAAATTGTAGAGTAGTGTAAGAATGTAGCGAAGAGAGTGAAAGTGGTCATTATGTCCTCCAGCAGCCTAAGCCTATAGCAGCATAACTACAGAGCTCAGGATAACCTAAGCTACTCTAACAATAAGCTTTATCAAAAAGAAAAGTTTTAAGCCTAGCCTTAAAAGTAGACAGTTTTTCCATCTAGAGCCCACTGTTGGCCATTGTTTTACTAAAAGCCACAACGATTGGGATACCTCTCTCTGTCAGACTGATTATAACCATTGGAAAAGAGAAGGGGTCATACAGGTAGCAGAAATGGAGGGTGTGTTTGCACCTCAACCATAACTGAGCCGGTTTAGGCTAAACCTGACTCCCCCTTACTGACTCCCCCTTACCTTCCCTCCCCCAACAGGGAGGGAAGAAGACGGAGGTAAAAATAAGGAAGATAGCTCAGGATAACCTAAGCCACTCTAACTATAAGCTTTATCAAAAAGGAAAGTTTTAAGCCTAGCCTTAAAAGTAGACAGGGTGTCTGCCTCACGGACTAAAACTGGGAGGTGGTTCCACAGGAGAGGAGCCTGATAACTAAAGGATCTGCCTCCCATTCTAGAGAACAAAACATAAAGGATGAACAAGGATGTAGTAGATCCTACAGGCTACTCCGGCTTCCTCCAACAGTCCAAAGACATTGCCTGTTAGGTTAATTGGTCACTCTAAATTGCCCTTAGGTGTATGAATGAGTGCTTGCATGGTTGTTTGTGTGTTGCCCTGTGATGGACTGGCGACCTGTCCAGGGTGTACCCCGCTTCTCGCCCATAGACTGATGGAGATAGGCACCAGCTCCCCCGCGACCCACTATGGAATAAGCGGTAGAAAATGACTGACTGACTGACATTGGATAGAAAATAATATAAATAAAAAAAAAATCAACAGACAAAAAGATCAAATCCAAGTCTGATGGATAATAGTTTGTGATTATACCAGACTGTCTCTCAGTATCTTTGCAACAGAGAATAAAATCATATGCGATGTGTAAAGCAACTATGTATTTATTGTAGCACCTTGACTGCGTGGTAAGCCGTATTCGTCACTTCCTGTTTTCACTGTTGCACTCGGTGGATTGTTTGGTGTGTGAAGACTCTCTCGTTTGATCTGATTTCTCTCTACTGTGATATCTCTTACTTGTTCTAATACATAAGCACATTGAAAACAGATACTTTCTCTTGCTGCATTTAACGTTTGGGGACTCTCCGTGTCTCACACGATTTTTTGTAGCTGCGGTAAGGGGTCGCTAGCTTAGCGTTAGCTTTAACTCCACCATGGCTACCCATTCTACTGTTTCTGTCTCTGAGTCTCATCCTCTCTCCTGCTCTCTGTGTCAGATGTTCAGTTACTCCTCTATCTCCTTTTGTGATAATGGTAGGTGTAATAAATGTAGCATTTTTGTAGCTTTGGAGGCGAGGGTGTCGGAATTGGAGGCCCGGCTCCGTGCAGTTGAAAACCAGCAGATAGCCGAGGCCCCTTAGCCAGCGCAGAGCCACCGAGGGTAGCTCCCCGTAGTGTTTATCTGTGGCACCTTCCAGGAGGGGGACATCGGCCAGGCTGCTTTTGCCAACAACTTAATGTTCACCTTATACAGATGATGCACTTGGCCCTGTCTTTCAATGTTTAACCAGATCTCTCCTAGATATAGCTACTGGCTGAGCTTTAACTGTGACCAACCTTATGTGCTCTCTTTCAGACTCTAACCTTGTAAACTGGCTCAGAGTTTATCTGTTCTTTCTTTCTAGATGAAACGACTAAAGGAGCTACATCCATTAACATTTACTTTTCGTTCCCATAGAAAGTACTCCTAGATCAGTGCTTCTGTGTTCTTTTTGTGTCTCTGCTCTGTTCTCTCAAACCCCCAGTCAATTATGGCAGATGGCCGTTCACACTGAGCCTGGTTCTGCTGGAGGTTTCTTCCTGTTGAAAGGGAGTTTTTCCTCTCCACTGTCGCTACATGCATGCTCAGTATGAGGGATTGCTGCAAAGTCAACGCCAGTGATTGTCCACTGTCTCTACATGCTCATCCAGGAGGAGTGAATGCTTCAAGTCACTGACTGGATGCAATCTGCTGGGTTTCCTTAGACAGAAAAACTTTTTATCCAATTTGAATAAATAACTAACTCTGACTGCACTGTTCAATGGTTAGGATTAATTGGAATGTATGTACCTGACTTTGTGAAGTGCCTTGAGAAGACATGTGTTGTGAATTGGCACTATATAAATAAACTGAATAAATAAATTGAAACATATTTTAGGATTACGTTTAGAATGAGTTTTAGCTGATAAATTCAGTTCAACTCAGTTTACTTAGGTCTAATTCACATCGACATGGAATCCATATTATATAGAATCAAATTAGGTTCAGATTTCATTCAGACCAGTCTAATTCATTCCAATAAAATCCAAAGATATAGTCAGATTCTGGTACAATTATATACAATCACATTCCATCCTAATTTTTAATCAGTACAATCAAATGTCCTTGATCATGTAAGGACAATTAATGAAAACTTACCTATTTAAGGAAACCCAGGTGACTGCCTCAAGTCACTGTAATGATTTGAGGGTGTTTTGTGTTTTAGTTTGTGTTTTATTTATTCTTATGTCCAGTGTGTTTTCTGGTTGTGCTTTAGTTTCTTATTATTGTTTTCTAATTTATGTTCTGTAGTTAATGTTTTCTCCCGATTAGTTTGTATAATTGCATTTCTGTTTTGCCTCAGTCACGTTTTGTTCTCCCTGCCTCTGTCAGCTATGGCAGTCAGCTTTATTCGGTCCACCTGCATCATGCAATTAGTCTCTTAATGTCACCTGCACCATGCTCCATATATAGACCATGATTCTGTTTACTCGTCGTGGAAACATCACTTCTCTTTGTTTGGCTGTGCCTGTTACCCAGCCTTAATTCCTGCCTGATATTTGTTTTTCTTAAAATAAAGCCATTTTACTTACCGTCAGTCTGCCTGTCTGTCTGATTCTGGGGTCCACCACAACACAACGCCTGACAGAATGTTTCCGCCACACAGGCTCGCTACAGCTCCACCTGTACCGTCTTCGCTCTCTCCAGCCCAAGTATCAGAAGAAACACCTGACGAGATGGAGGCGAAGTTAAGGATGTATGTTCGTAGCCTCAAGCTTTTCAGAAGGGCCATTCTTCTGCATCCTTCTCCTGAGCTGAAGGGGCAAGTCAGAGAAATGGAGGAAAATTATCGGACAGCAGTAAGGCAGTTTTACTGTCGGCCATTTTTAACAGCCTTAAGTCTCCAGAACGGTGCTGCAGCTCAGCCCACGCCACATCTCCAGAGCGGTGCTGCGGCTCAGCCTACGTCACGTCTCCAGAGTGGTGCTGCGATCTCGGCGACGCCTCAGCTTCTTCTCACGCCACTGAGGGTCGGCCGGATGCCTAAGCTCCTGCTCACACCACTTAGGGTCTCGGCGACGCCTCGGCTCCTGCTGCTGTCTCTGAGGGTCTCAGCAATGTCTCAGGTCCTGGTCACGCCACTGAGGGTCTTGGCGTCGCCTCAGGTCCTGCTCATGCCACTGAGGGTCGGCCAGGCGCCCCAGCTCAAGTCTTCGTTGGAGGTCAGCTAGACGCCTCAGCTCCTGCTCCTGGCTCTGAGGATCGGCCAGACACCTCAGAGAGTATAGCTGACATCCAACGTCCAGTTCTTGGTCCCATGGCCTTCCAGTGGTTCAATGAGAGACTGATCTTTGTCCTGGTCTTTGAACCCAGTGACGAGGGGTTCAAGGACAAACCGCTGGCTTATCCTGTACCTGAGCGGTTCGAGGACGAACCGCTGCCTGATCCTGTTCCTAAATAGTTTGAGGAAAAACCTGTCTTTGTTCTGGTCTCTGAACCCAGCGACAGAGGGGTTCGAGGATGAACTTTTTCCTGATCCTGTTCCTGCTGCTGAGGGGTTCAGCGATGAACCGCCACCTGTTCCTGAGGGGTTTAAAGACGAATCGCTTCTTACTCCTGTTCCTGGTCTTGTCTCCGAGGGTCCTGATCTGTTCATATTTTAAGTGCAATCATTTAATTTCATTGTATATATGTAGTTGCTGGTACCACAGTCACTGGAACCACAGTCAGTTACTGGGATCTCTGACTTACGAGGTACATAGCCGCCAGAATAACATGAAGATTATTGGCCTGCCGGAGTCCACCGATGGAACTCAACACTCAGGCTTTCTTCTCCAATGTCCTAATGAAGATATTCGGAGACCAACCAATAGAAACTCTGCCAGGACTGCAATCTGCCCACTGCACCCTCGTTGCCAAACCGCAACAGGGGGACAAACCCATGCCCATGATATTATGTTTTCATGGACACCAAACTAAAGAGTTGATAATCCGGGACAAGGTTATTATCATTAACGAAAACTAAAAAAATAAAGAAAACTAGAATAAAAAAACATTTTCATTAACCAAAAAAAAATTTAAAAAAGACTTTGAAAAAAAAGGAAAACTAACTGAAACTGTAATCAGTGTTCACAAAACTAACTAAAAGTAACTAAAAGTCTAGTTTCCTGTTGTTTTTTTTTGTTTTGTCAGCAGATGGCAAGTATGCAAGTCATTTGTGTTGCTGTGCTTATTCCACACCTAGCATCACGTCAGCAAAAGAAAGTGCCAGAGTCCAGTTTGGGATTACATTAAACGTGACTGCGTTTAAGATTAAAAGCAAGTCTGTAGTAAAACAAGATAACATATGTGGGAAATTATTGAAAAGGTAAAAATCCCATGAACCTTATACTGTAGTTCACTTAAAAAGCTCACACAAGACGACTAACCTAGCTTGCCATGAGAAGATAGAAGAGCATATGCAACCCTCATCCGCAGGATGTGGTATGTAACTCATGTAACAAAAAAAGACTAAAACTATAACTAAAACTAATAAAAACTAAACTAAAACTAGGCATTTTCAAAAAATAAAAACTAACAAACAAATGCTAAAAACTAAATCAAACTAAAATAAAATTGAAAATCTGAAGTCAAAACTAAATAAAAATAAAAACTAATGAAAACTGCAAAACTATTAAAACCTTGATCTGGGAGTCCACAAACACATAAGGTTTCATCTATTCCTGTTTTTACTGACATTTTAACTCAATGAGGCAATGAGGCATGATTATAAATTAATTCTTGGTAAAAGTGAGCTTCTCCTGATTAGTCACCTATCCAGTAGCCTGCCAGTGTCCTTCCCATTTAGGGTAATCTCAGAAGCTTTCGATAGCTGAGAGCTTTTGTTTCTACTTTTACAACCTCTTTGATAGAAACCTTTGCCCTCTCATTGAGAAGTGTAAGCAGGACATGACTCACTGGCCCTCTCTCCCCCTTTTCATGACTGGCAGAATTAATCTTATAAAAATGGGGATTCTACCGAAACGTCTTTATTTATTTCAATATAATCCAATTTTGATAAAAGATTGTTTTTTTTGTCTAGCTGGATCAGGTGGAACCCTCTTTTATATGGTATAGGAGGCCTCCCTGTATTAAGAAATCTGTTTTGCAACTCCCTAAAAAGCTGGGGAGGTCTTGCATAATTTCAATCCATACTATTCGGCATACAGTGTCAGCAAACCCTGCTTGTGTCTTTACAGTAGAACTAATAAATGCCCCTCCTGGATCGAAATAAAGCTGATTTTGGCATCCTCAAACTTCTTTTTATAATCCTGTATCAGCACACCACTTCCCCTCAACATCCATAACATTTCACAGAACCCTATGGTCACTAACAATTTTCATAAACACCACGTTTTGATTGAACCTTCTACAGTAGCTCCAATTTTTAAAATCACTTGTTCCTCCCCTGCCTGTTGGATCCTACTTCCTGTACCTGGCAAGAAAAGGTCACTTTTATCAGCGTGGGGCCGGTGGTGTAGGGGTTAAGCGCTCGACAACATATAGGGGCTATAGTCCTCGAAGTGGCCGTCCCGGGTTCGGGACCTTTCGGCGACCTTTGCTGAATGTCTCCCCCTCTCTTTGCCCCTCCTTCCTGTCTGCCTACTATCAAAAATAAAGGCCTCTAGTGCTGAAAAAATTCTTAAAAAAGAAAAGGTCACTTTTATAAAGGAAACACTTCACTGCTTTTCCAGAGCTTGCACCTAGTCTTGGGTTGTCCCACTCTCAATCTTTCCATTTCCTTCAAAATCAATTCAGTCAGTCATTCATTTTCTACCGCGTCTTCCCTAGTGGGTGGCGGTCTATGGGCGAGAGGCGGGGTACACCCTGGACAGGTCGCCATTCCATCGCAGGGCAACACAGACATACAGGACTCATTCACACCTAAGGGCAATGTAGAGAGACCAGTTAACCTAACAGTCATGTTATTGGACTGTGGGAGGAAGCAGAGTGCCCGGAGAGAACCCACGCATGCACAGGGAGAACATGTAAACTCCCTACAGAAAGACCCTCGGCCGGAAGTCGAACCCAGGACCTTCTTGCTTCAGGGCAATGCTAACTGCTCCACCATAAAGTCCTCATTATAATTCAATTCAATTCAGTCAGTCAGTATTAGAACAAGTAAGCGATATCACAGTAGAGAGAAATCAGATCAAACGAGAGAGTCTTCACACACCAAACAATCCACCGAGTGCAACAGTGAAAACAGGAAGTGACGAATACGCCTTACCACACAGTCAAGGTGCTACAATAAATACGTAGTTGCTTTACACATCGCATATGATTTTGTTCTCTGTTGCAAAGATACTGAGAGACAGTCTGGTATAATCACAAACTATTATCCATCAGACTTGGATTTGATCTTTTTGTCTGTTGATTTTTAAAAAAATGTATATTATTTTCTATCCAATGTCAGTCAGTCAGTCATTTTCTACCGCTTATTCCATAGTGGGTCGCGGGGAAGCTGGTGGCTATCTCCAGCAGTCTATGGGCGAGAGGCAGGGTACACCCTGGACAGGTCGCCAGTCCATCGCAGGGCAACATACAAACAACCATGCACACACTCATTCATACACCTAAGGGCAATTTAGAGTGACCAATTAACCTAACAGGCATGTCTTTGGACTGTGGGAGGAAGCCAGAGTACTCGGTGAGAACCCACGCATGCACGGGGAGAACATGCAAACTCCATGCAGAAAGACCCCCGGCCGGGAATCGAACCCAGGACCTTCTTGCGTCAAGGCAATGCTACCAACTGCTCCACCATAAAGCCCTCATTATAATTCAATTCAATTCAATCCAATTCAATTTTATTTATATAGCACCAATTCACATACATGCCATCTCAAGGCACTTTACAAAGTCAATTCAATCATATACAGATTTCACGTCGGGTGCATACATTCCAACTGATCCTAACTATCCAACATCGCAGTCAGATTCAGTTTATTATTCAAATTGGTTAAAACTCCCTTTTAACAGTAGGAAACCCAGCAGAACCAGGCTCAGTGTGAGCGGACATCTGCCACGACTGGGGGTTTGAGAGAACAGAGTAGAGATGCAAAAAGAACACAGAAGCACTGATCCAGGAGTACTTTCCATGGGAAGGAAAAGTAAATGTCAATGGTTGTAGCTCCTTTTGTGGCTTCATCTTGGAGAGAAAGACAGCTAAGCGGATGAACTCTGAGCCTGCTTTCAAGTCTATAGTATGAAAGAGAGCACATAAAGTTATTCACAGTAGAAGCTCAGCCAGCAGCTATGTATAGGAGAGATTGGGTTCAACATTGAAAGATAGGGCCAAGTGGATCATCTGTATAAGGTGAACATTAAGTTGTTGGTAGAAGCAGCTTGGCCAATGTCCCCCTCCAGGAAGGTGCCACCCCCAAACTAAACACAGAAGTTCAGGCCAGGTTATAGTTTCTAGGAAGTGAAAAAAAACAGAGAGAGAACATATACAGTGCGGAAAACAAGTATTTGATACACTGCAGATTTTTACAGGTTTTCCCACTTGCAAAGCATGTAGAAGTCTTTAATTTTTATCATAGGTACTCTTTCAACTGTGGGTCACGGATTCTCAAACAAAAATCCAGAAATCTCACTGAGTGATTTTTTTTTATAATTTGCAATTTATTGCTTGACATAAGTATTTGATACATCAGAAAAACAAAAACTTATATTTGGTACAGAAACCTCTGTTTGGCAATTCCAGATATCAGACGTTTCTGTATTTTCTAGATAAAGTTTGCACACACTGCAGCAGGGATTTTTGGACAACTCTTTCAACCAGATCTTCTCAAAGATCCTTCGGGTTTTCCGGGGCAACACAGACTTCAGTTCCCTCCAAAGATTTTTGATTGGGGTTAGGTCCCCTGGAGACTGGCTAGGCCACTCCAGGACTTGAGAATGCTTCTTATGGAGCCACTCCTTAGTTTTTGCCTGGCTGTGGGGCTTCGGGTTTTTGTCATGCTGGAAAAGACCCAGCCACGACCCATCTTCCAATTCCCATACTGAGGAAAAGGGGGTTTTGTGGCTAAGATCTCCTGATACATGGCCCCATCCATCCTCCCATTTAATACGGGGGCAGTCCTCCTGTCCCCCCTTTGCAAGAAAAGCATCCCCAAAGAATGATGTTTCCACCTCCATGCTTCAAGGTTAGGGATGGGTTTCTTGGGGGTGTACTCATCCTTCTTCTTCCTCCAAACACGTCGAGTGGAGTTTAGACCAAAAGCTTTATTTTTTTCTCATCAGACCACATGACCTTCGCCCATTCCTCCTCTGGATCATCCAGATGGTCACTGGCAAGCTTCAGACGGGCCTGGACATGCGCTAGCTTGAGCAGGGGGACCTTGCGTGTGCTGCAGGATTTTAATTCATGGTGGCGTAGTGTGGTACTAATGGTCTTCTTTGAGATTGTGCTCCCAGCTCGCTTCAGGTCCTAAATATTCTTCTCACCACGTGTCCCAGAGCACGGTTTTTATTTTCCAGAAACTTGCAGAAATCCAGTAAAAAAATTGGGAAAAACAAACATTAGAATCCAGACCGCAGTGTACTTCCTACATCGGAATATGCGTGATGACATTGGCGGATGAACTATCACATGGTTTTCTTTCACACCAATGCCCGCAACAACCGGAAGTGATGTCATTTCCCGGGTGTTTTTCCCGGGAGTGGTCTTTTTTTTCCCAGAAGTTGTAGTTTTTCCGCGGTAAACTTCGCTCGCAGTTTTATGCACTTTTTATTGTTTGAAGATGGTCTTATGAACATATATGTGTGATCATAGGTATCTGGCACACTTATTAATTACACTTCTGTAAATAGTTTATTTTGATGTACATATTATCTTTCTCAAACTGTTCACAATGTACAATTTTATGTTCGTTTTTGTCTCTGTTCATAAAAATTTGTGTATTTTCAAAAAAGGGGAAGTTAGGGGCCCACACCCCCCAAAAAAATTTCCTATGGGTTTTTTGAAAGGGGTTTTTTTCCCAATTTTTTTTTTTACTTTTGCAAATTTTTGGGAGGGAATAAACCCCTATGAAATTTTCCCCTGTTTTTTTGGGAAAAAAGGGAGGGCAAAAAATGTGAAAAAAAAAAAAATTATTTAAAAAATTTTTTTTAGGGGGTTTTAATTGCATTTTTTCTACCCAAAATTTTCCCCTTTCTTTTAATTTGGGGAGTTTATTATATCCCAAATTTTAAAAATTTTAAAAAATTTTAAGGGTTTTAATTTTTAATTTTTTTAAGAAAAATTGAAAGGGCTCCCAAAAAATGGTTTTTCTACGGGCCAATTTTACAACGAAAAAAAATAGGGGCTTTTTGGCCCGAGCTTTTTTTTTTTTTATGGGCCAAGGCCCTTTAAAGGGGTTTTTAAAAAACAGAGGAGGGGATTCCCCAGTTTCTTGTTTCCCCAATTCCCTCTTTGGTTTTGGCCCTTTGGGCCCCTGTGGGTGAATATCCTAAAGATTAGAGATATTTTTTTGGCCCCCAATTTGCTAACCCAAAAATTTGGGTTTCCCCCAAACCCTTTGGGCTGGAAACTAAAGGTCCCCCCGGTTCTAAAAGGGGGAAATTTTTCCCAAAAAATTTTTTCCCCAGGGAGCCCCTGAAAAACATGCTTCCCCCAGAAGTTAAAGCTTTTTTCTGAAGGGAGGGTTTTTATTCCCTAAAGGCGAATGAGATGGACAGGTTTTGGGAAAACCCCCGGTCGTAAATATTTGGAGAAATGGGGGGGGGTCCTACCTTTTTGAAGTGGGAATTTTCCCCCCGGGGGGCCCCGAAGCCCAAAGGGCCCCTATAATGGGGGCCCAAACCCCCCCCCCTTTGGGAAAAACAAAAAGGGGGGTTTGCAACAGTCCTGCGGGGTTGGGGTTTTGGTTTTAAAGGGGAAACCTTTGGGTTTAAAAGAAAAACAGTTTAGTAAAAGGTTTTTGTAAAAATTTTTTAATTTCCCCCTTATGAAGGGACTTTTAAACCAAAAAACCCCTTCCCCTGGAGATAAAAGGGCCCAAAAAGGGGGGCCCCCAACCTAAAAACCCACCCCAAATGGGCCAAAAAAGGGGGGGTTTGAATAAAAACCCAAAGTGGATAAACCCCCCGGGAACAAAAACCCCCAAATTTTTTTGGGGCCCCAATTTTTTCCCCGGGTTTGGGAAAATCTCCCCCTGGAGGGAAAGGGGGGATAACCAACGGGGTTTTCCCAAAATTTCCCCATGAGGGGCCCCCCCCAAAAAACCCACAACTTTGGGGGGAAAAGGATGGGGGGCAGGTTCATCGTCAGAGTCCCCCCCCCGGGGGAGAAAGGGCCAAACCCCGGGAAAGGGGCGTTTTGGCCCTTGGGGAAAATTTTTGGGAAACCGGGGCCCCCTTTTTGAGATCAAAAGGGGTTTTAAAAACAGGAAAAAAAAAAAGGGCCCAAAACCCAACCCGGAGGCCGGGGGGTTAATCCCCCTTTTGGCCCCTTGGGGGGGTTAGACAGGTTTTTTTTGATCTGCCCCCACCCCCACATTGGGTGTCCCACGCCCCCCCGGGCCAAATTTTTTCCCCCATTTCCCCGGGGCCCCGTTTTTTTTGGGCAGGAGGTTTGGGTTTCCCCCCCAATCATTAATTATCCCCCCCTCGGCTGGTTTAAATTTTGGGGTTTTTGAAAAAAAAGCCCCCAAGGGGAAAAGTTTTGCCCATCGAGGACAGAAATTTTTGGGGAAAATAGCATAGCCCCCTTGCCCCAATGCCCGGGGGGGCTTTCCTTTTTAAAAAGGGGGGGAATTTTTTTTGGGAGGGTTGGGTTTAGAAAAAATGAAAAAAGGGAGGCTTGAGAAAAACTCCCCCCTTTGAGCTTGTGAAAAAAAGCGGGCTTTCCCCCTTTTTGGAGCCCCCATTTAAAAAGGGTTTTTTAGGGGAAAAGGCCCAAAGGCATTTTTAATGGTGCTGCATTTTTTGACTGTATTGGTTCCTAAATAAATCTTTCTAAAAAAAATTTGGAAAAACCCCCAAAAAAACTTGTTTGAAGTGGTTTACATGGGAAAGGGAAAGGGGGGCCAATTTGGAGTAAAACCCCTTAATTTGGGCCCTGGGCCCCCTGAACGAAACCCCTGCCCCCCCCCTTGGGAAATGAATCCAAGGGAAAGGTAACGGAGGCCCTTGTGAAACCCCCACACTTTTCAGTTTTACAAAATGGGTTTTGGTTCTTAGGAGGCTTTTTGGGAAGGGAAACCCGGCCCGGAAAATGTTTTGGGAAACCTTGAGAGCCCCCCCTTTTTTGAGGTAAATGGGAAAATTTTTCCTTTCCAAATAAACACAAAAAAAAAAAGGGCCCCCGCTGAATTTCCCCCCGGGAAACCATTCATTCACCGGGGCCCCCTTAAAACCCTTTTGGGGTCGGGGCCGTTACAGAGGCCAAAAAGGCAAAACCAAATCCTTCAAAAGGGTCCCCAAAAGGGGTTTTAAAAAAGGCGTTTTTTCCCCCATTGGTCCCCCCCTGGGGGGGGTTTTCGGACGAGTGGGAAAAAGCATTACAGGGGGGTCAAGTTGGGAAAAATTGGTATTTTTTTTTGTTGGGGGGTTTCCCCAAAATGTGGAGAGGGTGGAAGGGGATATTTGGGTTTTTTTTAATTTGGGGATAAGATTAAGCCCCCTTGTAGTCAATGCTTGCCCGGGAAAGGGGAAACCCCCAACCCTTTTTTTTTCCCCAAAAGGGAAAAATTCCCCCCCCATTTTAAGTGGGAGACGAGGGGGGGGCCGAATTAACCTGGGAAACCCAGCTAGGGAAAACCAAATTTATTATTTTTTTTTCGGGCCCCCCCCTGTCTTCTCCAGGGGGAAAAAGAAATTTAAAAAAGGTCGAAAGAGGGAAAGGGGGGTTCCCCCCAAAAGGGAAAAAGGTAAAGGGCCCGCCAGCCCCCCGTAGGGCCCCCTGTGGAGGGGGTTTTTAAGGGGACAGACCCCTTGTTTTTTACTAAAAAAACCGTTTTTTATTCCATATACTCCTCGGGAACTGAAGTTAGGTCAGGATAATCTGCTGTTCCAGGATCAGGTTCTGGTTGTTTGGTAGAACGGCTAAATGTAAACAGGAGGAGAGGCAGTTAGTGGACCAGGAACTAATTTGACAGTTTGACCAGTTAAAGAGTGGATTGTGCTTCCGGAGCCAGGGAAAACCTAACACTAGGGGGTTCTGAGATACAGGAAACACGAAGAAGGATATCATTTCACGATAATTGCCAGAGATTATTATTTCCAAAGGCTTGGTCTTGTGTGTGATGTGTTGAAGGATCTTACAGTTAATGGCAGAAACCAGGTGAGGAATAGGAAGGAGTTCAGTGTCGATCTGAGCCTGTTCCACCAGACGTTGCTGGATTAAATTTTGCTCACTTCCTGAGTCAATGAGAGCTGATAAATGCAGTGAGTCTTGGGAGAACAAGATGGTAGCTGGTATGGTGAATCGGTTATTGGTAGGGGTGAAATGGTGGTCTGTCAGGTTCCCCTTTACAACTGGCGGACCCTCTCTTTTGGCCGCACTGGACAAGAGGCAATGAAGTGTCCCTGTGTCCCACAGTATAAACACTGTTTGGATTCCATTCTTCTTTGATGTTCCTCAGGGAAGGGCCGAGTTCGACCAATTTGCATGGGTTCTGGGGAAGGGGTAAGTGGTTCAGGGCGAGGTGCTGCAGCTGAGGGCTGAGGTGCCTGTGATCTCACAGCAAACCTTTCAAAACGTGATCTCTCAATCTATTATCAACTCGAGTAGCTAGACCTATGAATTCATATAGAGTCTTGGGTTCATCGAGCAAAACTAACTCATCCTTCAAAGATTCATCAAGGGACTGGAAAAAGGCGGCTTTAAGAGCACAGGAATCCCAACCTGAAGCTGTAGCTAGTGTACAAAATTCTATAGAAAACTCAGAAATTGGTTTATTTCTTTGTTTTAACACCCACAAGCGGCGTGCTGTATTGGTCTGGTCTAACTCAGTGTCAAAAATCTGCTTGAATTCAGTTATAAAATCATTATAAGTGCAGCCGAAGCGATTATGATCGGTAAAGCGAACCTCAGCCCATCGTAGTGCATTTCCAGAAAGGAGTCCTAAAATAAAAGAGATTTTAACGTCATCATGGGGAAAAGATTGTGCAGAGCGATTAAACACTAGGGAGCATTTAGGAGGAAAAACCTCCACAACTACAAAACCTCACCGGAAAACTTCTCCGGATTGGGGGAAATGACGTCAGGGCCCTGAGGAAATTTGCTGTGAGGAGGGGCGGACTCAGCGGGCCCCCCCTGGTGGAAAGGGGGGCTTGGGACTGTTCAGGGCATGCTGGAGTAAAGGGGGACATCTGTTAAAATTTTTGTTGGGTTGTGTGGCGTTGGTTTTTTCCAGGAGTGATCGAAAAAGTGAATTTCCGTGGGGACGGGGATCTGGAGGGCTATGATCTGAAAGAGTCATTCCTGATGTTTTTGCTGGGTCAGATTGGGCGGTATGTTCTGTCATTGTTTTTCTTGGCCTTTGACCCACATGCAGAAATAAAACTCAGGAAAACAGGGAAATTTTTAAACAATTTTATAAGGAAATTTTTTGGGGATTGCTGGATAAAAAAGGAAAACTCACCGCTGTGTGGAGATGGATCAATGGTAAGTGGACAGAAAAAATTCTGGGGTTGTTGATCTTGATATTTTTTGCTTACAGGTGGTTAGGAGATGCCCCAGGGGAAGAGAAGGAAAGGGTTTGGGGAAAACTCGGGGAGAGTGTCGGGTAAGTGGAAGGTCCCAGGTAATTCTGTTTTACTTGCAACTTGAAGGGGAGGTGGCCCCCAAGTGGAGGATCTTGGGGGGAAGCACGGTGGAGGGTTTGGGGCCAGGTTTCATTAACGGTTGCGAAAGGGGAGACTTGAAACTCGAATTCAGCCAACTGAGAAGATAATCCGTGAAGTGCTCTTGCAGACACAGAGTATGGATTTTCGCATACGCAGACTGGATAAGAAGCTCGGAACTGGAGGTAACCACTGCAGGTTAACACCAGGCACCGGTGTGTTGGCAACGTTGGGTATTTAAGCTCCTCTCCCGATGAGGCTGATGGAGAACACCTGTGGACTCAGCTCCTACCGTCTGTCTGGCGCCATCTAGAGGTTGGATGGGGTTAGTAGCAGGTAAAACAGGTGAACAAAAAGAAATTCCCAGAACTCCGACAAAAACTAGGGATTAAATATTCAAAAACGTTGTAGCTATTAATTGGTCTGGGCCTAATCAAATCGGACTTGACAGATGGTTGCTACACCTCCTCCTCGCCCCGGAATTTGGAGGGATGTAAAACTTTTAATAATTAGTAGGAGTTGGCTCATTTATAGTAACCCTTTTGCTCAGCCAGGTTTCTGTGAGACAAAATAATTAAATCTGATCTTCACAAATCAAGTCATTAACTAAATCTTTGAAGAGCGAGCTCTTATGTTCAGTAAATCACATTAAATTGTTTTATTTTTCTTTTTATCCACCAGGATCACTGATTTACACCTTGCTCACCTAGGACCTCGAACAAAGACACTCAGTTTCTTTGATATATAGCCTCATCAATTCTCCTAATATTCCTTGGACAGCTTATCTCAAGTGGATCTGGGAAGAGGACATAGGGGTACGCACACCAGACTGTCAGTGGAACCTAATTTTTGAGCTGATTCACTCATCCTCCATATATGCTAGGTAGTTTATTACATATAAGGTTCTTTTTAGAGTACACTACACAAATGCTCGGCTGGCGAAAAGTTATCCAACCATTGGGTACACTTGTAATAGATGTCAACACTCCCCAGCCAACCACAAACACATTTTGGTCAGTGCTGAAAGTAGAACTCAGCCCTATCCCTGCTCAGTTCTATTTAGTGTCTCCTCCCAGTGATCTAACCTCGTAAATCTAAATACATTAGACTTATTTTTTTGCAATTTGTTCTTTGTTCCCTCTGCATGTGGGTAAAATGTCAATAAAAAGACTTATTAAAAAAAGCTTATCTAACAAGATCTTATTTTTAAAAGGATCTAAAAATTATTGACAAACTGGGTGATACTAGATGATGCTCCTGATTCTCCGTTTAGTTTGTCTTAATGCCACCCAGGCCAGAACATATTCATTATAACTGGATTACTGCAACAGCCCTCCGCTGCTCTAAAAAAAGAACAAGTTGCTAATGACAGCTTTAAGTTGCATTGATTTTGCAGGCCCTTAGTATACAAGCAGACAGTCACACTGTGAGTGCTGGTTCCTGGTATGCTTCTTCTCTTTATAATCGTGCAGCAAGTTAAACGTTGTGGAGCTGTGATGCTGATTGGCCTAGCTGTTTTTAGATTTTCCAATGACTGTACTGAAAGTCATTAAAACTTTGCTTTTCTTAATAATGAATTTTGACTGTAGAAAGCCAAAGATGAAACCTTTAACTGTGCCTTTAAATCTTTAACAAGCTCTTTGTGGCAATGTAAAAGCCATTCTCAATTGAAAGTGCCTTGTCTTCTGATTGACCTGGACTTCCTGTTGCTGTTAAACCATTACCCATTAGCTGACAGCCTTTAAGTACTTATCATACATTTGAAATTAGAAGACACCAGTAGTATCTCCACTTGTTTGTTACATATCAAGTCATGAGAGGAAAAGTATGTTCGAAAAAGAAAAATATTGCTTTTACTGGATGTAAATTAGTTAACTCCACTTATCTTGTGTCCATAAATGATAAGCTGTGCTTATAGCCCAAGCAACTACCATTTAGTCAACAGTAAGCAGAGTGGAGTGATATTCTGCTTCTCAGAGAGATGAAGGACAAAAGGTACAATAAATAACAGAAAATCTTTCAGATACGGACATCTATTAAATATTTATGTCTGACAAGATAAGAGTAAGACAAGATACAGATGGATAAATAAGCTATTTAACAAGTATGTCAAAAAAGTATATTTGTGAGGTAAATCTCATAAAAACAAACACCCCCGCTCTTTTTTTAAGTAGGAATTTCATCTTGCTTTTGGCTCCCGATGTATTCACATTGAAATACTTCACACAGATAAATATAACTGAAATTATACTCCGCACTTGTGTATTAGACCACACCCTGCATCGAAGCGCGGCCTCTTTCATGTAACATTTTTGGCACATTAAGTTCCATGAATGTATTCTGAACAACTGTGACACATAATTTGATTACCAGATGCTGCTGAAAATAATTATCCTAAAGCATAAATTGCAGGAACACCAACAGCAGACAGTCTTCAATGTAAATACCTTTCCGATGAGTTACAAAAACATGCAATTTCTACTTGAAACATTTTTAAATGTTTGAAACGTAGAATCAAGGTGTTATAGATGGAAAAAATACGTCTTAATTTTGCCGTTCTCTCAGTAGCAGCTGGTAAGATTCTCTCATTCCAACTTAGTTTATATGCTCTCTGGTTGTCATCACTCATGCTAGATTCTTCAGTTGCAATGCCAGTAGCTTCCCTGTTTTTTATCTGTTCCTACGTACATACTCCATCCCCTGTTCCTCTCGTGCGGTTCTCTAAGTTTTGCCTTTTTGTTATTTTTATATCCTGCTTTTCAACATTCTGCTACCGCGTTCATGTCTTTCCTTTGGTCCTGCAAACATCCCACAAAACCTGACAAATGGAGTTAATGTAATTTGTATATTTTGATCAAAATGTCAAATATTTAATGTCTATGTCAAGCAAAATGCATTCAGAACTTAAAAAGATTTTTTTTTAAACATCTTGCTGAAGTGACAAATGTGTAAATTAACTAGTTCAACTGAAATAAATGTCAACATAAATTGTCAGACCAATTATGTCCATCCAAGAACTGTGCAAAGATCTGCTTGATCATTTTGGTTAATGACATTATGAAAGTGGCTCTACTACTGCAACGCCCAGATACTTAACGCACTCACTCCGCGCATTTTAAGACCAGCTTACCAACAGTTGTAAAAACAGTGCAGCAGAAGAACATGGAACCAAAAAAATGCCATCTGCTGGGGCTCTGGAACCATATGGTCTTGAACTCCTTCATTTTTTTCTCAACATTGTTAACTGTTATGCTGTGTGTGCGGGTGCCGTTACCTGAAATAAAGAATAAAATGCTTAGAGTACAGCAAATTCACGAACTGAACGGAATGAAAATGCTTATTGGAACTACTTTACAAAGAACAAAACCATGTACCTACAGATGCAATCTCCAAATATTCCCCAATGAAAAGCTATTTTATTTAAATTCTGCGGTGGACAGTAAAATATGTAGATATGTGCTCAAACTTACTGGTATTGTTCTGACAATTGTACTACCCTCTCCCAGAAAACCCGGGTATCCTGCTGGGTGCGGGATTCGTCCCCCCTTTCAACTTGAAAGAGGAGCGCGCCGGACCGGTTCCACCAAGGTCCCGCACAGGAGGGAAAAACGACCCCCCAGAAGGTAAATGCATTTACTACACTCGTGTCGGGTTTCAAGCGTTTTTCAAAACGCGGCACCCTTTCTTTTTGTTCCACGCCCCGTAAAAACATGGGGCCCCCCGGCTGATAAAAAGAAGAACCCAGAACCGTGACACCCTCCAGCTCAGAACTGCACGCTGCGTTAACGCGCACAGTTAAACAAGTGGGAGGACATTCCAATGACTTAACAGTAATTTTTGCATACATTTATTTCTGCTTTATCAACTCCCCTTACTTAAGGGTGTATGTAAAATTGGTACGACTCTTAAGACGAAAAGAATCATCTAGCATCAATCATGTAAAAAAATATAATGTCGTGAAAAAGTCAAATATTTTTGTCACTCATATGGAATCATTACAGAGTGAAATATTTCAAGCCTTTAAATTTTTTGTAATTTGAAGATTTTTGTTTTTTTTTTTTTTTTTTTTTTTTGTTTTTTTTTTTTTTTTTTTTTTTTTAAAAAAATTTTTTTTTTTTTTTTTTTTTTTTTTTTTTTTTTTTTTTTTTTTTTTTTTGCAGACTCAGAGAGACACCCCCGATGTCCCTCCCCAGACACCCCTCTAGCTCGGAGCCCAAGGCGTCCCCGGGCCCGCCCAGAGACATAGCCCCCCAGCGTTCCGGGCCGTCCCCTGGGCCTCCTCCCAGTGGGGAAAGCTGGAACACCTCCAAAAAGGCCTCCAGGAGGAAACGGATAGATGCCCCAGCCACCTCAACGGCCCTCTCGATGTGGAGGGTCAGTGGCTTACTCCCAGCCCCCTCCTGGATGGCCAGCCCTACCCTTCTCTAAGGGGGGTGCCGGCCACCCCACGGAGGGGCTATTTCAGCCGCTTGTATCCCGGGATCCGTTCTTTTAGTCATGATAAAGTTTAGGCCATAGGTAGGGTAGGAATGAGGACCGACCCCGGGAAATCGAGAGTTTCGCCCTTTTTGGCTCAGCCTCTCTTCACACAACGGACCAGACAGCGCCCCCATTTTCCCCGGGAGGCACCAATCCCCCTGTCGATCTCCCGCTCCATTTTTCCCCCACTCGTGAAAAAAGACCCCCCGATACTTTAACTCCTCCCTTGGGCAGGGGCCCCCTCCAATCTGAAGAGGACAAGCCACCCTTTTGGTCGAGAACCATGGCCTCGGACTTGAAAAGCAGTCTTTAGGCCCCCTTCACACTCGGCTGGAACCTTCCCAGTGCATGCTGTAGGTTTGGTAGAGGGGGCCAGCGGGACCACGTATCTGCAAAAAGGAGATGAAACCCACGGGCCCCCCAAACCAGACCCCCTCCACCCCTGGGCGCCCCCTAAAAACCCTGCCCATAAAATTTATAAACAGGCCCGGTGAAAAAGGGGCAGCCCTCCCAGAGCCAACATGCAAGGGAACAGGTCCAAATTAGTGCCGCAATGCGGCCCAAAACTCCTGCTCCGTTTGTAAAGAGACTGGTTTGCCCCTAATAAAGGGCCCCCGATTCAACTCCTGGACCACCCCCCAAGGGGCCCCATGGGGACCAGGGAATCCCTTTCCCAGGCCCACAAAAAAAACAGGGGACTGTTGGGCAAAATCCCATGAACCCCCTCGAGCCCCTTAGAGGGTTTTAAGGGTCCAGTTTTCCCCCCAGCCGGGACAAAAACCACATGTCCTCCTGAAGCCGAGGTGGCTATCGGCTGGACTCTCCTCTCCAAAAACCTGGGGGGGTCTTACAAGGGAGGTAGGAGTGTGATCCCCCTGTAGGTGAACAACCCCCCGGGTCACCCATCTAGAAGGGGGACCACCCCCCAGTCTCCCATCCAAGGCCTTTTCCAAAGCCCTGCCACCGGTAGGTGTTTAACCACCTCGGTGTTTAGCCTGGGTGATGAAAGAGTAAAAAACCCCGAGTACCACCCTCGCTTCCCACCAGGGAAGGGTAAAGGGCAGGGTTGGGGAGACCCTCATATTTTTTACTCCTTCCACCGCCCGATAATGTCCCCAGTCGAGGTCAGCAGCTCCCCACCCACACTATAAACAGTGTTGGTGAAGCACTGCTTCCCCCTCCTGATGCGCCGGATGGTTTGCCAGAATCGCTTCGAGGCCAAACAGTAGTCCTTATCCATGGCCTCACCGAACTCCTCCCAGGCCTGAGTTTTTGCCTCTGCCCGGGCCGTGGCACGCTTGGCCTCAAGGTCCTGTCAGCCACCTCAGGAGTCCCACAAGTCAACCGCAGCCGATAGGACTCCTCCTTCATCTTGACAGCGCCCCCTACTGCCGGTGTCCACCACTGGGTTCGGAGATTGCCACCACGACAGGCACCGCAGACCTTACGGTCGCAGCTACAGGCTGCAGCATCGGCAGTAGATGGGGAGAACATGGTCTACTCACACTCTATGTCTCCAACATCCCCCGGAATCTGGTCAAAGCTCTCCCGAAGGTGGGAGTTGACAGTCAGAGACCTGTCCCCAACCCGAAGGCCCAGGGATGCGACCCTCTTATCCACTGGTGTAAACCCATACACGAGACGGCTGAGCTGGGGGGCAACAAGCAAACCCAACCCAGCCTGCCGCCTCTCCCTGTGGGCCACTCCAGAGCAGAAGAGAGTCAAGGCCCTCTGGAGGAGATGGGTTCCAGAGGCCACGCTGTGTGTGGAGGTGAGGCCGACTATTTCTAGTTGATATCTCTCGACCTCCCGCACAAGCTCAGGGTACTTCCCCCCCAGCGAAGTGACATTCCACGTCCCTAGAGCCAGCCTAAGCATCCGGGGATAGGGCTGCCGAGGTCTCCACCTTCGTCTGTCACCCAATCCTCTTTGCACTGGTCCCTCATGGTTCCCCCTGCAGGTGGTGGGCCCACTGGGGGATGGCCTCTCGTCTCTTGTTCGGGCTTGGCCTGGCCGGGTCCCGCGAGGAGCAACCCAGCCACCAGGCACTCTCCGACGAGTTCCGACCCCAGGCCTGGCTCCAGGGTGGGACGTACTGGGCAACCTCACATGCCTTGATTTAATGGTCCTCATGAAGGTGTCTTGGGTAAATGGTTCTAGTCTCGAGTAGGTCTTTTCAGCTTTGCCTGGGAATTCTTAAGTGGGTGGGACTGTGTGCAGGAGGCATAGCACCAGCACATTCAGTAATGGCGCAGATTACTATACATATTAATTGTTCATACCATTAATTTGTCACAAAAAGAACAGGACCATGGATTGGGAGTGGCACATCCCCTCCTCCCTCCAAAACAGAAACCAGGCTTTACCCTGAGCCCCCCGGAGCAGGCACAGGAAACAGGGGTGGAGGTGGCTCAATCTTAAATTCCTCCAGAGCAGGAACAGGAACCAGGAATGGAAGCAGTTGGGACAAGGGGCAGATCTCCGCCACAGGTCTCTGTCGCTCTCCCTCCACCATCACGGGAGTCAGTGGATTATGGGGAAAGAAACCTCCCTATACCTCCCGCCAGTCCAAAATGAAGTCAGGGTCGAGTTTTAATTGTTCTCACTCACATCCCAGGCAAGAAACCAGGAGTATGCCGAACCAGAACCAGATCAGGACACAGAATAACCAGACATAACGGAGTGTTAGACAAGGACAAGGCAGACGAAGGTGTCCACGATGCACTCTGCTCGGCCGGCGACAGAGGTAGAGGTCCAGGAGGTCGGCGACGGCGAACCCACGGGCTGTCACGAGAACAGCAATAGCTCCTGAGGGGGATAGTAACGTCTGATGTACTCCCGCAGGAGTTCCTTCCTGGAGCCGTCACCTGATTGACTGACGAACAGGAGGCCGACTCAGCTGAGCAGAGGACCCTCTGAGATTTCCAATCAGGAGGCCAGCGGGGCCCCTGAAACACCAGAAATGAGAGGTGTCCTTCCTCGACTCCCTCACCAACAGAAAGCGATGCTGAACAGGACCATGGAGTGGGAGTGGCATATCCCCATGTTCCTCCAGAAATCAGGAACGGAGAAGGGACGAGCTGCCAAGGGTATGTAGTCATGGGTAAACAATGACTGAACACCAAGACCCAATAAACAACACAACCTAAAATACTGACAGATCCTGACTGGGTAAGTCTTAAAGAGGAATATCTCCCTATTATTCAAAGTTTTTGGCAGCAAGTGAAGGCGTAAGTACTTCACTCTGTGTGCATAGGACACTGGTAAATTACTTGCGTATAAATTGGACAGGAAACGTGTTCCAGTAAAGTGGGACAGGCGCAGGGTTCTAGGAGGTGGAAGCTGGAGGCGTGGTAAGGCGTATTCGTCACTTCCTGTTTTCACTGTTGCACTCAGTGGAATTGTTTGGTGTGAGAAGGCTCTCTCGTTTGATCTGATTTCTCTCTACTGTGATATCTCTGACTTGTTCTAATACACAAGCACGTTAAAACACATACTTTCTGTTGCTGGGCCACTTAACGTTTTGGGGGGAAATCTCCGGGGTCCTACCGTTTTTTTTAGGTGGGAAAGGGGGTTGTAGTTTAGCTTTAAAAGCTTTACTCCACCTTTGGCAAACCCATTCAAATTTGTTTCGGGGTCTCTGGGGTCTCATCCTCTCTCCTGCTCTCGTGTAAAATGTTTCATTTACCCCTCTATCTCCTTTTGTGAAAAAGGGGTACTTGTGATAAATGCCCCCTTTTGAAAGCTTTGGAGGCAAGGGGTGCCCAAAATTGGGGGCCCCGGCCCCCGCGCTGTTAAAAAATCTAAAAAGCCGGGGCCCCTTTAAAGGCCAAAAACCGGGGGGTGCCACCAAGGGTGCCAACCGGAGGGTAGCTCCCCGTAGCGGGTCCTTCAGCAGGGGGCCCCACGGCACCCGGGGGGGCCCCTCGGGCCCCGGCTGGGTGATGGTACGTAAAAGGCTAGTCCTAGATCCCCCCCCACGGGTTTCCCACCCCCAAAAAACCCGGGCTGCATTTCTAAAAATTTTTTCCCGCCCCGCAACACAACCCCCCCCTTTAAAAGAACCAAACTCTGGAAATTTTGGCACTCCATTTCAGAAAGGGTGGCACTAGAGCCCACCATAAACCATTGTAAAATGTCTGCCAGGGGCCAGAACGGGCGAATCAAAATCCTCCCTGAACTGCGGGGTAAAGTAATGAAAATACAGTATTGTTTTTTCCGCTGGCGGGGAAAACACCCGGTTACGTCAAACGGGGTCACTAACGTTAGTGTTTCTTTGGGGTGTAGTTTTTCCAAAACAAAGTCGGCTTCTCGGTCCCCCCCCCTATCTGCCATGCGACATTTTTAGCCGCATGCGTCATTCAACCGTTGGGTGCCAGAAAACGAGTGGGGGTACATTTAAATTGGGAAAAAAATTTTGGGGGAAAACCCCGGTCTAAACCAGGAGACGCACCACCCCCCTTTGGATGGGCCCCTTTTTTCTAGGGAATTTGGCCGAATTTATTGTTCTCCAAAATCTGACAACCCCCGGGTTTAACCAGGGGGCAGGGTCATAGTTTTTCACTCCTCTCTGCGCTTCTGTACTGCTACCCACCCATTACCCTATTTAAAACAGTGCCCGCCCACGGCCAAAATTGAATAATTAAAAAATAACAAAAGGGGAAATCATAAACTCATTAAAAAAAAAAAAAACACAACTCAGACTAAAAAGAAAAAAAAAAACAATTAAAATTGGGTTCTGAACGTAAGACTCTTTCTTAAAAACTTTTCTATTTTTGACCTATTTGTGACAATCAATTTATTTATTTTGCCCCAAGAACTTGGGTGCAGAAAAGGATTATGTTCTATAAATGAGTCACTCCTACAATTATTTAAATTTTCACTTTCCTCAAAATAATAGGCGAGGAGGAATAGCACCATCTTTCACCCAAATTTATTGTGGGTCCAGCCCAATTTAAAATAGCTCAGCTCTTTTAAATTTTTAATCCTTATTTAAAACCACCAAATTCAAAAAACAAAAACCACTTTGTTTGTTTTTTAACATCCACCGGGCCTTACTCTAAATTTTTAGATCATTTTAAACCCCTTTTACATTTATGTAAATACGAAAAGGTTTTATAGTGGGGGTTTTAAAACTTCTGTTGAACCCCAAAGGGGATAGCCTAAATGTAGCTTTTTGCTTTTGCCCTTAACTGGCTTTGCTAAAAACTTTAACAAAACCACCCTTTTCTTTTCTCGGGATTTGTGCTGACTATGGCAGGGATGTAAAGACAAAACAATATTTTCTCATACCCTGTCCTGTCTGCCCATTTTTAATACCTTTTTGATTTTAAATTTAACCGAGTACCCCACACCTGAAGGAATTTCTTATAGTAGAAAATTATCAGACAATGCTGTAAAACCTTTAAAGAATCGTTCCCTTTAAATTTCCCCAAATTTTCACTAAAAGCACAGGGGGGGCACCCAACTATAAACTTTTTCAAAAAGGGGAAATTAAAGCCCTAGCCCCTTAAAAGTAGACGGGGGTCCGCCTCACGGACTAAAACTTGGAGCGGTTTCCCCAGGAGAGGACCCGATAACAAAGGATCTGCCCCCCATTCAACTTCTAAATCTGGAAACCCCATAACCTCAGTCTAGAACAAATCCCCTGTTAGGAATTATGGAACAATCAGATCTCTGGGTGTATGAGGAGCTAGAAGTTAAGGGCTTTAAGTGAAAAGGAGAATTTTAAATTCTATTCTGGGTTTAACAGGGAGCCAATGAAGGAAGTAAAATAGGAGAAATAGATTTTCTTTTAAATTTCATCAGAAGGAAAAAAAAAATTTAATAAGTGTCCTTTTGGGCTTTCATCTAGAAATAAAGAACAGATAAACTTTAAGACAGTTTTCAAGGTTAGAGTCTTAAAGAGAGCACATATAATTAGTTAAAGTAAAAGCTCAGTCAGTAGCTATATCTAGGAGAGACAGGGTTAAACACTGAAAGACAGGGTCAAGTGGATTATTGCTTTGAGTGCCTTGTTGCTGAAAAGTGCTATGTAAATAAACTTGACTTGACTTAACTTGACTTAAAGAAAGCTTAAATCTTCTCTACATTTGCCATTTGTCCTTTTCCTTGTCAATGTAGACTTTATCTTGTGTTTTAAAGAATGTTATACAATAATCCTGTTAACTTCAGTGTCATCCAAAAAATAAGAGACAGCATCGCTGAAGAGAAAATTCAGAAGCGAAACATGAAAATATAGTTTTAACAAATGTTTAATCAGATGTTTTTGGCATTACACATTGACTGTTATGGGCCCAAAGCATGTTTCTATTACTGGATATAAACAACTCTCTCTACAATGCATCATATTGATGGAAATTCAAGGAAACATTTTGAATTTTTGTTAAACCTATGAGTATAGGCTTAAACTGGACACTTGTAGTCCACACGAAGAACTATTGTAGATGCTACAATATTACATGTATTACTTTCTAAGGCCACATGAGGGCGTTAGAGGCTTAAAAGTTGCATCTCAACATTTTTTGGTTGCTACTGAATTACCCAGTGATCTTATTCTACAATGCCTACAATATTCCACGTAATAATCCTCCTGGCACCTGGTGAATGTGGGACTGATAATTTGGCTTTTTAATAATGGACTTAGGAACAATGGCCAATCAGTAATGGCAAATAAGAACATGGTTACATTTAAATCAAATATAATGTTTTCTCATTAATGGTGGCCGAGACTGAAGCCTGTAGCAAAGTACCAGATTTATTTTTCGGGTGAGTGAAGATTCTAACATGCGTTACATGATGTTGAGGTTGACTACACAATATCCAACAATCTGACCATGTGTCAGTTTTTATTAAAATGAAGATTAACAATACATTTAGACATGTAAGAAAAAAGATGAGCTCTCTTTTTTCAACCACAATACTGAGGTTCTATTTTTTTGCTGCATTTTCAACATTTTGATAAAAATCAGATGACTAGAAGGAGGAAACAAAGATTTTGGTACTAAAGTGACTAAATACACTTGACAAGGGAATTTTTATTTGAACATTGCAATTCTACCTCTCAGCAATATGTGCTGTATTGGTGTTCCAATATAAATAATGTTTGAACCCTGTACAGCACTTTTCCATTAATAAAAAACATGGAAATTAATATTGGAGGTAAATCACACAAAATGTCAAACAATTTCAAATAATCTGTTTCAGTAATGTTTATTCTGATTACTATTATTATTATCAGTCACTTCTGCATAGTACAGTCTGACTAAATAGCAGAAAGGTTGTGGTTAAATAAGTTATGTCTTTAAAACTTTTAAGGAACCTTTCCATGTGGTTGTGACAATATTAAAAAGCAAGCTCCATTTTTTGCTGTAATTCTAAATTATAAAAGAAGTTTGAATTGAAAAGTGTGACTATTAACTCATCACTGAAAAGACTGTGCTTTGATGTTATGCTTTTCAACAAACTATAGAAAGCACAACAATAAATACCTGACTGGTCAAAGCAGACTGCCATTCATCCAGTTTATCGGGATATGCTGGAAGTTGCCTGCTGCCCTGTGCATGCTGAGGATGGAACCAATGGGGTGAAGGCAAGATATGATCTCGTCAGCTGGCTTTCTTAATTAGGCAACTCTTTACTGTCTGGCATTTTAGAATTCACTGAATCAGTCCAGTTAAAGCCAAACACAATCCATCATGACTGGACGGTGGATAACTGAAATTGAATCAAGGCCTGACCTGGCTTGAGTCACAAGAACTTGACTGAATTGTAGTAAACTTGATTGCAGGTTGAAGATCACTGTTCGATGACTAGGACCAAATTGGAATGTATGTGATTGACTTTGAATCTGTCTAGATGATTGGATTAAATGGACTTTTTGTTTCATAAGTGCCTTGAAGTGATATTTGTTGTACATTGGTCCTATATAAATAAACTAAATTGAATTTGCACAGTAAACTAAAACTGAATCTTTCATTTAAAATGAAAGATACTGTCTATGATAAAATGCATTTGGAATTACAGATGTTTGTGACAAAACAATTTAATTATAAGTACCCCATTAGAGTTATTTCATTTTGAGTCGTTTTTGCTATTGTGTTGTCGAAGAAATTAAGACTGTCAGAGTAAAGTTGTAGTATGACAAAATAGGTTGTGATTACAGTTCTGTGGGCGCTGGAGCTGAAATAACAAAGGCTGCTAGGACTGCTGAAGAATATAAAACTTTCATTTGTTTGGCCTTCGTTGTTATAAAATGTGCTAAAACTTAGAATAAAACTTTAAGAAAAGTTACTGGACCACATAGCCTTAGAACCATAATGTTGTTTGGGTTGAAACATTTTTGTTCAGCTGTCTGACACAAAGCTTATACTGTTAATTAGGAATTCTTCAGCAATTATTAGACAGAATGGCTTTTAGATCAGGAAAAAGTTATTTAGATCATAGGAGTGAGAGCTTTCATGAGGAGACAGAACATCTAAACTTTTGGGATCGTGCAGAACTGTGGAGCCTTTAGAAATGTGTCAGAGGTACTTAGACATTGTATATAGAATGTTTTATCACATTGGCACAGACTTTTTTTTAAGTACTGAAAGATGATTAAACCCCAAGGACATTTTTTATAGCCATAGTGAAATGAAAAGGATTTTTTGATTAGATGAAACATTATCAGAATGAATCATTTTCTTGTATTTAGGACATAATATCTGAGGACGAGATTTAGACCCACATTCAAACTCATTTACAATGTCTGACTGCTGCTGTCTCCACCTTCACTTTAAGTCTAATGAGCTCTCATCTCTCTGTAAGAATGTTATTTCTTTGTAATGGGAGTAGCATGAAGTTCCGCAAAGTTCAACTGACAGACACTTGTCAAAGAAGTTTTTCTGTAATGGAGTGAGAAAAAAAGAGGAGACATGAGGGGCTAACTTTTCCTCATACTGCAATTATTTATCTAGGTGTTTATTGTTGCCTGGAAACCAACTTTTGTATTTCCTTATTCATTAAGGTGTTTTAAATTAAAATATAAGCAGGAAAATTACTGCTACTAGTTTTATAACCTTACAAATGGAATAATGTGAAATCACTCAGCTCCTTTAATATATGTGCATTGTGTGCCTGCCAGGAGGTACAGCAGCATTTTATTTTTTCCAAAAATTGCCCTTATTTTGCTGGAACATTTGCAAACTTATATCAATCTTGATATTAAATGTTTCCATACATGTTGATTTATTATTACTTTTTGTATGAATATGTCAATTTATCCTGGACCTCTTGCAAACTCTACCTACTTTGCTCTGTAGTGCAAATGTTAGCATACAGTTACATGGATGAAAACCCGGCTACACTCACCATGACCTTCACAGCATCTTAGAATGTGGCTGGACCGCTTCAAATTTAATGCATAGAGGCAATCATAACACTGTTACACTCTGAGGCCTCACCATATAGGGTTTACAATATACATTAAGTATAGTTACTAGGTGATTATTAGCTGAATTAATGAGTAGGTAGCTGCTCTGGCCATTATGCATCATGTAAGATGATTTATTTGTAAATATTTTTTTATTCATAAACTCACAAAGTACCTTCCCAGATATGACATGAACATCACAAGACATAAAGAACATAAAAACATGCAAAAGCTTATTAGACAGCCTCTTCACAGAGTACCATGAGATTATAGAAAGTTATAATTTGACTACATGTGCTGCAACATTTAAGTAGCAATGTATTGGTTCTGTTGCATTGGCCCATATGTGTGATGTACATGCCATCTAACAGTTGTGATTCTCATGAGATGGAAGTCTTTTACTTGTCTAAAGAAACTGTGTCAGCTTGGATTAGCTGGTGTTAAAATGTTATGCTACAGTGTCAAATGCATAGAAAGGCATTATTTTAGCTTTATTATCTTAAAACAGTGCATCTTCCTGCATAAATGAAACTCAATGAAGATATGCAATAGTTATAATAACGTATAACAACAGCCAAGTCACACACCATAAGTCAAAGATACTGGCACCAGTGAGACCAGCAGTGAGATCACATATTTGAAGCCAAGTCATTATACTTAGAATGGGATGATGCTGGCATTGGCTATCCCTAAATAGCAGGTCTGCATGTTTAAAAGTTTGAAAAAAACATTTCTATTAAATGTTGAACCCTGCTACAAACTTAAAGGCTTTAAAGAAGTTCAGATCATGTCTCAGTGATTTAGCAGCTCAGCCTCTCTGAGTCTGATTCTGGTTGTTTACTTGTAAAGAGTTTGGCCCATTCTTGCTTGGAACTGTTCCTATGCATCATGTGTCTGGATTTAACTGCTTTATTATCTTTCAGCATTTCCTCTTGCTATTGTGTTGTCAAAGAAATTAAGACTTTCAGAGTAAAGTTGTAGTATGTCAAAATGTTAATTTTGTGAGTATTTGTGTGAACATTGATTCTTTTCTGCACATAATTAGTTGTGACCTAGAAGTTGTGTTGCTATAGTATTACATTGTTTCATTTTATGTTGAGGTGCAATCTAATCACAGGCTTGATTATGTTCACAGGAATGTTTTTGAATGAAGTTCCATATTTATGAACTGCGGTAGAATCAGTGAGAGGATGTGAAAGTGGATGGTTATCATATGACACCATAGAGTCGGGTCCAAAATCCTGTCTGTTTTACAGCAGATGGATATTTTTTGCATTCCTTTTATTCCTCCTTTTATTCCTCAGGAGGAATATTTCAATGCAAGACCTATTATTTTTAAAACTAAACTGCGATACTTTTTGTCATTGTCTGCCAACAAACAATGATAGTAAATAAATTGTACAGTTGCTGCCAGATTATACAGAAACTATCCCAGTCTTACTGACATAAATCAAGTTCTAAGCGTGAGGTAACAGCTTGATATTTTCTAGTTTTCTCTCTGATTCATCATGAAGACCATCCACATGTTTATAACATTGTCACTATTGTATTTAGGGTACTGTATTACTGTTTCCTACTTTTGTCAAATTTTTACACAGTCTTTGTGCATGACTCATAAAATTAGGTATTCCTTCAAAATATTTTATATTTTTCATTTAGTGTAATCATAAAAAAAGGTGTATATGGAATTTTTCATTTCTTACATGTATTTTTTATTTTTATATACTTAATGTTGCTGATGTTGTTCCTGAGGGACAAAAATATCTTCTGTCTGATTTTAGCTTACATGCATTTAGAAACCTTAGGTTTAAAGAACAAGTATAAAAAAATTAACTTTTGCATTAGCCATAAAAACAGTAAAAACTATTGTGTTTTACGCTGTTGGTGAAATGTCAGTCAGTCATTTTCTACCGCTTCTTCTATAGTGGGTCGCGGGAAAGCTGATGCCTAACCTAACCCTAACCCTATCTCCAGCAGTCTATGGGCATGAGGTGGGGTTCACCCTGGACAGGTTTCCAGTCCATCGCAGGACACACACAGGACTCACAGTCAGTGGGTGCAAACAACCGTGCACACACTGACTGTGAGTCCTGTGTGTGTCCTGCGATGGACAATTTGTTTTTGGACTGTGGGGGGAAGCTGGAGTACCGGAGAGAACCCACACATGCACAGGGGAAACATTCAAACTTCATGCATAAAGACCCCCGGCTGGGAGTCGAAGCCAGAACCTTCCTGCTACAAGGCAACAGTGCTACCAACTGCGCCACCGCAGCCCCGGTGAAATCTCATCCCTAAAACAGAATCCCAATTTTTGTCTCACAGATGTCTTTGTCCTACCATTAATGTTGTAAGACAGACTGACATGCATCCGTACTCTCTGCTGAATTTGACTGATAGTTGAGCTCTTGAAAGAAACAATTTCCAATGTTATATGAATTACACTTAGAGCCAAAAGGTTTGAGTTTAGATCCAAGGTGTGTCACCATTTTGGGTTTCTCTCAGTGCTGTTTCTTATCTACGCTAAAGTCTGGGAAATGTTTTACAGATTTGGTTGCAGCTGATAGGTTAGAGTAGTTAAAGCTGTAAACATGACATGACCATACATGTCAGTATCTGGTCTATTCTCTTACTGCAAAACAGGTCAAACTGTTTGGCTGTTTGTTTTGCACAACTTTACTACATTTCAACGTAAAATTACAATCCTCCACTGATGGCACCAAGTCAGTGTCACCATGGATGTTCACATGCTCACACTTCTTTATTTTTACAATGTTAGATAAAAGGAAGTAAGAAAACTGGACTCTTTTCTGTGTGAAAATGTTGGTGTCTATCCAGCTGATATAAATGGAAAATTAAAAAGGTCAGTTCTTTAGTGTTAGCTAAAGCACTGAGGGTTAGCACTGAGTTGTTGACATAAAAAGGAGAAAAAAAGAATAAAACCAAATGAAAACATTCCTTATCACTAGTACTTTTTTATTATAACGTTTATTGGATCATGTTAAAGATAAAATATACTCTTTTGTTTTAAGACTTTTAATAGAAACACAGAAATATGAATAGAATGACACATTATAATGCATTTCTAATTTGTAGGTTTTATTAGGGGTGTGAGTTCATTGTGTACCTACTTTTTAACCATACCAATGTTGGCTCCCAACAGGAATAGTTAAACAGGGTGAAGTGCCGCTTTAGAGTCAAACTTGCCATGTTTTCAAACACTCATAATAGATTAGCTCCACTTTAAAAAACAAAATCAGCGTTTTGTCACATGTTGGCTGCACGGTGCAAAAGTAGAACATGAAAGAAAAAATGTTGATGTTGATTTTCACAGCGTTCATGATGATTTCTGTTCACTTTATTCTTTAGTCTTGTAGATGGATGCTAGTGGGGATGAAACTGTTGCAGAGACACAAAAGGGCCTGCCTCAAATTACCCTGCGACATTACTCCGAGGCTCTGTTATGGGACAAAAGGTGTATTTAAA